>OX387430.1:15004849-15604849 GCA_947563755.1 Lochmaea crataegi
GAGTCATGAAATTTTCGAAAATCCACTTCTCGAAACAAAAATTACTCATAACTCGACAAATAGGAAAGATAGAACGTTCTAGTCTTCACCAATCGATAGAGGGGACAATTATACATATTTTAGTGAATTTTGAGTCCATATTTCCAAGGATTAAGGGAGTTAGAAAAAATCAATTTGTATCGCAAAATATTTCCATAGCTACCCCCTTTTTTCTAAATTTTCGACAAAAAAATTATAAAAAATGCTAAAAATTCGTAAAGAGGGGTTTTTTTTGGCCAAAAAATCGACTGGCACAATCAGTTTTGTGATAAAATCATTATTTCGCCTTCAAATAGAGTCATGAAATTTTCGAAAATCCACTTTTCAAAACAAAAAATACTCATAACTCGACTAATAGGAAAGATAGAACGTTCTAGTCTTCACCAATCGATAGAGGGGACAATTTTACATTTTACATATTTGAGTGAATTTTGAGTCGATATTGCCAATGATTAAGGGAGATAGAAAAAAGCAATTTGTTTCTCAAAATATTTCCATAGCTACCCCCTTTGTTCTAAATTTTCGACAAAAAAATTATAAAAAATGCTAAAAATTCGTAAAGAGGGGTTTTTTTGGCCAAAAAATCGACTGGCACAATCAGTTTTGTGATAAAATCATTATTTCGCCTTCAAATAGAGTCATGAAATTTTCGAAAATCCACTTTTCAAAACAAAAAATACTCATAACTCGACTAATAGGAAATATAGAACGTTCTAGTCTTCACCAATCGATAGAGAGGACAATTTTACATATTTTAGTGAATTTTGAGTCGATATTGCCAATGATTAAGGGAGTTAGAAAAAAGCAATTTGTTTCTCAAAATATTTCCATAGCTACCCCCTTTGTTCTAAATTTCGACAAAAAAATTATAAAAAATGCTAAAAATTCGTAAAGAGGGGTTTTTGGCCAAAAAATCGACTGGCACAATCAGTTTTGTGATAAAATCATTATTTCGCCTTCAAATAGAGTCATGAAATTTTCGAAAATCCACTTTTCAAAACAAAAAATACTCATAACTCGACAAATAGGAAAGATAGAACGTTCTAGTCTTCACCAATCGATAGAGGGGACAATTTTACATATTTTAGTGAATTTTGAGTCCATATTTCAAGGATTATGGGATTTAGGAGAAATCAATTTGTATCGCAAAATATTTCCATATCTACCCCCTTTGTTCTAAATTTTCGACAAAAAAATTATAAAAAATGCTAAAAATTCGTGAAGAGGGGTTTTTTGGCCAAAAAATTGACTGGCACAATCAGTTTTGTGATAAAATCATTATTTCGCCTTCAAATAGAGTCATGAGATTTTCGAAAATCCACTTTTCAAAACAAAAAATACTCATAACTCGACAAATAGAAAAGATAGAACGTTCTAGTCTTCACCAATCGATAGAGGGGACAATTTTACATATTTTAGTGAATTTTGAGTCCATATTTCCAAGGATTATGGGAGTTAGAAAAAATCAATTTGTATCGCAAAATATTTCCATAGCTACCCCCTTTGTTCTAAATTTTCGACAAAAAAATTATAAAAAATGCTAATAATTCGTAAAGAGGGGTTTTTTGGGCCGGAAAATCGACTGGCACAATCAGTTTTTTGATAAAATCAATCCTTCGCCTTCAAATAGAGTCATGAAATTTTCGAAAATCCACTTTTCAAAACAAAAAATACTCATAACTCGACTAATAGGAAAGATAGAACGTTCTAGTCTTCACCAATCGATAGAGGGGACAATTTTACATATTTTAGTGAATTTTGAGTCCATATTCCCAACGATTATGGGAGTTAGGAGAAATCAATTTGTATCGCAAAATATTTCCATATCTACCCCCTTTGTTCTAAATTTTCGACAAAAAAATTATAAAAAATGCTAATAATTCGTAAAGAGGGGTTTTTTGGGCGGAAAATCGACTGGCACAATCAGTTTTGTGATAAAATCATTATTTCGCCTTCAAATAGAGTCATGAAATTTTCGAAAATCCACTTTTCAAAACAAAAAATACTCATAACTCAACTAATAGGAAAGATAGAACGTTCTAGTCTTCACCAATCGATAGAGGGGACAATTTTACATATTTGAGTGAATTTTGAGTCGATATTGCCAATGATTAAGGGAGTTAGAAAAAAGCAATTTGTTTCTCAAAATATTTCCATAGCTACCCCCTTTGTTCTAAATTTTCGACAAAAAAATTATAAAAAATGCTAAAAATTCGTAAAGAGGGGTTTTTTTGGCCAAAAAATCGACTGGCACAATCAGTTTTGTGATAAAATCATTATTTCGCCTTCAAATAGAGTCATGAAATTTTCGAAAATCCACTTTTCAAAACAAAAAATACTCATAACTCGACAAATAGGAAAGATAGAACGTTCTAGTCTTCACCAATCGATGGAGGGGACAATTTTACATATTTTAGTGAATTTTGAGTCCATATTTCCAAGGATTATGGAGTTAGAAAAAATTAATTGTATCGCAAAATATTTCCATAGCTACACCCTTTGTTCTAAATTTTCGACAAAAAAATTATAAAAAATGCTAATAATTCGTAAAGAGGGGTTTTTTGGGCCGGAAAATCGACTGGCACAATCAGTTTTTTGATAAAATCAATCTTTCGCCTCCAAATAGAATCATGAAATTTTCGAAAATCCACTTTTCAAAACAAAAAACCATTTCCAAGGATTATGGGAGTTAGGAGAAATCAATTTGTATCGCAAAATATTTCCATAGCTACACCCTTTGTTCTAAATTTTCGACAAAAAAATTATAAAAAATGCTAATAATTCGTAAAGAGGGGTTTTTGGACCGGAAAATCGACTGGCACAATCAGTTTTTTGATAAAATCAATCTTTCGCCTCCAAATAGAGTCATGAAATTTTCGAAAATCCACTTCTCGAAACAAAAATTACTCATAACTCGACAAATAGGAAAGATAGAACGTTCTAGTCTTCACCAATCGATAGAGGGACAATTATACATATTTTAGTGAATTTTGAGTCCATATTTCCAAGGATTAAGGGAGTTAGAAAAAATCAATTTGTATCGCAAAATATTTCCATAGCTACCCCCTTTGTTCTAAATTTTCGACAAAAAAATTATAAAAAATGCTAAAAATTCGTAAAGAGGGGTTTTTTTGGCCAAAAAATCGACTGGCACAATCAGTTTTGTGATAAAATCATTATTTCGCCTTCAAATAGAGTCATGAAATTTTCGAAAATCCACTTTTCAAAACAAAAAATACTCATAACTCGACTAATAGGAAAGATAGAACGTTCTAGTCTTCACCAATCGATAGAGGGGACAATTTTACATATTTGAGTGAATTTTGAGTCGATATTGCCAATGATTAAGGGAGATAGAAAAAAGCAATTTGTTTCTCAAAATATTTCCATAGCTACCCCCTTTGTTCTAAATTTTCGACAAAAAAATTATAAAAAATGCTAAAAATTCGTAAAGAGGGGTTTTTTGGCCAAAAAATCGACTGGCACAATCAGTTTTGTGATAAAATCATTATTTCGCCTTCAAATAGAGTCATGAAATTTTCGAAAATCCACTTTTCAAAACAAAAAATACTCATAACTCGACAAATAGGAAAGATAGATTGTTCTAGTCTTCACCAATCGATAGAGGGGACAATTTTACATATTTTAGTGAATTTTGAGTCGATATTTCCAAGGATTATGGGAGTTAGGAGAAATCAATTTGTATCGCAAAATATTTCCATATCTACCCCCTTTGTTCTAAATTTTCGACAAAAAAATTATAAAAAATGCTAATAATTCGTAAAGAGGGGTTTTTTGGGCCGGAAAATCGACTGGCACAATCAGTTTTGTGATAAAATCATTATTTCGCCTTCAAATAGAGTCATGAAATTTTCGAAAATCCACTTTTCAAAACAAAAAATACTCATAACTCAACTAATAGGAAAGATAGAACGTTCTAGTCTTCACCAATCGATAGAGGGGACAATTTTACATATTTGAGTGAATTTTGAGTCGATATTGCCAATGATTAAGGGAGTTAGAAAAAAGCAATTTGTTTCTCAAAATATTTCCATAGCTACCCCCTTTGTTCTAAATTTTCGACAAAAAAATTATAAAAAATGCTAAAAATTCGTAAAGAGGGGTTTTTTTGGCCAAAAAATCGACTGGCACAATCAGTTTTGTGATAAAATCATTATTTCGCCTTCAAATAGAGTCATGAAATTTTCGAAAATCCACTTTTCAAAACAAAAAATACTCATAACTCGACAAATAGGAAAGATAGAACGTTCTAGTCTTCACCAATCGATGGAGGGGACAATTTTACATATTTTAGTGAATTTTGAGTCCATATTTCCAAGGATTATGGGAGTTAGAAAAAATTAATTTGTATCGCAAAATATTTCCATAGCTACACCCTTTGTTCTA
Organism: Lochmaea crataegi; assembly: GCA_947563755.1. Taxonomy (NCBI): domain Eukaryota; kingdom Metazoa; phylum Arthropoda; class Insecta; order Coleoptera; family Chrysomelidae; genus Lochmaea; species Lochmaea crataegi. Next base: position 15,009,296 of record OX387430.1, read on the forward strand.
AATTTTCGACAAAAAAATTATAAAAAATGCTAATAATTCGTAAAGAGGGGTTTTTTGGGCCGGAAAATCGACTGGCACAATCAGTTTTTTGATAAAATCAATCTTTCGCCTCCAAATAGAATCATGAAATTTTCGAAAATCCACTTTTCAAAACAAAAAATACTCATAACTCGACAAATAGGAAAGATAGAACGTTCTAGTCTTCACCAATCGATAGAGGGGACAATTTTACATATTTTAGTGAATTTTAAGTCCATATTTCCAAGGATTATGGGAGTTAGGAGAAATCAATTTGTATCGCAAAATATTTCCATATCTACCCCCTTTGTTCTAAATTTTCGACAAAAAAATTATAAAAAATGCTGAAAATTCGTAAAGAGTGGTTTTTTTGGCCAAAAAATCGACTGGCACAATCAGTTTTGTGATAAAATCATTATTTCGCCTTCAAATAGAGTCATGAAATTTTCGAAAATCCACTTTTCAAAACAAAAAATACTCATAACTCAACTAATAGGAAAGATAGAACGTTCTAGTCTTCACCAATCGATAGAGGGGACAATTTTACATATTTGAGTGAATTTTGAGTCGATATTGCCAATGATTAAGGGAGTTAGAAAAAAGCAATTTGTTTCTCAAAATATTTCCATAGCTACCCCCTTTGTTCTGAATTTTCGACAAAAAAATTATAAAAAATGCTAAAAATTCGTAAAGAGGGGTTTTTTTGGCCAAAAAATCGACTGGCACAATCAGTTTTGTGATAAAATCATTATTTCGCCTTCAAATAGAGTCATGAAATTTTCGAAAATCCACTTTTCAAAACAAAAAATACTCATAACTCGACAAATAGGAAAGATAGAACGTTCTAGTCTTCACCAATCGATAGAGGGGACAATTTTACATATTTTAGTGAATTTTGAGTCCATATTTCCAAGGATTATGGGAGTTAGGAGAAATCAATTTGTATCGCAAAATATTTCCATATCTACCCCCTTTGTTCTAAATTTTCGACAAAAAAATTATAAAAATGCTAAAAATTCGTAAAGGGTGGTTTTTTTGGCCAAAAAATCGACTGGCACAATCAGTTTTGTGATGAAATCATTATTTCGCCTTCAAATAGAGTCATGAAATTTTCGAAAATCCACTTCTCGAAACAAAAATTACTCATAACTCGACAAATAGGAAAGATAGAACGTTCTAGTCTTCACCAATCGATAGAGGGGACAATTATACATATTTTAGTGAATTCTGAGTCCATATTTCCAAGGATTAAGGGAGTTAGAAAAAATCAATTTGTATCGCAAAATATTTCCATAGCTACCCCCTTTGTTCTAAATTTTCGACAAAAAAATTATAAAAAATGCTAAAAATTCGTAAAGAGGGGTTTTTTTGGCCAAAAAATCGACTGGCACAATCAGTTTTGTGATAAAATCATTATTTCGCCTTCAAATAGAGTCATGAAATTTTCGAAAATCCACTTTTCAAAACAAAAAATACTCATAACTCGACTAATAGGAAAGATAGAACGTTCTAGTCTTCACCAATCGATAGAGGGGACAATTTTACATATTTTAGTGAATTTTGAGTCGATATTGCCAATGATTAAGGGAGATAGAAAAAAGCAATTTGTTTCTCAAAATATTTCCATAGCTACCCCCTTTGTTCTAAATTTTCGACAAAAAAATTATAAAAAATGCTAAAAATTCGTAAAGGGTGGTTTTTTTGGCCAAAAAATCGACTGGCACAATCAGTTTTGTGATAAAATCATTATTTCGCCTTCAAATAGAGTCATGAAATTTTCGAAAATCCACTTCTCGAAACAAAAATTACTCATAACTCGACTAATAGGAAAGATAGAACGTTCTAGTCTCCACCAATCGATAGAGGGGACAATTTTACATATTTTAGTGAATTTTGAGTCCATATTTCCAAGGATTATGGGAGTTAGGAGAAATCAATTTGTATCGCAAAATATTTCCATAGCTACACCCTTTGTTCTAAATTTTCGACAAAAAAATTATAAAAAATGCTAATAATTCGTAAAGAGGGGTTTTTTGGACCGAAAAATCGACTGGCACAATCAGTTTTTGATAAAATCAATCTTTCGCCTCCAAATAGAGTCATGAAATTTTCGAAAATCCACTTCTCGAAACAAAAATTACTCATAACTCGACAAATAGGAAAGATAGAACGTTCTAGTCTTCACCAATCGATAGAGGGGACAATTATACATATTTTAGTGAATTTTGAGTCCATATTTCCAAGGATTAAGGGAGTTAGAAAAAATCAATTTGTATCGCAAAATATTTCCATAGCTACCCCCTTTGTTCTAAATTTTCGACAAAAAAATTATAAAAAATGCTAAAAATTCGTAAAGAGGGGTTTTTTTGGCCAAAAAATCGACTGGCACAATCAGTTTTGTGATAAAATCATTATTTCGCCTTCAAATAGAGTCATGAAATTTTCGAAAATCCACTTTTCAAAACAAAAAATACTCATAACTCGACTAATAGGAAAGATAGAACGTTCTAGTCTTCACCAATCGATAGAGGGGACAATTTTACATATTTGAGTGAATTTTGAGTCGATATTGCCAATGATTAAGGGAGATAGAAAAAAGCAATTTGTTTCTCAAAATATTTCCATAGCTACCCCCTTTGTTCTAAATTTTCGACAAAAAAATTATAAAAAATGCTAAAAATTCGTAAAGAGGGGTTTTTTTGGCCAAAAAATCGACTGGCACAATCAGTTTTGTGATAAAATCATTATTTCGCCTTCAAATAGAGTCATGAAATTTTCGAAAATCCACTTTTCAAAACAAAAAATACTCATAACTCGACTAATAGGAAATATAGAACGTTCTAGTCTTCACCAATCGATAGAGAGGACAATTTTACATATTTTAGTGAATTTTGAGTCGATATTGCCAATGATTAAGGGAGTTAGAAAAAAGCAATTTGTTTCTCAAAATATTTCCATAGCTACCCCCTTTGTTCTAAATTTTCGACAAAAAAATTATAAAAAATGCTAAAAATTCGTAAAGAGGGGTTTTTGGCCAAAAAATCGACTGGCACAATCAGTTTTGTGATAAAATCATTATTTCGCCTTCAAATAGAGTCATGAAATTTTCGAAAATCCACTTTTCAAAACAAAAAATACTCATAACTCGACAAATAGGAAAGATAGAACGTTCTAGTCTTCACCAATCGATAGAGGGGACAATTTTACATATTTTAGTGAATTTTGAGTCCATATTTCCAAGGATTATGGGATTTAGGAGAAATCAATTTGTATCGCAAAATATTTCCATATCTACCCCCTTTGTTCTAAATTTTCGACAAAAAAATTATAAAAAATGCTAAAAATTCGTGAAGAGGGGTTTTTTTGGCCAAAAAATTGACTGGCACAATCAGTTTTGTGATAAAATCATTATTTCGCCTTCAAATAGAGTCATGAGATTTTCGAAAATCCACTTTTCAAAACAAAAAATACTCATAACTCGACAAATAGAAAAGATAGAACGTTCTAGTCTTCACCAATCGATAGAGGGGACAATTTTACATATTTTAGTGAATTTTGAGTCCATATTTCCAAGGATTATGGGAGTTAGAAAAAATCAATTTGTATCGCAAAATATTTCCATAGCTACCCCCTTTGTTCTAAATTTTCGACAAAAAAATTATAAAAAATGCTAATAATTCGTAAAGAGGGGTTTTTTGGGCCGGAAAATCGACTGGCACAATCAGTTTTTTGATAAAATCAATCCTTCGCCTTCAAATAGAGTCATGAAATTTTCGAAAATCCACTTTTCAAAACAAAAAATACTCATAACTCGACTAATAGGAAAGATAGAACGTTCTAGTCTTCACCAATCGATAGAGGGGACAATTTTACATATTTTAGTGAATTTTGAGTCCATATTCCCAACGATTATGGGAGTTAGGAGAAATCAATTTGTATCGCAAAATATTTCCATAGCTACCCCCTTTGTTCTAAATTTTCGACAAAAAAATTATAAAAAATGCTAATAATTCGTAAAGGGTGGTTTTTTTGGCCAAAAAATCGACTGGCACAATCAGTTTTGTGATAAAATCAATCTTTCGCCTTCAAATAGAGTCATGAAATTTTCGAAAATCCACTTTTCAAAACAAAAAATACTCATAACTCAACTAATAGGAAAGATAGAACGTTCTAGTCTTCACCAATCGATAGAGGGGACAATTTTACATATTTGAGTGAATTATGAGTCGATATTGCCAATGATTAAGGGAGTTAGAAAAAAGCAATTTGTTTCTCAAAATATTTCCATAGCTACCCCCTTTGTTCTAAATTTTCGACAAAAAAATTATAAAAAATGCTAAAAATTCGTGAAGAGGGGTTTTTTGGCCAAAAAATCGACTGGCACAATCAGTTTTGTGATAAAATCATTATTTCGCCTTCAAATAGAGTCATGAAATTTTCGAAAATCCACTTCTCGAAACAAAAATTACTCATAACTCGACAAATAGGAAAGATAGAACGTTCTAGTCTTCACCAATCGATAGAGGGGACAATTTTACATATTTTAGTGAATTTTGAGTCCATATTTCCAAGGATTAAGGGAGTTAGAAAAAATCAATTTGTATCGCAAAATATTTCCATATCTACCCCCTTTGTTCTAAATTTTCGACAAAAAAATTATAAAAAATGCTAAAAATTCGTAAAGAGGGGTTTTTTTGGCCAAAAAATCGACTGGCACAATCAGTTTTGTGATAAAATCATTATTTCGCCTTCAAATAGAGTCATGAAATTTTCGAAAATCCACTTTTCAAAACAAAAAATACTCATAACTCGACAAATAGGAAAGATAGAACGTTCTAGTCTTCACCAATCGATGGAGGGGACAATTTTACATATTTTAGTGAATTTTGAGTCCATATTTCGAAGGATTATGGGAGTTAGAAAAAATCAATTTGTATCGCAAAATATTTACATAGCTACCCCCTTTGTTCTAAATTTTCGACAAAAAAATTATAAAAAATGCTAATAATTCGTAAAGAGGGGTTTTTTGGGCCGGAAAATCGACTGGCACAATCAGTTTTTTGATAAAATCAATCTTTCGCCTTCAAATAGAGTCATGAAATTTTCGAAAATCCACTTTTCAAAACAAAAAATACTCATAACTCGACTAATAGGAAAGATAGAACGTTCTAGTCTTCACCAATCGATAGAGGGGACAATTTTACATATTTGAGTGAATTTTGAGTCGTTATTGCTAATAATTAAGGGAGATAGAAAAAAGCAATTTGTTTCTCAAAATATTTCCATAGCTACCCCCTTTGTTCTAAATTTTCGACAAAAAAATTATAAAAAATGCTAAAAATTTGTAAAGAGGGGTTTTTTTGGCCAAAAAATCGACTGGCACAATCAGTTTTGTGATAAAATCATTATTTCGCCTTCAAATAGAGTCATGAAATTTTCGAAAATCCACTTTTCAAAACAAAAAATACTCATAACTCGACAAATAGGAAAGATAGAACGTTCTAGTCTTCACCAATCGATAGAGGGGACAATTTTACATATTTTAGTGAATTTTGAGTCCATATTTCCAAGGATTATGGGAGTTAGAAAAAATCAATTTGTATCGCAAAATATTTCCATAGCTACCCCCTTTGTTCTAAATTTTCGACAAAAAAATTATAAAAAATGCTAAAAATTCGTAAAGAGGGTTTTTTTTTGGCCAAAAAATCGACTGGCACAATCAGTTTTGTGATAAAATCATTATTTCGCCTTCAAATAGAGTCATGAAATTTTCGAAAATCCACTTTTCAAAACAAAAAATACTCATAACTCGACTAATAGGAAAGATAGAACGTTCTAGTCTTCACCAATCGATAGAGGGGACAATTTTACATATTTTAGTGAATTTTGAGTCCATATTTCCAAGGATTATGGGAGTTAGAAAAAATCAATTTGTATCGCAAAATATTTCCATAGCTACCCCCTTTGTTCTAAATTTTCGACAAAAAAATTATAAAAAATGCTAATAATTTGTAAAGAGGGGTTTTTTGGGCCGGAAAATCGACTGGCACAATCAGTTTTTTGATAAAATCAATCTTTCGCCTTCAAATAGAGTCATGAAATTTTCGAAAATCCACTTTTCAAAACAAAAAATACTCATAACTCGACAAATAGGTAAGATAGAACGTTCTAGTCTTCACCAATCGATAGAGGGGACAATTTTACATATTTTAGTGAATTTTGAGTCCATATTTCCAAGGATTATGGGAGTTAGGAGAAATCAATTTGTATCGCAAAATATTCCCATATCTACCCCCTTTGTTCTAAATTTTCGACAAAAAAATTATAAAAAATGCTAAAAATTCGTAAAGAGTGGTTTTTTTGGCCAAAAAATCGACTGGCACAATCAGTTTTGTGATAAAATCATTATTTCGCCTTCAAATAGAGTCATGAAATTTTCGAAAATCCACTTCTCGAAACAAAAATTACTCATAACTCGACAAATAGGAAAGATAGAACGTTCTAGTCTTCACCAATCGATAGAGGGGACAATTTTACATATTTTAGTGAATTTTGAGTCCATATTTCCAAGGATTAAGGGAGTTAGAAAAAATCAATTTGTATCGCAAAATATTTCCATAGCTACCCCCTTTGTTCTAAATTTTCGACAAAAAAATTATAAAAAATGCTAAAAATTCGTAAAGAGGGGTTTTTTTGGCCAGAAAATCGACTGGCACAATCAGTTTTGTGATAAAATCATTATTTCGCCTTCAAATAGAGTCATGAAATTTTCGAAAATCCACTTTTCAAAACAAAAAATACTCATAACTCGACAAATAGGAAATATAGAACGTTCTAGTCTTCACCAATCGATAGAGGGGACAATTTTACATATTTTAGTGAATTTTGAGTCCATATTTCCAAGGATTATGGGAGTTAGAAAAAATCAATTTGTATCGCAAAATATTTCCATAGCTACCCCCTTTGTTCTAAATTTTCGACAAAAAAATTATAAAAAATGCTAATAATTCGTAAAGAGGGGTTTTTTGGGCCGGAAAATCGACTGGCACAATCAGTTTTTTGATAAAATCAATCTTTCGCCTTCAAATAGAGTCATGAAATTTTCGAAAATCCACTTTTCAAAACAAAAAATACTCATAACTCGACTAATAGGAAAGATAGAACGTTCTAGTCTTCACCAATCGATAGAGGGGACAATTTTACATATTTGAGTGAATTTTGAGTCGATATTGCCAATGATTAAGGGAGATAGAAAAAAGCAATTTGTTTCTCAAAATATTTCCATAGCTACCCCCTTTGTTCTAAATTTTCGTCAAAAAAATTATAAAAAATGCTAAAAATTCGTAAAGAGGGGTTTTTTTGGCCAAAAAATCGACTGGCACAATCAGTTTTGTGATAAAATCATTATTTCGCCTTCAAATAGAGTCATGAAATTTTCGAAAATCCACTTTCCAAAACAAAAAATACTCATAACTCGACTAATAGGAAAGATAGAACGTTCTAGTCTTCACCAATCGATAGAGGGGACAATTTTACATATTTTAGTGAATTTTGAGTCGATATTTCCAAGGATTATGGGAGTTAGGAGAAATCAATTTGTATCGCAAAATATTTCCATATCTACCCCCTTTGTTCTAAATTTTCGACAAAAAAATTATAAAAAATGCTAAAAATTCGTAAAGAGGGGTTTTTTTGGCCAAAAAATCGACTGGCACAATCAGTTTTGTGATAAAATCATTATTTCGCCTTCAAATAGAGTCATGAAATTTTCGAAAATCCACTTTTCAAAACAAAAAATACTCATAACTCGACAAATAGGAAAGATAGAACGTTCTAGTCTTCACCAATCGATGGAGGGGACAATTTTACATATTTTAGTGAATTTTGAGTCCATATTTCGAAGGATTATGGGAGTTAGAAAAAATCAATTTGTATCGCAAAATATTTACATAGCTACCCCCTTTGTTCTAAATTTTCGACAAAAAAATTATAAAAAATGCTAATAATTCGTAAAGAGGGGTTTTTTGGGCCGGAAAATCGACTGGCACAATCAGTTTTTTGATAAAATCAATCTTTCGCCTTCAAATAGAGTCATGAAATTTTCGAAAATCCACTTTTCAAAACAAAAAATACTCATAACTCGACTAATAGGAAAGATAGAACGTTCTAGTCTTCACCAATCGATAGAGGGGACAATTTTACATATTTGAGTGAATTTTGAGTCGTTATTGCTAATAATTAAGGGAGATAGAAAAAAGCAATTTGTTTCTCAAAATATTTCCATAGCTACCCCCTTTGTTCTAAATTTTCGACAAAAAAATTATAAAAAATGCTAAAAATTTGTAAAGAGGGGTTTTTTTGGCCAAAAAATCGACTGGCACAATCAGTTTTGTGATAAAATCATTATTTCGCCTTCAAATAGAGTCATGAAATTTTCGAAAATCCACTTTTCAAAACAAAAAATACTCATAACTCGACAAATAGGAAAGATAGAACGTTCTAGTCTTCACCAATCGATAGAGGGGACAATTTTACATATTTTAGTGAATTTTGAGTCCATATTTCCAAGGATTATGGGAGTTAGAAAAAATCAATTTGTATCGCAAAATATTTCCATAGCTACCCCCTTTGTTCTAAATTTTCGACAAAAAAATTATAAAAAATGCTAAAAATTCGTAAAGAGGGTTTTTTTTTGGCCAAAAAATCGACTGGCACAATCAGTTTTGTGATAAAATCATTATTTCGCCTTCAAATAGTTTCATGAAATTTTCGAAAATCCACTTTTCAAAACAAAAAATACTCATAACTCGACTAATAGGAAAGATAGAACGTTCTAGTCTTCACCAATCGATAGAGGGGACAATTTTACATATTTTAGTGAATTTTGAGTCCATATTTCCAAGGATTATGGGAGTTAGAAAAAATCAATTTGTATCGCAAAATATTTCCATAGCTACCCCCTTTGTTCTAAATTTTCGACAAAAAAATTATAAAAAATGCTAATAATTTGTAAAGAGGGGTTTTTTGGGCCGGAAAATCGACTGGCACAATCAGTTTTTTGATAAAATCAATCTTTCGCCTTCAAATAGAGTCATGAAATTTTCGAAAATCCACTTTTCAAAACAAAAAATACTCATAACTCGACAAATAGGTAAGATAGAACGTTCTAGTCTTCACCAATCGATAGAGGGGACAATTTTACATATTTTAGTGAATTTTGAGTCCATATTTCCAAGGATTATGGGAGTTAGGAGAAATCAATTTGTATCGCAAAATATTCCCATATCTACCCCCTTTGTTCTAAATTTTCGACAAAAAAATTATAAAAAATGCTAAAAATTCGTAAAGAGTGGTTTTTTTGGCCAAAAAATCGACTGGCACAATCAGTTTTGTGATAAAATCATTATTTCGCCTTCAAATAGAGTCATGAAATTTTCGAAAATCCACTTCTCGAAACAAAAATTACTCATAACTCGACAAATAGGAAAGATAGAACGTTCTAGTCTTCACCAATCGATAGAGGGGACAATTTTACATATTTTAGTGAATTTTGAGTCCATATTTCCAAGGATTAAGGGAGTTCGAAAAAATCAATTTGTATCGCAAAATATTTCCATAGCTACCCCCTTCGTTCTAAATTTTCGACAAAAAAATTATAAAAAATGCTAAAAATTCCTAAAGAGGGGTTTTTTTGGCCAAAAAATCGACTGGCACAATCAGTTTTGTGATAAAATCATTATTTCGCCTTCAAATAGAGTCATGAAATTTTCGAAAATCCACTTTTCAAAACAAAAAATACTCATAACTCGACAAATAGGAAAGATAGAACGTTCTAGTCTTCACCAATCGATAGAGGGGACAATTTTACATATTTTAGTGAATTTTGAGTCCATATTTCCAAGGATTATGTGAGTTAGAAAAAATCAATTTGTATCGCAAAATATTTCCATAGCTACCCCCTTTGTTCTAAATTTTCGACAAAAAATTGTAAAAAATGCTAAAAATTCGTAAAGAGGGTTGTTTTTGGCCAAAAAATCGACTGGCACAATCAGTTTTGTGATAAAATCATTATTTCGCCTTCAAATAGAGTCATGAAATTTTCGAAAATCCACTTTTCAAAACAAAAAATACTCATAACTCGACAAATAGGAAAGATAGAACGTTCTAGTCTTCACCAATCGATAGAGGGGACAATTTTACATATTTTAGTGAATTTTGAGTCCATATTTCCAAGGATTATGGGATTTAGGAGAAATCAATTTGTATCGCAAAATATTTCCATATCTACCCCCTTTGTTCTAAATTTTCGACAAAAAAATTATAAAAAATGCTAATAATTCGTAAAGAGGGGTTTTTTGGGCCGGAAAATCGACTGGCACAATCAGTTTTGTGATAAAATCATTATTTCGCCTTCAAATAGAGTCATGAAATTTTCGAAAATCCACTTCTCGAAACAAAAATTACTCATAACTCGACAAATAGGAAAGATAGAACGTTCTAGTCTTCACCAATCGATAGAGGGGACAATTTTACATATTTTAGTGAATTTTGATTCCATATTTCCAAGGATTATGGGAGTTAGAAAAAATCAATTTGTATCGCAAAATATTTCCTTTGTTCTAAATTTTCGACAAAAAAATTATAAAAAATGCTAAAAATTCGTAAAGAGGGTTTTTTTGGCCAAAAAATCGACTGGCACAATCAGTTTTGTGATAAAATCATTATTTCGCCTTCAAATAGAGTCATGAAATTTTCTAAAATCCACTTTTCAAAACAAAAAATACTCATAACTCGACTAATAGGAAAGATAGAACGTTCTAGTCTTCACCAATCGATAGAGGGGACAATTTTACATATTTGAGTGAATTTTGAGTCGATATTGCCAAGGATTAAGGGAGTTAGAAAAAATCAATTTGTATCGCAAAATATTTCCATATCTTTGTTCTAAATTTTCGACAAAAAAATTATAAAAAATGCTAAAAATTCGTAAAGAGGGGTTTTTTTGGCCAAAAAATCGACTGGCACAATCAGTTTTGTGATAAAATCATTATTTCGCCTTCAAATAAAGTCATGAAATTTTCGAAAATCCACTTTTCAAAACAAAAAATACTCATAACTCGACAAATAGGAAAGATATAACGTTCTAGTCTTCACCAATCGATAGAGGGGACAATTTTACATATTTTAGTGAATTTTGAGTCGATATTGCCAAGGATTAAGGGAGTTAGAAAAAAGCAATTTGATTCGCAAAATATTTTGTTCTAAATTTTCGACAAAAAATTTTAAAACATGCTAAAAATTCGTAAAGAGGGGTTTTTTGGACCGGAAAATCGACTGGCAAATCTTGACAATTTTTTTAAGTCTTAAACTTCAAAATATTTTCGTAAGTTCCAAATTGTCAATCTTTTTAAAGGCGTGAGTTAGGGAAAAAATTAGTTACATATAATAGTTCTTGATCACGATGTTTGTTGAAACTCTATTTTTTAAAGTTTCGGTAGCGGTCCAGCTGCCGTTATCAAGAATAATGAAAAATAATAAATTTTCGAATCATCGAAAATTGATTATTTTCGATTAGCCGATTATTTTCGATTAATCAATTGATCGATTATTTCCGATTTATCGATTAACATTGACTAATCGATAATCGATTATGTTTTTTGATAATCGCCCAGCCCTAGATTATACCCTTGCACCGTGTGTTAACCGAACTTTGATTACGTTTTACCTCTAGTCTAAAGTCTAATTAAACTGTCAATTTTCGCGAGTTAAGAGCCGGTTTGTACAAAATAACCTCCAATTCTGAATTATATTCCAAGTTTCCGATTTCAATAAAGTATAAAATATTTATATAAATATGAGCTCTTCAAAATCTGAATTATTACAGTTTCCTGTAAAATTGTCGTATTTAGTGAAGCGTTTTACCAACCAAGTTAACTTTACGAATCTCCGACATGGTGCAAACCAAACAATTTGTAACCAGTCCTTAAATTTTAGGTAATTTTAGGTAGTTTTAGGTAATTTTAGGTAGTTAACAAACCACCGTTTAAGAGAGCAACGGTGCGAGTGGCTGTGAGTTATTTAAATTAATACTGGTTTTTAATAATGCAAATACCTATACAGTGTAGGTACTTGCGTGGCAGCAGATATAGGAGGGCTCCAATTATTTACAACATTTGCTATTTCTGATATTTTCATTCATTCGTTTGGGTTGTGCTCAACAGCCCAGGCACTTGAACTGAATCTTTGTACCATTTCCCATGTTATCTACTTCCTTTCCAGAAGCTTCGTGTCTTCTATAAAGGCCACTAGTTTGATTGGAGGGATTTTCAGTAGTTGTAATGATTGTATTAATTCCTCTCCAAAGTGCTTTCGTCTAAGTTCTTGTGGGTTCTCGTAGAAGCAGAGTATGTGAGTAGGTGTTTCATTATGAAGTTCACATTTTCTGCACATAGGTTCACTAACTTTGCCCATTTTGTGCAGATGTTTCCTCGGGGTGGAATGTCCAGTCACCAGGTCGGTAACTGTCTTCAAATGTCTCTTACCCAGTTTAAATAGCCTGGTTGAGAGTTCCTTGTCTACCTTGTTCAGTAAACTCTTTGTATGGAGTTGCCCTTGCGTCAACCTCCATTTGAGTTGGTGTTCCCTATCCAGTCAGTTCCCGATTTTCCCTCTTATGCAATCTTTTGTGATTCCTCAAAATGGTTTAGGACCTATGAAGTCTTTTAGAGCCTTCTTTAGCTAACTGTTCCGACATTTCATTACCTTTTTTTATAAAATTATCTTTTTCTAACTTCCATCCCACTTTTCCCTCCGCCTCTATCCTTGGTACATCCCATCGTGTGCATATAAAAAGGGTGTGCTCTACATCGTCCCTCTCCCCACAATAAATGCACTCATCATCCTCCGTTTTCCCTTTTTTTTTAGTTTTCTATGTTCTAAACGACCCGTGTCCCGACAGAGCCTGACTTAGGAAGTAGTCCATTCTTCTGTGCTTGCATTGCACCCAACTCCTCAGATCTTTAATCAGGACTCTTGTCCACTCCCCTTTCGCATTCTCCTCTTCCCATCTTTTTATCCATTTTTGAACCATCTCCTCCTCTATTTGTTTTTTTTTGTTCTCTTCCTCTCCTGTGTTCGTTGACCCTTGTCTCAATCAACAGATCTATAGGAGGTACTCCTGCCATCACCTGAACTGCTACGTCCGATATCGTCCAGTAGCCCGACACCACCCGCAGTAGCATCCCTCTTTGCACCCTGATTAACTCCTTCCTATATTTTTTAATCCCAACCATCCCCTTCCAAATCGGTGCCCCATAAAGAAGGATTGATTTAACAACCTCCCATAGTGGTCTTCTTTTGCAGTCCGGTGGCCCCCCAACATTTGGCAGCCAAGTGCTGAGGCCTGTTACTTCCTATTTTTCCTCGAAACAAAGCTAGTGGTAGGGTTTACCACTATAAGACCTCGACAGGTAAGTGCAACTTACGTTCTTTTCTTTTAATATTAAGAGAAACTAGTAAATATTATAACGGGATTGTTCTCAGGGAGGAATTCGGTCGCTATAAATAACTTTGATATTCTTGTATTATTCTTTTCAATAAGAGTTATATTTTCAAAATCAGGAAGAAGTTATATTGTACTCACTGCATTAATAAAGGGACAAGTGGGTTAGGTTCCTTGTGCATATATGCATAAGACTTACATTAAGTATTAATCGAGCATAAATTTACTGTTAACATTTAACGTTTCATATGTTGTTGTAGAAATGGACTTCTGTCATAAACTTAAAATGGTAGTGATATATTATGTCAAAAAAACTTAGCTGCTGTCCCTGGAACCTTTCTACAGGGGAGTTTCCCTAAAACTTCACCACTTGGGGCTGGCGGTCATAACGATATCTAGCTTTCAACCCGATACAGGCAATTCAACCATGAGGTGGCAACCAATCAAGCTATCAAACCAAAGTGACGATCAATCCAGTATTTATTTAGTTCTCTGGCTAAACTTGGGAGAAAAGTTCCAACTATAATTTAAGCTATTCCTTAAGAAGATTTTTATAAAGATTTTTATGAAGATTCTTAGGAAGGCTTTTAAGAAAGACCCAAAACAATAAGTTTTGTTGAAGTGTTTATCTCATACAAGAGATAGGTAGGATTACAGATAAGCATGGTAACTTACCTAGGTTGGCATGTGGCCTTTACTGTGGCTTCGAACACGAAGGATATTATAAATGAAATTCTTTGGACTACAAAAATAAGTAATATTTCCACTTAGTAAGTGATTCTGTACCTCAGACTGGAACTCTATTTAATATTTTCCAAAGATTCCAGATTTCAAATCCGCCAAAGACGTAGCACGTTCTTTTCGAACAAAATTGCTTTTTATTCCCAAAAAAACCTATTTTCTATGACCTCTGACCTGATGCCGGTCGTTAACCCTGAAGAGAGTTTCCCATGACTTTATTTACTAAGGTCAAGGCTACTAACGAAATAAAAGAAGATATTTCTGACAGCTGATTGATTTTTGGTTCTGTTTACATTTTGTGAGTTTTAAAGCTGTTTATATAAAAATTAAAATAAGGTGATTTATGATGAAATTAAAATAAGGTTTTGTTCAATTAAGAATTTTATTTTTATTTTCAGGTGGTGAAGCTTGGGGAAAGCAAGACCTGTAGAAGGTTTCGAGAAAAAAACAAATAATGACAAAAGTTATGGAAAGTTCGTCTGTTCCGCCTACTGTCCAGGAGATGAGCTGACCTGTCCTCCACAGGCATTAAAGGCTGTCGTAGACTATTGCCGGGAGAGGGACATGCAGCTTATACTGGGATGCGATGCCAATGCCCATCATACAATCTGGGCCAGTACGGACATCAACAAAAGAGGTGAGTCATTTTATGAATTCATACTTAGGGAAGGGTTATTTATTGCCAATAGAGGTACAGAACCTACTTTTGTCACAGCGGTTAGGAAAGAGGTATTAGACTTGACTTTGAGTACCAACAGAATAAGTGATAACATAGTGGCTTGGCGGGTATCGCAGGAACCATCATGTTCCGACCACAGGCATATCAGATTTGAGCTGAAGTCATCAGCCCTAATAGTGACTAAGTTCAGAAATCCAAGAGAGACTAACTGGGAAGGATATGATGAATCCCTCAGAGAGTCACTTAAGGAAGGGACAGTCACTATTAAAGGGAAAGAAAGCCTAGAAGTGGCAGTTGACCAGGTTAACGAGGCAATGTTGAATACCTACCGAGTGAACTGTCCAGAACGAACAAGGCAACGCAAAGGGAACACAGTTTGGTGGAATAATTACCTAGAGGGATTAAGAGCCGAGGTAAGAAGGCTATTCAATAAAGCCAAGCTCAACCAAAACTGGGACCTATACAGGAGTAAGCTTACTCACTATAATAAGGAGATCCGAAAGGCCAAAAGGGACTCATGGAGAAGGTTCTGTGAGGAAATTACAGAGACCACAGAATGCGCCCGAATCCACAAAGTTCTGGCCAAAGAAGGCTCCAATGAAAAGGTGAGTCTCCTGAAGAAAACGGACGGGAACTATGCAGAAACGGCTCAGGAAAGCTTGGAGTTGCTGACAAGAGCACACTTCCCAGGAGCTATCATGTCGGCAGGAGGTAGCCAGAAATCTCCAAGAGGTAGGTAGACTGGCAAATTGCCACTGCTATTACAAGACCAGATAAAATAAGATGGGCGATAGATGAATTCCAACCCTTTAAATCACCGGGAGAGGATGGAATCTATCCAGCCCTTCTGCAGAAGGGTAAAGAGGCATTAGTGCCGCAACTGAGTAAGATCTTCAAGGCTAGCCTAGCTTGGAAATATACTCCGGTAATATGGAGGAAGGTGAAGGTCATCTACCTTCCGAAAGTAGGTAGAATATCAGACCAAACGCCCCAATCATATAGACCAATTAGCCTAACGTCCTTCCTGCTTAAGACTTTGGAAAAGCTAGTAGATAGGTACATAAAGGACAACGCTCTGACAACTCGCCCTCTAAGCGAGCGTCAGTATGCCTACCAACAAGGCAAGTCAACAGACTTGGCTCTGGATGACTTAAACAGGCTACTTTCCAAGTCGATCGACGACAAGGAAATAGCAGTAGCTACTTTTCTGGATATAGAGGGAGCATTCAATAATGCGTCTCCAATATCTGTAACCAGGTGTATGGAAAGAAGAGGGATCGAACCCATCATCTGCAGGTGGCTTGCAGTCAATCTAGGGAATAGGATAATCACATCCACCCTGGGAGAGGCAACCATCACGGCGGGGGTGGGGAGGGGTTGCCCTCAGGGAGGCGTGTTATCGCCCCTTTTGTGGGCGATTCTTGTAGATACTCTTTTAGTGCGGCTGTCCGATGAAGGTATTCAGTGCCTAGGGTATGCGGACGATCTTGCTGTCGTCATAAGAGGACGGTTTCCAACACGATAACAGAGCGCACCCAAATGGCGCTTAATATAGTAAGTGGCTGGTGTAGGGAGGAGGAACTGGCAGTGAACCCTCACAAAACTACACTGGTACCGTTTACAAAAAAAGAGAAATTTGCAAGGTCTACAAAAGCCACAAATTAACGGAGTGGAAATTCCATTTGCTAAAGAAGTTAAGTACCTAGGGGTAATCTTTGACCAGAAGCTTACATGGAATTCTCACATCGAAAAATCCACGCACAAGGCCAGAATCGCTCTCGGAAGGTGTAGGCAGATGTGTGGGAAGAATTGGGGATTGAATCCTAACATGACCAAATGGTTATATACACAGGTCGTGAGGCCAATGATAACCTATGGATCAGTAGTCTGGTGGCCCAGGACACTGCAGATTGGGGCGCAAAGGTATTTAAGTGGTATCCAAAGGCAAGCTTGCCTAAGTATCACAGGGGCCATGAGAACGACGCCGACTGCAGCCCTGGAGGTAATACTGAACCTGCCACCACTGCATATCTTCGTTCAGGGAAATGCAAGATCTGTAAGTCACAGATCATTACAGGGGCCTCCTCCGATAAGTCAAGGACAAGGTAAGGTCTACAAAAAGCTATATGAAGAAATAAAGGCAGATCCAATACTGGGAATGCCAATGGATCAGATTGCCCCACAATATAGTTTTAAAAATGAATACACAGTAATCATTCCAGAGAGAAAGGACTGGGATACAGGGCCTCCTATAATAGCGAATCTCAACTGGTACACTGATGGCTCTAAAACAGACTCTGGAGTAGGAGCCGGAATATATGAGGTACAAGAGAAGATCATGATCTCTCTAAGCCTTGGGAAACATGCCACTGTCTTTCAGGCAGAGGTAATGGCGGTGCAATGCTGTGCAGAAGAGTTGATGAGACGGGAGGTAGATAGCCAAAGAATCGTCATCTACTCCGATAGCCAAGCAACACTAAAAGCGATAAGCTCATATCGGACGACGTCAAATCTGGTGTGGGAGTGTCGCAAGGCCCTCACAAGACTAGGTAGTCATAATAGAGTGACCCTAGCCTGGGTGCCAGGCCATCAAGGAATAAGAGGCAATGAAAAGGCCGATGAATTAGCCAAGCAGGGAGCGACGGAGGTCATGATAGGGCCAGAACCTTCCTGCGGAATTGCTAAATGCCTCACCAAGGAGAGCATCCACCAATGGATAAACAACCAGGCGTTGCGCTGGTGGCATGAAACTCCGGGGCAAAGGCACGCTAAGCTATTCCTTAAAAGCCCTTCGGTCAGACTGTCACGCGACCTACTATGTCAAAGTCGAGAAACGACGAGGATGATGGTGGGAATGCTGACAGGGCATTGTAGGCTAAGGAAGCATATGCACACAATTGGCCTAGCAGATGACAGCCTATGTAGGTTATGCCAGGAAGAAGACGAAACCGCGGAGAACTTACTCTGTGAGTGCGAAGGCCTAGCAAGGGTGCGGTTTCACCTATTCGGAGAAGAAAAACCGAGGGCAGAGAGCTAAAAGCAAAGGAGGCGGTATCCAGGCTAATATGTCTAATAAAAAGAATAAAGCTAGATATCGAGCTCTAAATATGGGGGAGGACCACAATAGATCTGCAAAGGTCGCAGTGGGATAGGACAAAGAGCCACTCCAATACTAATCTAATCTAATCTATGGAAAGTTGTTGATAATAAATGTATTTGCTTTTTCTTGGTTGATTTCATAGTATACTCAAACAATTTAATGAACCTTAATCCTATTTAAAACTTGTTGAGGTAAGTTGTAAAATATACCCGTAACAGGCCCTCTCTCTAGTTTTCTTGATGGTCTCGTTTATATGTTTTCTGAAGTTCATCTCTGACCCAAGCCAAATACCCAAGTACTTGGTACTACCATCGTTCCCCCCAGATGAAATCTCACTACCTTCCTCCTGTGCCCTACCAATATTGCCACCACCTCTTTTCTGGAGCTAACTCCATGACTCTCCACACCTTCCAGCATGTTTAACTTGAATAACGAGTCATACAAAATATTCCACAGTGTAGGCACCAATACCGACCCCTGTGGAATCCCCGCCGTGACATCGTAGAAATCTCCGCCGCCCAGCAAAATTATTCTCCCACAGAAGTAGTCACTGATTATGTTTTGGATATAGGAAGGAAATACGGAAATACGCGAACGTTACCTATTATGATTATATCGCCAGTTGGAACAAACCTAATAATTTGTTGAAGTACTGCTTACGAAAATCACTATCACTTACTGAATCATACGATAAAACTATTACAGTGTACGCAAAAAAAATCTAATATTACACATAACATAGTAGTTTACAGTGTGATTCGATAGCCTTGCACCGTCTATCGAACAAACACTGACACGAGATTTTAATAATAAAATTATTGTGAGAACTAGCCGAGGAAAAGCATCTGCAACCGCACCCCTACTTTTAACAATAATTTTAATACAATTACTCTGTTTCCTGATATTCGTTGGAACGTTTGTGTTTCTGTGAAATTAGTCATTTAAATTTAAATCTACTCAAGAAGTACAAGTGAATTTTATTAAACAACAAGTGTCGTAGAGAAATATATGTTGAGCTAGAATACTGCTACGCGAGCTACTGCATTAATATGCTATCCCCATATGAGACGACTATGGCTCCTCCGCCCAACTTTCGAGAACCATCCAAAATACGAAACATCGAGAATACCTAGTGCATCCGCCAGAACGTCGAGATAATTCTAGAAATACGACGCGCGAGTATAAATAGGTCACGAGCATCGCTGCAGGCAATTTAGTCAATCAGTCAGTGTTGATTCCGAAGGAAAGTAATCGCGCCTCGATAAAGTGTTTATTAAGTGACTCTCATATAAATTATAATTAGTGTGTTTAGTGTATTAGATAAATTATTAAATGAAGACTGAATTACATATAAATCTGTAAATATAAATTAATTGTAGAAATAAATTAAAATAAACGTTACAATACTGTAAGAATCAAGACATTGATATAGTGAATGTTTTGTAAAATTGAGAATTTAATACATTTGTTGATGATTTGAACATACGTGCAACTATACCAATTAACTATACCAATTAAGCGCTGTTACAGCTCGACAAATATCCAGTTCACAAGTAGGCTAATTATTTATTGTTATACTAATACTTCTACTTATATACTGAACAAACAATATATTATATAAGACGTATCCAATGTCAAGCGCAATATTCAACTGACGTTGCCAGGCCGCTACGACCTTTCCACCCGAGTCGAATAATTAGCTTTAGTCACTTCAGTATAAGTAAGAACAGACTTTACTCACTTTAATAAAAACATCATACAAAAGCATATAAAGGAATCGTAAAAAGGAAATAAAAACAATTAAATTGATAACAATACGCCTATAACAAAAGAAAATTTTTACAAATAAATTAACCCGCTTCAAAAATGTTATCGTACGCCCATGATAAGGGAATTTTTTACGAACTAAGCGAGCCCTTATAAAAATTTTATCGTACGCATATGGTACAATTTAAATTGTTGCAAATTAACCCCCTTTAAAAATTTGATCGTCTATGATTTAGAAATTTTTCTCTTCCCTTCAAATGTCATCGTACGCACATGATATAGAATTTAATACAAAGAAATTGATCCCTTATGACAAAATTTCATCGTTCGCCTATGATAGAAGGAAATTTTCAAAAATAAATTTTATCCTACATCCACAATATGGCAATTTTCACGAATTAATTGATCCCTTATAAAAATCCAATGGTACGCCCATACACTTATATACTGAACAAACAATATATTATATAAGACGAATCAAATGTCAAGCGCAATATTCAACTGACATTGCCAGGCCGCTACGCCCTTTCCACCCGAATCGAATAATTAGCTTTAGTCACTTCAGAATAAGTAAGAACAGACTTTACTCACTTTAATAGAAAAATCATACAAAAGCATATAACGGAATCGTAAAAAGGAAATAAAAACAATTAAATTGACAACAATACTTGTCTAATTAATTATACTGTGTTATCGTACGCCTATAACAAAAGAAAATTTTCACAAATAAATTAACCCTTTTTAGAAATGTTATCGTACGCCCATGATATGGAATTTTTTACGAACTAAGCGAGCCCTTATGAAAATTTTATCGTACGCATATGGTACCATGTAAATTGTTACAAATTAACCCCCTTTAAGAATTTGATCGTTCGTCCATGATTTTGAAATTTTTGTCATCCCTTGAAATGTCATCGTAGGCACATGATATGGAAATCAATACAAATAAATTGATCCCTTATGACAAAATTTCATCGTTCGCCTATGATAGATGGAAATTGTCAAAAATAAATTTTATCCTACACCCACAATATGGCAATTTTCACGAATTAATTGATCCCTTATAAAAATTTAATGATACCATCGTAAATTACAATTTTTGCAAATTAATTAAACCCCTTTAAAATTTAAATTGTACGTCTATGATACGCAGTGACGGTTAGGCGGTGACAAGTCTATAGTCTATTTCAGAAAGGTATACAGTAATAAAATGGGGAATTCCGTCCAGTTCGGCTCAATTTCGGTGTCGACCATAGGCGTAGGTCTTGAAATAGTATTGTTTGTAATATTAAAATTTCAAGTAATTGCGTGATTGATTTATTTTGATTGATTTTTTATAATTTAATTTCTGTATAATGTATTTTTTGTATAATGTTCAATAAAAAATAAGTGTAACTAATACTATGTAGGTACATAATGCCCAATTTTTATTCTGTTAAAATAAAATTCTTTCCTTTTTACGAGTATCCTGCCGGCACGCCTCTGGCACACTATTTTCAGTGTTTGTGAATGGATAACAATAGGCTAAACCCATATATTGACCCCAACCCGGGTGGTACTACCTGCACTTGATAAAAAGAAAGAATTTTACAATGAAATCAATTCCAAACTATGAAAGTGGCTTAAATATTCGTTGGGTCACTCTGTGCCCCGTTGCATACCTAATGAGGTTTTATTACTCTACACCTTTCTGAAATAAACTATAAGATTCACCCCTGCCAAAAATCACACAACGTGGATAAAGGAGTTTTCACTTCAATAAATCGCAATTTAAACAATGCACACTTTAATATTTGTGTTGTATTGTTGTGTATTCCTTACTAACATTATCGACCAAGAAGAAGTTTTCAATGCTTAGAACTTTAATGAATTTGCAAAATCACGTAACTTGTGTGGGCTGGGGTGATGCATCTCTCATGTACTGACTACTTTCTTCCTATAGAGAAATATTTTGATTTTTGGGCATCAGCTTGAGGTTCTTAATAATCTTTTAGCGTCAGACACACATGAATTTGTTTCCAAAGAAATCAGGAAAGACATAATAGAAATTTTAGAAACTCATGATTTTACCAAGGCTAGAAATCTGTATAGGTAATGTCTTTAAAAATTCAAATAAAAAAACGATACCAAAGAAATTACAAAAATAAGGAAAGGGACAGTTACACAATAGAACTAAATAAAGAAACGTAAACAGTGTGTTTCCGGTGGTGAGTAAATCTGAAGCTAAATGTCGGCAAATCTCCGTGAAATACGAAAGGCGGATCGAGAGTACACGCTCAATTGCCCATCAAAGGCACCCTGTTGGTTTGCTTTAATACCTACCTGAATAGTGTGAGGGGGAAACAAATCCATGATTGCGTCTATATATGAGGGAAATTCAAAATGTAGTATAGAATGGACCTGTGTGATGCCTTTGGGCATAATATATAATAATAAAATAAGAAATAAATTCCCTTGAAATTATTTTCGATCAATCATTAAACTTTGAAGAATACATAAATATAACCATCGATGCCGGCAGGTATCGAGTCAAGTTCATCACGTAAATGAACATACAACAGTAAATAGTAAGCATCAGCGAACTTGAACTATAATATAAATATATTAGAAACAGTCGATAACATTCATTCAGATTGATTCAGATTCACATTCAGATTCATGCTAACTTAGTTGTTGTCATTATGCTATTCAGTTAAACTATAAGTATGCTATAAGGATAGATACTTATAATAGATTAAGTAATCTTAGTTAGTTATAATGTGTAATATTAAAGTATGGTAATAAACAGAACTTATCCCAGTGCCAGAAGTCGTAGTTTTATTAAAGTCGGATGACTCTCCGAGTGACCAGAATTACCACCAATTAAAGAGGCCTTTCCACATCAAATCCCAACATTACATCTGGATCTAATTAAATTATATTAAAGCCGTAATGAATTGATTGGCGTTTATATAGAAATAAAAAACTTATTTTAGTATTTTAACTTTGGAAGTAAGCTGCGATATGTGAGCAGCAAATTGTTCCTACAGAAGGATGAGTGAAACTAGACAACGGCATAGGGATGGAGAGAAGAAGTTATTCCAAAGGACCATTCAAAGTATACCTATACTGCTCGTATATTGGTCGACTAGCTGTTAATGATTCCTTTCGAAAGTAAAGGCGACAGCTGAAGTACTTTGTTTATAACCTCACTAATTTTATTAAGACTATCATAGTGCGATTGATAATTGAAAGTTGTTTTGAAACTTAAAGCTATATTATATCCCTATATTGCATGAATTTACAAAAACGATACAAAAAATTACCATATTCATTTCTCAGATATATTGAACACAACATAATTTTTTAATTTGCTTTTTCAAAATTTTGGAACGTTGCCTTGAGGCAACAGTATGCACAAAATAAATAATAGACTGTAATATTGAACCTTATACCTATTTAGCGTTATTACAAATGTAAAAAGTACTACTATTCATTAAGGAATTTATAAAAGCAGTTACTGGAAGTTGTGAAACATAAGTAAGTTTTACATTTGACACATTTTACTTTTGGAATCCCCTTACATCCAGAAAGCTTACACCTTCCTTTTTTTTTTCATCAAACACAGGAAAGTGGCCTAGCTGGTCCTTTCTGATTTCGTGATTTGGGATGGGTGTAGTTGAGTGATATTTCCTTTTTTTTCTCTTGAAAATCATTGGTGATAGAACTAGAGCTAGGACGGCCTCGTTTGCTGATAACTGTTTTACCCTGCATGCAGGCAATTTTTGATTTGAATGCCAAAAGAGGTAATTTGTTTGTTTGCAATGAATCGCAATCTCTTCTATACATAAGCCAAGCTTGTACAACTGCTAGGTCTACAAAATGAAAAAAGAGCCTGTGGTACCATTTTTTAGACCGTATTGTGATTCGATATAAAGCAAGCAGAGAATCGAGAAGGTCTACACCGCTCATACTTTTATTATACAGTTGTATTACAGAAGGGTATTGTATCTCAATGCGCTGTTTGCTTTTTTGTTCCGCAAGGATACGCACCTACATATGAACTAAGAACTGTAACACCTTTGTTGTCAAACCATTTTACGGCCAATAGTTGACACCCATCTACTTTAGTTTTGTAATCTTCAAACGATCCTCTCCCCTTTTTTTTAGGATTTTGTCATCGGAGAACTTGCGTCATCATCATCATCATCATCTATGTCAGTATCCCCGTCGTCCAGGTCACTATCATCTGATTCCTCTAGAATTTCGCGAATAATTATTCTATTAGCAAGTAATTTACCACCATAAAAATTTTTGGCGGGAATAGTTGGGAATTCCATGACGGTAATGCATAGAATGAATTCAAAGCAACGTCCACTTTGTCCTTTTATATCACAAAAAGTTTGAATATTTTTTTCTTTGAAAAAGATAATAAAACGTAAATTTATAGCCTATTGAATGTAACAGAATAAAACAAACGTATACCATTGTTAATAACTTGTTGTACTTAAATCTGCGCAGACATGTTTCCATCAAGCACTAACAATTCTGTACTCCCATTGAAACATTTGCCTCACCAAAGAGCAGCCAATGAACGTATGAACTTCCTCTTCAATTTCTAGGCACTAGAGAATGTGTTAATGGAACTCATCTCAAAATTCGTCGTTTCCCCACGTTTCCAGTTGCTCGATATTTACACTTTCACTGACTTAGGAAACACCCACAACAATTCAATTTAATTTGATTATTTGCTTGCTCTTCATCAAAATTAGTTTTACCTCCTACCAACAGTAACTATTTTTAATGAATGTATCTCTTTCCCCTCGTATCACAAAACTGAATTTTCATCTAGTAGGTAGAGGTGTGAGACCGTAAAAGCGTTACAATTGAATCTGACTGAATAGATCAAACAATTTGTATGTGTATGTGTGTTAGTTATAATCCAGTATCCTTTTTATTGGGGCCAATGGTTTCTGCCAATCAGGATTTTAGAAGCTTTTATAAGGACTTATCCAAATATTTAGTGACAATTGTATGATACACACTGTTACCAATACTCCAATAACAAACTTATTATGCTTTGATTGCTTGCACGGTTCAATGGGAACGAGCTATGGGGAATAGTTCTTAAATTCAATAAGAATGGTAAAATTGAGGTATTAGTATTACAAGCCAGTTTATTGTTGTATTTTAATAATAAAATGTATAATTTTTACAATAAGTCTCAAGCGAGGAGGTAATTTTGTGTTGACAATTATAATGAAGAAACATTAACTTGAACCGAATTGAAATATTGTTTCTCCGGGAAAAAGTAACTTTGGAGTTTTTTTCGAAAAATGGATGCCAGTCTTCGTGCATGAAGGATGTTGTGGGTCAACTAGTAGTGTTCTGGTAGTGTAGATATATGAACAAACTTTGACCATGGCATATAAAACAATCAACTGGTTAACTATAGTGGTAGAGGACATTTCGCTCAGATTTATGTAAGTCGGGTTAAACTGTGTAAGTAACAACTGCGTCGGCGTGGCAGTGGTAGAAATGTAACTTTGTTCTGCTGTATCAGACATAGGCGTACGGTTTATTTAGCGGTGTGGAAATTCGTGTTAACTCTGTTGTTTTTATGTCAAAACTTTTGTCATTTGTGTTACTATATACAATAAAATAGTGGTTATTTTCTGTTTCGTATATTCCTATTGTGTTCAAACCTTTTGAACAATAATTTGACTTTTATCAAACAGGAATTAATGAAACGAAAGCTGGATATGGTTCAGCTGCTAAAAACTATCTGAGCTACGACTCCAAAAAAAATTCTTCAGAATTTTGAAAGATCCTGGAAGGTATGTATATATATATATATGTAAAGAAAATAGGTTTTCTTTAATATATTTTTTTTAATTTAGCACGCTTTGCGTGACTATTGGTAAAATGTCAAACTTTTTAGTCTGTCATTATTAGAATATTGTGTCAAGAAAAAGGCCATAAAAAAGTAAACTTTTGTTGGAATATATATTAGAATTGATGGAAAAATAAACTTTGAATGTCGTTTCTTTGTTTTCAGGTAAATTTGTTACAATAGTGTACTAAATAAGATTTTTTTTTATAAAAAATTAACAAAATAAATCTTTGTTTTCAGAAGCAACACATTCGTTAATTTTATCCTAAACTAGAAGATATAGTCTTATAAAACGACATTTTTTTTTATTGGAATACGTAAATAAAGAAAATATGGAACAGCTACGTTTTGAATTTACACTATTGCCGGCGAGTGATGGGAAATCAAACATCTATTGTATAACCTCAATAACAACAAAAGATGACAAAGTGTTTGCTATACCAGAAGAACTAGTCTGCTAGTCTTCATAAAGAGTTGATAAAGACAGCTGCGTATAATAAAGTGAAAAATAGTTTAAAAAGAAGACATCAGATACGAAAAGTTTGGATAACAATGACAGATGAACTAAGTAAAATCTACATAGATGAAGATAGTAATTTACAATTTGGAGAGCAATATCTAGAAGAAATTGAACAAAAGCAAGTATCTGGAGGATTAGGAAAAGTCACAGACTCATTGGAAAAAGTATTTGAAAAAGTAATTAAGAACACACAAGATTTCAAAAATTAGAATTTAAAATACTTTGCAGAGAAGTTTGTAATTGAAAAATTTACAAATAAAAAGTCAAATCCAAGCCAATGGATTGATATTTTTGAAAGGGAATGTTCACGCTTTGATATTATAGAAGATGTGAAGAAAATTGAAATACTCAGACTATTCATGGATAAAAGTTGTGTTGATTGGTACAGTTCTATGATTATAAAATTTACTCTAAACTCAGATTGGACAACATGGAAAAATAAGTTCTGTGAATCATTTGCAAATCAAGGTTGGAACCAAGTAACTTAAGCTGTATTATTCAAATACAAGGAAAAACTTATACTGGATATGAGGAGATCAATAGATACAGGTACACTTGTGGATGTTATTGCGGCAGGTTTGCCAAGGATTGTACTGGAGAAGATAAATAGAGAAGCATTGAAGGATACGGTGGATTTATTCAATGAAGTGAGAAAGTATGAACATTTGGTAAATAAAAATAGGACTGGGGCCTACAGAAAATATGAAAATCAAAAAATAAATAACAAAAATGAAGAATATACACCATGCAAAACATGCGAAAAGTCAAATAAAGGTACTCGTAAAGGCTGCATGCTGGTTTAAGGTTAGAGATGATGATAGAAGACCTATAAGACATGTAAACAATTCAGTAATTGAAGCAGAGTTAAATGAAACAGAACAAAAAAACTAATAGTGACACCAATAATAAAAGTCAAACTACTATCAAACGATAAATTGGAAATAAATGGAGTATATGATTCAGGTTCGAACGTTTCTCTCATTAATTCTAAATTATTAAAATTAAAAAACAAGAAACATAGTTTAAATGAAGAAAATTTAGTTACAATTAATGGTGTTAAAAAGACAAGTGGTTTGACAAATATAAAGATAAAAATTTTCGAAAAAGAAGAAAATGTGGATGTTTACATAATTGATGAACCAAATTTCAGATATGAGTTTTTAATAGGATTAGATATAATAAAG
Source organism: Lochmaea crataegi (assembly GCA_947563755.1). Classification (NCBI taxonomy): domain Eukaryota; kingdom Metazoa; phylum Arthropoda; class Insecta; order Coleoptera; family Chrysomelidae; genus Lochmaea; species Lochmaea crataegi. The sequence continues at coordinate 15,036,678 of OX387430.1, forward strand.
AAATACAAGCTTATACAAGATGAGGAGTTAAAAATAACACAAAAACAAAACTTACATGTAGAGACTATAAAAAAAGAGGAAGAGATAAGTAAAGAGAATAGCGAGGATAACAGATATGAAAAAAAATACGAAATAAATTTCAATGAACATATAAAGGAATTTGAAATAAAAGTTAATCATTTAGATGAAAAGAAAAGGGAAGAGATTAATAAACTAATACAAAAATATAAATCAGTATTTGGAAAAGACAAGTATGATGTAGGAAGAGTTAAAGAATATGAAGCAAGAATAGATTTATTAGTGGATAAATACTGCAGTTTTTTTTTTTCTTTCATTTTTATATAAAGTATGTAGAAGATATAATTGTTTCATAAGATGAGTAGCACATAGTGAGAGTGTGATTATTATAAATTTATTTTTTTGGATGTAAACTGCACACCTTTGAAGCTTCCAAGATTGCTGTGAGTTCTCCAGTAAATATAGAGCATGGTTTCAAATTTCTCATTCTGATGTATGTATTGATTGATTGATTGATTGATTAGTTCGGCATCACCAGTCAGAGGCTTAGAGACCTCGGCACCTCAGCCTTTGGGCTTTTTGTGCTCTTGGTTATACCTTATACCGTTCATGTGAAGAGAGCAGTAGCCCTTATCGGGCTCAACACTCTTTTCACTAGGTCCTTGTTTGGATAAATCCTCTCTTGGATACTCTAGTCCTGGGAGTCTATATCTCCAATGAGACATTTCGAAGATAATGTGAGAGGCTGTTTCCTCCTCTTCCATACACAACCGACAGATAGGTTCCTCCCTATATATGCCAATTGTATGCATGTGTTTGCTTAGGGTACAGTGGCCGGTGAGTAATCCCGTCACTTTCCTTATCTGGCCCCTGCTGAGGATTAGTATTTCGTTAGTCATCAACTCCGAGGATTTTTTGACAAAGAGTTTGCTGTCTTCCTTTTTTGGCAGGTGTCTGATATTTAGTTTGAATCCACCGAGATGTACAACCACGTGCAGCATATTTTGATACTCCAAATACTGGTTCAGGACTAGTGAATGCAGTTTCAGACCCTAGCTTTGCTAGGGTGTCTGCCATTTCACTGCCTACAATACCCTTGTGCCCCGGATACTCTATTGGGGTTTGCCAGGGTTAAAAGTTTTTGAAGGCAGTCCCAGACCAGTCTAGATCTGATCTGGGGACATGCTAAAGATTTAAGTGCTGTCTAACTATCTGAGAGTATGAGGATCTTTTGGCCTCTATACCCCCTTTCGATGTTCATTTACAAACACGTGTCGGTAGCGTAGATTTCTGCCTGGAATACAGATGCAAACTTCTCCAACAATGCGTGGACATTGCACGTGGGTCTGGCACCGTGGACTCCAGCTCCTGTTCCTATGTCAGTTTTAGATCCGTCTGTGTACCACTCCAACGTTCCTCCTGACTGCATGCTTCCAGCCCATCCCAGTTTAGCTGGATATGGTATGGTTGGTTGTCCTTAATTGTAAATTTCAAGAAGCAAGTTTGTGATAACATCTGTGGAATGACTATTGGAGCTGGTTCCATCGTGCCAATTACCATTGCATCCCAGCCTATATGCAGCCATTCTCGCTTCCGCCTTAACATGCAGAGCAAGAGATGGAAGATTGAGAATGGCCTCCATTGCCGCAGTTGGGCTGCTTCTCATCACACCCGTTATGCACAGACAGGCAAGCCTCTGAAATTTTGTTAGCTCCATTTCGGCTTTCCTCTGATCTGTTTTTGACCAGCAAACTAAGGCTCCATAGGTAACCATGGGTCTCACCACAGTTGTGTACAACCAGTGAACTATCCGCGGATTTAGTCCCCATATGTTTCTTATCGCCCGTTTGGCAGCCATTAGGTCCATCTTCCCTTTATTGTTTTATCATGTAGGTGTGAGATCCAGGTTAGCTTTGCGTCTGGAATTATGCCCAGATACTTGACCTACTGGCTAAGATACAGCTGCAAGTCGAAGAGGTTTGGCAGTTTTAGTCTATTAAGCTTCCTTTTCCTAGTGAAGGGAATGAGCGCAGTTTTTGCAGGGTTCACCCTTAGGCATTCCCCCCTACACCAAATCTCCACCATTTCCAGAGCTTGTTGCATCAGCTCCGATATAACGTAAGGGTATTGCCCCAGTACAAGTATTGTCAGATCATCTGCATACTCCTGGGTGTATATCCCCTTCCTGTTCAATTCCTCCAGGAGTTCGTCTATTAATAGGCCCCACACCAAAGGTGATAGGACTCCTCCCTGTGGGCATCCCTTCATTATCGATACCTCTATGGAATCTCCAAATAAGGTTGTCGTTGCTGTCTTGTTGAAAAGCATGTTTTTCATCCACCGACCGTCTGCTCCACGCCTTGCAAAAGTTGCAACAGCATGTACGTATGCTGCAACATGTAATTTTCGAGGTATCAGTAAAAATAAATTTTGTTGGACAGTGGACATGATCCCTGTCGTTTCTGTCTAGAAGAAGATGACTCGGCGGAACATATTTTGTGTAGATAGACTTTGCCTTCACGTATTATCAACTTCCTTGTAAATATTGAATATTGAATATATTAGTATTGTTTTCAGCACAAATTTAATCTTTCTAAAAACGGTAATATTTCAAAATATGTAACTAAATCTGGCAACCCTGATACGTGACTTGCAACTTTGTGTGGCTTCTAAATGGATTTTTAGTGATATTCAAATTGATGACATGAATCGTGCACGCGTATCTCTACTAATATTACAAAGGTATATCCTGTTTTCCTCCTACAACACGCGATCTTTTTGTTTTGTATGATTTATTATAAAAACACATAATATAATTTACGATATTTTATTTTTGCCTAAATACGTTAGTGAATATAAAATGAAATCGTTTTTGAGCCCTTTGTTTCGCTTTAGGTTGAACCTAAAATTACTAAGAGATAAACACGTTATTCACAAATTTTTTATTTAATGAGAAATATTACTCTTTTACTATCTCAAATTTCTTGATTTCTTCAACTTTAACAATACAATACTAATCACGTCTCACTTTCCGATCGCAGAACTCAAAATAATTCAAAAACTGAAAACTTAGGTCAACTGTCTCGCTTTTTATACTTCTCACATGTTCCAGACATGTTTTCGACTATCCTATGACATTTCTAGATGGTTCCAAATGTTTTTTCCTCCTTTTTCTTTATGAACCTTTACATATTCGTCACAGTAAAGGTCCGACGTAACATTGGTTCCTCAGTAATTCGTCCCGAATAACCTGACTGCTGGCTGAAACCAACATGCTGGTTTGGGCCCGCAGTAAGAGGTCCTTACCAGTTTCATTGCAGTGCTGCTTTAAATGCAGCTCTTTTTATTTATAACTATAAAGTAACAGATTTGTGCGGTTACCCAAGCTCATTTTTCTGAATTTTGAGCATGGTTCCACGAAAGGAATTTTTCTCTAGTTGAGGATTGGTAATCACCATAAATCGATACTATAGTGTGGCATCATTTGATGACAAAGTTTTGATTGATTTCAGTAGTAGACTCCGTCAAGGTTTGAAGTGCTCGGTACTTCAATCTTTAGGCACAGGAGTTTATATTTCCAGTGCGTCAGTGCTTCGCATTGGAAGATAATGTGTGAGGCTGCCTCTTTCTACCCATCCTTAGGGTGCAGTCACCAGCGAGTAGTCCTGTCACTTTCTTCATTTGATCCTTTAGTTCTAATATTTCGCTGGTCAGAGGATTTTTTGATCAGGAGTTAGCTGCGTTTCTGTTTAGACACGTGGCTTCGGTACGCCTGATGTTTTGTTTGGATCCACCGAGATATACACTCCTGCAGTTGTTGATATATCGAATTCTGGTTCGACACAAGTGAATTCCGTTTCAGACCCTATCAGCCATCACATTGCATAAGAGGTATTGTTGAAACCACACGTTCAACAATTTGTATATTTATATTTTACTTCCTTTGTATATTCATGTACAGTTATATTTTAGTCCTTTTATTTTCATTAGAAATTCCTACCGCGCGCCACTGCCTCCAAAATACTTCTACCTTAGTTCAAAATCGCGTTTTGTTTTCTTTCCCTGGTGGCTGACCGGCGCCTTGCAATTTTTACTATTATTCTTCGGCAGTTGAAGTAGGCGTGACCAAACGCACACTTCGCGCCTTAATGCATTATCTTCCTGGATTTTACGAGGCTAGCTCAGCTAGTAAGAGTCGATGTTGATTTTCCAACCCGATCGGTCTCCCAGCTAAGAACTACCATTCCTTTACCGGTATAAAACCGATATTTTCAAACCAAATGGGTCAAGTTTCATAGTAATTAAGTTAATTCCTTTATTTCCTGCATAATAAGTGCATTTTTCCATAAAGTTAAAGTTTGTATAGTGATTCAACCCGAAGCAAAGTTATATTTCAAGTGAATAGTGCTTTGAAAACCACAAAGAAAAGAGTAAGATCGTTCTAATAATTACTATTTCATACTGAAAGGCTTGTCTACATTCATCGTTCCATCTGTAGGTATTTTCGACGGTAAAGTTTATTGAATTGTTAACGAAATACAGTTATTATTTATGCGAGAGAACTAGTCATCTTATAGAATTCCAGTCCACTGAATCGAAGGCATCCTATTTTTTACGACAGCATAAAATTTGTTGTCATTTCAACCAAGGTGGCATCAACGGCCAGCCACATCAGGTATCTTCAGATTTATCTTCTTTCCCATTCTGAATGGAACCAAAGGAGTGTTGTTTGCACTGACTGAGTTACACCCACCCGCAGCGTTTGAGGCGATTTCCTTGGCTGTTATGACTAGATCATCTACAGAGATCGGAACGGTAAACCCTGCGCTGCGAAATCCATTAATAAGATTATCAACCGGTACAGACCAGTAAAGGTAAAATTTGTTGCTGCTGTTGTTTTGGTTTTTTAGCATTGATTCAATCCATTTTATAATGGATGGCTCTCATTTCTTCTATAGCATAAATAAGGTTTTTAATAGATTGATATGTTTTGTTTAGTGATGAGCAAAGCAAGACCAACTCTTGGTCTTGGTCTTGCTGATCCAGTCTTGGTCTTTCTTGGTCTTGCTTCATTTAGTCTTGGTCTCGCGTTTCCAGTCTTGGTCTGGGTCATTTTATCTGTCTTTTTTTTAAAAGATGGTAATAATTATAAAGTTAAAACTTAATAAAGGAAACTTACGATTCCAAATACCAAAAATATTTTGTTCTAGCATATGTTGATGCTGTTACAAATATTTCAACTCATATATCGTCCCCTTTCTATGTAAACCTAGTATCTGAAAAATGGCCATTTTCGGGAAATCATCAAAAACATCTATTAATAATCTCAATCCGAAAAAAATGCAATTACGAGGTTTTCGTAGAAAGGGGACGATATGCTCTGAAGTGAGAATTTTTAGTTCAGTCTTGAGTATTTGGTCTTGGTCTTGCATATTCGGTCTTGGTATTGGTCCTGTTCATTCGGTCTTGGTCTTGCTAGTCTAATGATAATCTTGGTCTTGCTTTTTCGCAAGACCAAGACCAATTTTGCTCATCACTAGTTTTGTTCTCTTATTTATCTATTTGCGATAGACACATCTTTAGTCAGAAAAGTTTTCTCAATGCCTTTCACTAAGTTGTGTGGCGTTTATTGAGAATATTCCTGTCCAATATGCAAATTCCATATCTACAATGAAACTTCCCAGTCTCTAGTGATAAGTAATGAGAAAAATGGGTCTTGATTGTGCTGTCTTGGTCTTGATCTTGCACCCAAGACCAAGTTCTAGATCGTACATACACAACAAGACTAATACCAAGACTGGATGAACATAAACAAGACCTAAGGCAAGATAGAGAATGCAAAATCAAGACCAAATGTTCCAGAATATTTCTCATAACTTCAATATACAGGGTTGAGCAAAATGGGAGTAACACTTGATTTATGGCTTGATTATGACTTTTTTAATTATTAAAAAAAGTTCCATTGGTAAGATATTAATTCTGGCTAAATGAGCGAGATCAAAAACAAAACTACAAGTATTTGAGCAAGATCAAGATCGAGATGGATGATATCAATACTATTTTGGTATTGGTCTTATTTTGCTGATCACTACTAGCCTTGAGTATAGAGACTAATTGTATATATAATCATCAGTAATTGTGATGTTGAAGATAAGCTGTATAAAATTATATTATGGGCATCTTTTTTTTTATTCACCGGTAGATCCACCAATTCACCAACTGCGTTTTTATATTCATTGGTGGATTTCAGATTGAAGAAATGACGCGTTCATTTATTATTGTTGCATCAACCAAAATTGCTAACCATTCCACCGCTGTTTCGAGGTGGTGGATAAATTTGGTGGTTTACAAAATGACAAATGACAGCTTAACCCAAAAAAGTAACAATTTGAAGCGGTCAAAGGAATGGACGAATTAATAGAAATAAATTTAGAATGTGGTGATAAGGTATTGACTGCGCTATTAACAGCGTCAGAAATTGAAAAAAATTCAACTGGTATGTACATTCTTGTAAATTATGAATGTTAAATTTTAAAACAGATATTGTTTCAGATGCTAATAAGTTGGAGGAAACATTCAGAAAACTTGAATATCAACAAAGAATCCTGAATAAGTCCTCAGGAAATGAAGTCATTACTGAACCCTGCTCCAGTGATGGTCCATCTAATGAGTATGAGACATCTGGTACTAGTACTGCAGGAAAACATATATGCAGTTCAAGTGGACTGAAAATTCCATAAAATTATTTCTGAACTGTCGATTAGGGCAAGAGGCCAAATTTTTGTAAAAAATTCAAATTATGGAATCAATTTGCAGGTGAAATGAAAAAAGTTGTTGACTACAACGTATCTGGTAATGATTGTAATAATAAATATAGGAATTTATTAACCACTTACCGACACAACAAAGACAAAAGACTGAAACTGACTGAAGACTCAAAAATTGCTTGGGAAAACTTCAATTTATTTGATGAAACTCTAGGAACAAAACAGTCTAGTGCTCCTAGCCCATCCCTCCTATGTACTGCATTGGAAAATAACTCGCAGAATTTCACAGAAACCCTGCAAGTATTGCCAGCAGTTACAATAATGAAGAAAAGGAACAAAATGAAAGAAAATACAATGAGTATTAAAGAATATTTGTTTCAAAAAGCGCAGAAGTTAGAAGCCATATGGGGAGAGAAAAAAGAAATGAAACAAAAAAAAGATGCTAGGAACAATATTGCTGACACAATCCGAGCATCTTGTTCAAAATCAAGAAAGAGACATCGCAGCTCTGATTCTGATTCCCTATGAAGGTACACTGAAGTTCATTTACAGTTATCATACTACCTGGCTGTTATTTTTATTAAATTAAGTTTTTTTATTATTTTTAAATGAGTTTTTGTTATGGAGTCTTAATACTTGTTTGATTTCTTTTTTCAATAATATTGAAATAAATTGTAACGGTATATTTGATCATTGTTAAGATATTTAAAATTCACGTTCACGTTGTGCAGTTCCGTCCCTGGCCTAGTTTAATTTCTTTCCCTCTATATCGATTATTTTGTGTGAAGGCATGAAATAAGTATATACGTTCGAACTGTAAATTCTCTTTCCTCAAGGCTACTGATTGGGTAAAAATACCGGACGTAGGTCTTGGTTTGGGTCGTATGATAAGATGAATTATTTAAGTCAACGGAATAAAGAATTTCATTCTTTTCTCGAGCAAACATGAACATGTAAAGTCGAAATTAATTAAGTGGTGAAGATCCACCATCTTGCTGTAACGAAGTGCATTCAACATTGAATGATAAGTGTATGGCTAAACTGCATTCTTGCCCCCCGCTTATCCGAATAATCTTTTCTTTTATTATTTTATTATAATTACCTAGGTGACGTTCCAGAACTAGATACCTGCATCGTGCTTCTTATCGTTTTTTTTGAATATTTTTTCTTTGTGTTAGCTTTACCGATTGAGGATATTTATACGTTCAGTATTTCTTTTATTTGGTGATTTTCTAATTAATTTCTGCAGCTATTTAATAAAAAATTAAACTTTTCGTTATGTTCTTTATATTGCTTTTTATTATCGTAACGTAAAATACAGGATGTTTGTATGAACCACGTTTTTAAATTATTTTCTTTAACACTCAGAATTGTAATATCAAATTCATTATCTAATTCATACCTCAGACATCCTGGATTTTGTAAAGTTGGGTAAATTTGTTCCTGATACTACCATTATTGTTCCTTGGCACTCTACCTGGGACAAGGACATTACCTGGGACAAGGACATTATCCAGAACTTTATCTGTACCTATATCTGGAACTTTATCAAGGACTTTATCTGGAACCAGGACTCTATCTGGAACCATGACTGACTACACCACTTCAGGAAAGTAATATATATCTCACCGAGATTGCTTCTTCAAACATAGAACAACCAAATAAAAAATAGTCATTTTTTTTGCTATTTAATTTTTTTGAAGTCAATATACAACTTGTAAATTTAATAACGTTGTTCATGGAGTTTATTTTCCCTTCCAATATTCCAGGATTTGTCGCTATAATGTTGATGTGAGTAACAAATAGACTAGTATTATTCAGGGTGGCGCCCACTTACCTTTCTTAACTTTCATAATTTTCTTATCAGTACCTTAATTAAAAATAAATTTCAAGTAGGATTACCCGAGAACCGGTAAGACTACTCTCTGAATTTTTATTAGTTTGGTCTCAGAATCTACACCTGAGGTGCTCTCTAAACTGAGTAGCCGTTGCACTTTGAGTCTACCAAAGGTATTTTCGATAACAACTCTGGAGCTGCTAAGAGTTTTATTAAAATGTTTCTGGCGCCTCGTCAAATGTCCATTATCCTTGAAGGGCACCGTCAAGAATGTATTTAATGGATAGGCTGAATCTCCCAATAAATGATATTCTTTGGGAGGAATACCTTCTATAGAAAATTTTTCAAATATTGGGGAATTTGAAAAAACACTGGCATCATGATGTGGCCATCCATAATAAATATCTATGAATTCCAATCTGTTGTTACATACGCCTTGGATGATCATTGATGTATAACATTTTCTATTATAAAATGAATTGTCAGTTCTATTTTCTTTTATAGAAATGTGGGTACCATCAATGCACCCAATTACATTGGGAAATGCATTTGGCCTTAAATTGTTGAAAACCTGTAAACATTTGTCCATGTCTTCTCTTGTGTTCGGCCAAACAATATAAGCTCTTCTGAGATCACACATTTTAATGCAAGTTTGGATAAAAACTTGGTGACAATGTCCCTTGCTCAATCCAAAACGATCTGATATGCCACGAAATAACTCTTGGTTGGCCAGTACCCATAATGTTACCAATACGGAGTCCAGTGGTCTTATTGGTGGCCTTCCAGGGAAGGGGTGATTCTTCGCTCAAAATTCAGTTCTAGAAAATATATATTCAATAATAAATTGTAATTTTTTGTTACCCAACAACGTTACCTCAACAGCAGACCTATTCAAACTGAAATGGGATCTGAAATCTACATCATCATCATCTCGTTTATTCCCCGAAATAAACATTATTTCATCCTCGGAACTATCAGATGAACTGCTACTGCGAGATCTGGAGGCTAAAATAGCTACAACAGTTTTCAAAGTATTTTCATTCATTTCGTCAATTTTTGCTAATAACAACAATTTACAACAATCAACTTGGAAATCACAGCACTCGATTGTCAACAACAGCTGCGTTTTTTATGTGCCATTGGTGACTCTAACATGTCGGTGCAGCGGAGACTAACGTCAGTCAACCGACGGTAAATCAATTGTTTGTTATTTTGGATAATTACAATTAACTTTTGTTCCAAAACTTGTCCAATAATCATTATTGACACTTGTAGTAGTCATCTTGAATTTACCCACCGAGTGCGTGTTTACCATCCAAAGTATACAAAACCCCGACACTGTGTGATCGTCGGCAATTAGCTGCCTGAAAGATGATCGCGCAAAAGCGCGACGTTGCTCTTTATTCGAACGTCGGACCGAATTTCCTGTTTCCGGTAGGGCGTCTGTCGGAACAAGACTTTACACTCTATTTTATGTGTATGATGGACTGCTATCCCTTCCAGATATGGTTACGAAATTTATAATTCTGTATTGTTATCAATTTTTAAAGTTAATATGCACTTTTGTAATTTTATGCAATGGTAAGTCACATTTTTCGATGTAATTTTACGGGTCCTATTTTGGCCGACATAATAGAATTGTATGAAATGTGAATGAAAACTTTTTCTTTTCTCAACATTTTTCACAATACATCAAACCGTTCCAATATAAACCATCTGCTTACTACCCCTTCCTCAATTTATTCTATTCCTCCTTGGAGGCTGTTTAAAATAGAGCTTTCTTGATGTTGATATCATTAACTGTTATAAATTTGACACCTATGCTTCCATAAGCAGTCATTATGTAGAATGCTCAGTAACTCCCCTTCAGTGAATTATTGTCTCCAAGCATTTGCTATCGCATTTTCCTAGTGTTATAGAGGAAAACTGTAGTCAATCCTTAAGACATTCAATTTCATAACTTCATATCAATATTGGCTCCAATTGAGTCTATCTTAACCATATTTCGCTCTCATTCACTTCTTCAAGCTATCCATGTTTGTCACCATCAGTCCCGTCATATAAAGGTATTCTAGGCAAAATGAAGATCAACAAATAATTTACCAGAAGAGTAAGTTCAACAGCAAAAGACATTTTTTAATAAGCTAAGTCAATTTTTATGGCAAAACTACTCGACCAGATCTCTTTCTAAATTATACCAACCCCATCGAGCATGTTTACTCGAGACTATGAATAGGGCACACAAGGTTAATACACGGCTATTTAATGTCATCTGAATCGTCTGTAATGGATGAAAGCCGGAGGATACGTTAGTAGACTAAAGGTGTGGAAGGGCCTCTGAATAGGTGGTGTTGCGGGTCACTTCGAGAATCATCGTAAGGGAATGAAACAACTACTTCTAGCACTGGGATACGTTTGATTTATTTACTATAATACATTACACTACTTACTAAACTAATGCTATGCATAAGTACCTAGCCGTATAGTATACTTATACGTAATGGTTAATGATTACTAATAGCTGACTATTCAACTATATAGAATGGTCTTCTTCAAGTATTCTGCATCGACTTCTTCTCATGATAAATACTGAATGTATATTCATATATCCAGTAAAGTTCGAGTAAAACAGATAAACATATAATTGTTTTGTCTTACTTCACGCTTTGAACTTGACTTTCTATTCAGTAACCTTCTTAATTTATATTTATATAATAATGAAATGTTCGAACGTTTTGTTGAAATAAGATCAAGGAAATTTAATTCTTATTTTAAATATTTATTATTATATTGGGCCAAAAGACATCACACGTCAAATCCTTGTCAACATCTCTATATGTAAGACATATCCTCCAAGATCGTTACACCACGAAGAGGAAACCATTCGGACTATATAGAAGAAAATTTACAAAAAGTCCTAAGCTCACCGGATCAAATGAGCAAAGTAATCTAATACTTGAAAGGCGTTTAATTTTACTCTAAAAAGCAAATGAATAATTTTAGCTAAAAAATGTAGTTCGTCCAAAAGAATTTCGTAAATTGCTTCATCTTCACTTACCTCAGATGTTACAAGAGAAGATCTGATAATTGGAAAGATTTAGTAGGGCTAAGGCAATCAAAGATACTCCAGGAAAATTAGAACTAGGTGAGAAAAAATGAATGCTTAAGCCAGAGTAAGACTGCACTAAGAAGAGTTTTGACAGAATGAACACCTCAAAAATCTCAAACTAATGGAGCAAGAAGAATGTAGATTCTGTTGAATGGAAGAAGAAACCTCCACTCACATACTAGCGGAATGCATAGCAATACAGAATCCTAAGGCACAACACCTAGAAGACTACTGGATAGAAGAGAGACACTTATCTAAACTGCAGCCCACGGATACCCTAAAATTCCTTTAGGAAATAAGGCGACTTAAATCTCTAGTACCGCCTACTGAAATGCAAAAAGGAGTGGAATGTAGTATGACACATAACTCATATGAAGTTATTTGCATGCTTAGCTTCGGGTGTTCAATTAGCCATTCATTCATTCATATATTTGGGGTTTGCCCATAAGCCCAGGCACTTGAACTGAATCTTTGTACCATATCCCATGTTATCTACTTCCATTCCAGAAGATTCGTGTCTTCTATAACTAGTTTGACTGGAGGGATTTTCAGTAGTTGTGATGGTTGTATTAATTCCTCTCCCAAGTGCTTTCGTCTAAGTTCTTGTAAGTTCTCGCAGAAGCAGAGTATGTGAGTAGGTGTTTCATCATCAAGTTAACATTTTCTGCACATAGGTTTACTAACTTTGCCCATATTGTACAGATGTTTCCTCAAGGTGCCATGTCCAGTCACCAGGTCGATAACTGTCTTCAAATGTGTCTTACCCAGTTTCAGTAGCCTGGATGAGAGTTCCTTGTCTACCTTGTTCAGTAAACTCTTTCTATGAAGGTGTCTTTGTGTCACCCTCCAATTGAATTGATATTCCCTATCTAGCCAGTTCCCATTTCCCCTCTTATGCAACCTTTTGTGATTCTATAAAACGTTTCCGGACCTATGAAGTCTCCTTTAGAGCCTTCTTTAGCTAACTGGTTCGCCATTTCATTACTTGCAATCCTCTCATGTGCCGGCACCCATATTAGAGTCACTTTGTTGTCTCTTGCCAGCCCGTTGAGGGATTCAATTATCCAATTCAACTCTAAACTCTCAATATAGATCACCTTGGGCTTACACCTTGCTGACAATTGGATGTGGTAGATTGGGATGTTGGATGTTTATTTTCTTGAGAACGGTGTAGGGGCCTTCCCAGTTTCTTGCTGAACCCTTTTTGCGCTTGGGATTCACCAGCCATAAGGGGTCACCTCTCGAGAAGCTTGTATGCACGTCTTGCTTTTACCTCATCGTTGCATAGCTTCAAACGTTCTCGAATAAAAGTGTGGACCTTTTCCAATTTTTTACCCTGAAATTCCTTTAGAAAATAAAGCAAAATTTAACACTCTAGCACCGCCTACTGAGATGCAAGAAGAAGTGGAATGTAGTATGATAAAAATCTGACACATATCTGATAAAAGATCGAGGTGATTCCGGAGCTCATATGAAGTTATTTGCATGCTTAGCTTCGGTTGTTTCAAAGATCCAGTTCAATATGATGCGAATTCATTACTAGTTTGAAAAATAATAATAAAAATAAAAAAAGTCCTCGACCCAGTTCTTATTTTCATGATATGTTTGAATTGTAGCGTATTGATTTTCAATTTTGTCTCTACTAAAAGTCTTTATTGCGTGAAAATTCCACTTTGGCTTTAGCTCTATACACCATCAACTCTTTATTACGTATATGATTTTATAATGCACGTGCACACCCTATATCGCCAGAACAATGGAGACGTAAATGGATACCAAACATCAATCATATTTTCATGAAAAAGGGGATGAATAAAAATAATAAAACTGTACCTTCTGGAATGTATAATCATTATAGATGATACGATTTGGAAAATATGCAATATTATTCATTTTTATTTATTATAACATATACTGAAATATATTTTTTCATCTTTAGTACAACGTGCAATGCCCATACATTTATTTTTTTAAAGTAAAAAACAAATGAGAATGGTATTGTTATTTTTTTTCTTCCTTCCAATGCAGAGAGCTTTTAGTCTATACAACTCTAGAAGAAGGTTCGTTGGATGGGTGCCATATACGAGGGTTGTCTTTTAAGTGTATATAACGAAATAGTTGGCACTTGTTAACAAATATCAACTAACTGTCATGTTAAGTTAGCTTAACGTCAAAGTTTCAGACCGCTTCATTGAAACCTGCACCTAAACTGAATTTTCCTACAACCACTATGCAATAAACACAAATTTTTATACGTAAAGCAGGCCTTTTCTTAATTTCTTCGAAACCCGTTGGAAAAGTAATGCGAAAAGTACACACTATGGCACTTTTCCGCACCGAAATGTCAAACACAGCTACGACCTGTCAACTTTTTTTGACAATTCAAGGTATTTATTTCTGGGTGTACAAATTTTAATTTTAAACCAAAAGTAGACTAGATTTGCGGCACTCGCCCAAATCGGCTCAAACTTCTGCAAATTTTCGAAGACAGTTGCATGGCCGAGTTGGTTTCAAGTATCTACAGACTCATACGCGAGGAAAAGTGTGGTACCGTAAAACCTCCAAAGCAATCCCCAGGAAGGCATAAGATAGCTATCGGCGAGGAAGAAAAACATGTTATAAGAAGGAAAGTACATTTATTCTACTTTAATAATGAAACTCCGACCTCTGATAAAATTTTATGTAGGTACATTGAGAAAAAGTGAACAAAAAGTCGCTTTTAATCGATAAAAAGATGAAATTGTATGTTGGAGACGGAATTATTTGCGATCAATAAAGGATTTTCGCAATGAAACTAGGAAAATCTACTATTTGGACGAAACATGACTAAACAAAGGTTACACTGTCGGAAAAATATGGCAAGATAAAGAAGTAACCTCTTCCTGTCAAGCGTTTTCGGATGGTTCATCCGTAGGAATAAAAGTACCTTGAGGAAAAGGAAAAAGTTCGATAATTGCGGATATTGAAAGTATAGATGGAGTTTTGAAAGATGGTTTGTTAGCATTTGAGTCAAGTCAGCTGATCTTTTCGGGGACTATTTTTCAGAAATGATAACTCTAATACCGTCCAACAGTAAAAGGTTTAGTAAATTAGAGTAAACAAATATAAAATTACCACATTAAAGAAAACATAGGTGAAGCCTTACAATTTTAACAAATTACTTTCCTGAGTTAAAATTTTTTTATCTTATACTCCGGGAATGAATCCAGGGTAAATTTATTTCTGGTTGATGTTCATTCCAGGAGGTTGAATTGCAGAAACTTAGCAGCTTGTCTTGCCCGGGAACTGTATATTCCAGCATCTGTATATCTCCGGAACTGTATATCTCAGGAACTATAAACACAGGAACTGTAAGCCCTGAAACTGTAAGCCCAGGATCATTATATGTTACAGAAAAAATGAATCTACAAAATGAAGCCTTTTGGGATATCTGTCCAGGGCATAAAACTTATAGCCTATATAATGATTCGTTCTGGACAAACATCTATTTTAGTTAAAGGAAATTATAAGCAAAAGAGAGAAGTATATAGAAAATATGAGTTAATAGAATTTAAATGAAAAAGGTAAAGCTATGTGGCATCCCAATTTTTTGTAATAATTTATGCATTACATTATTATTTTAATCAACGAACATCTACAAAGCTACTAAATTAAAACTAAATTGTATAGCATACCAGAAGTCCTAGTAAGATTTAGAAGCTTCTTCTACTTATAATTTGAAGCAAAACTCTACGATATAAGAACTACTGCACAGTTCATTATTAACTTTATCGCTTCAAAGGCAGTGATGAACAGAAGACCGGAAACATCTCTGTTCATATTTATGTAAAATTTGTATGTAAAATATTTTAAATTTCGCGGTAAAGTTAATAACCAGAAACTAGAATTATTAATTGTTAGTCCCAATACACTTATTGTCTGTTCCACCTTAAGATACATTTTAAGAAATGTTATCGGCAAAGATAACGTTTTAGAAGCTCTGGAACAAGTTAATGGCGATAATGCATAGAACATGTAATCAAAGAAGAGCAGCAAATGTGGAAATTAGACAATTCAATGGAAGAAACAATAGAGCCAATAGTTATAAAGTTCCAGCGTTGCCAGAGGTCCCGATTTTGTCGGGACGTCCCGATTTTTTAATCAAAATTAAATGTCCCGCGCGGTACAGGCTCAGTCCCGCTTTTCGGGAATAGCTCGACCATGCGTGCAGGGTGTTGAGGAAGCGCGGGCGGGTGGAACAGTCAACTGTGAACTGGCCGCCCGCTGTATATTTAATAAAATTGACAGGCGTTATTACGGTAGGTAGTTAGCTTATATGAAGAATTTAGCTTGTTGAAATCATCCTTGGACGTATTAGTGGAAAATTGCAAAGACACCACTGCCACCACCGCACAGAAATGGCACCAGCTTAAAATACATATTCTATGGCTATTTTTCATACCTATTGTCACGTAAACGTAATTTGAACTCAAATAAAAAGATAAATATTTAAAAACTTCTGATTATATACGTTTTTTACTATGTCCCGCTTTCGACGAAAGAATCCCGCTTTTTTCACTGAAAATTTCCAAAATCCCGACTTTGCAAAAAAAATCTGGCAACGCTGTAAAGTTCGGACCTAATGAAAATTCATCAAATTTTTCATTTTCCGATAACTAATATTTCGTGTTTTTGTCGCAATCATGTTTTTCATTTAATATCATACCTACTGACGGCCCTACCTAAAGGTACGGCTATGCCTGCAATTACAAGCTACCCGAAGATGGGATTTCTATTGTATACCGTTGTTGTACAGGATTGGGTAGGCAAATAAAAGAATAAAGATTTGAATTATAATGTAAATCGTATTAAAATTATTTCTGGAGTTTTAGTTGCCCACCCGGTAAGGGCTTTACATGTTAAATTAGGTTTTATTACTCTCTATCTATTTCAAATAGACTGTAGATGTTTTAAAATTTTTTTCAACGATACAGCATTCTTCCATTTCACGGAGCACCCTGTATATCTTTATTCAGTATTCAAATGAATATAAATTTGTTGATAATGTTGAATGATTTTTTTTAACTTTGAGCTTTGAAAAAACCATAAATTAATTCACTTAGGGAGCGTCCATTAATTATGTGCGGCATTTTTGAAGATTTTTTGACTCCTCCTCCCCCCTTGGTGAGATGTAGTAAGATTGTTCATGACCCCCTCTCCCCTTCCCTAATCTAACCTGGGGTTTTTCAAAATTTGTGTTTTGGGTGTAAAAGCGTTGGATTTATTAAAAAAAAAATTTGCTTAATTAACGATAGCGCAAAACTTTGACGTAATGTTACATCGTTTTCTGCTAGAAAAAAATACGTGATATTTGTCAAGACCCCCCACTTTCCCCCAAGTGAGATTTGGTAAGATTCGGCTCTATCCCCTCCCCCCTTGAACACCTCACGTATTTAATGGACGCCCCCTGATTTGCTATGTAATAATACAATAATACATCCAGTTAACCATAAGATAACAAACTTCAACAATAAATAATCCATAGGATCAGGTTGTACATAAACGGAAACAAATTACCTAAAAATAAGAAATTAGGCGTAAACAAAATAATCTGTTTTACTACTATTTTATGTTACCAATATTTGCTTATAATAAAATAAATTAGACAATAAACCAGAGCGATTGTATTATCAGTAAATCATAAAATAATCGTAATTACTCCTGAAATATTACGCAGGTGCTAACATGAAATTAAAGAGGGATGAGCAAAGTATTTATCAGCTGGTTTGTATTCGATTTTTGAATAGTATGTGTAAAGGCTTAACATAGACGTACCTACAACATTAATTTTATAATACGGGAAAATATTTCCTTAAATAGATTTTATAATAAAAAAATATGTCATAGTACGAATAATAAGCTTCCAAAAATAATTTCATCCCCATCATTCATTCATTGTTTGAGTTGTGCTCTTGAACTTGAACTAAATCTTTGTACCATTTCCATGTTATCTACTTCCATTCCAGAAGCTTCGTGTCTTCCATATAAGCCACTGGTTTGACTGGGGGAACTTTGGATAGTTAGTCTCACCAAAGCAATCGGCCACTGCAACCCAACTGCAATTTCAGTTGAATTGCTTTTGTGCACTTACTTGTGCTTGTCGGTTGTAGAGAATAAAATGTCGCCATCTTCAATGTCCTCCCTTTTTATATTATAAATTTGAGATATAAGTAGTTCTTATAAAGTGGTATGAGCAAGGACACCTTTAAAATTTTAGCAGAACTGTTGAAACCTGAGATAAGCAGAAAATACACCAATTATCCCAAAGCTGTAATTGCTGAAGAAAGGCTTCTTATCATATTAAGGTAGGTAACCATAGCCATGTCTACATACAAGGCGAAGCCAGAACAATCACTCATAGATCTATACAAAGAGTTGGAAATCGACTCCATAATGGAAATGCCATCGGACGCTATGATTCCCAAGTATAGCTTCGGGAAAAACTTTAAAATGGTCATAATAGGCATAGAGGCATGGAAAGAAGGATCTCCAATTAATGCAGAAATGACCTGCTACACAGATGGCTCTAAAATCCAGGAAGGTGTAGGAGCTGGAATAAATATAGCAAAGCCAAAGACAAGAGTCTAACTGTTCTTAAGCAAACGATATTCCAGGCAGCAACTGTACAGGAGAGCTATTAAGGCAAGAGTTTGGGAAAAATACCATTACCACATACTCTGACAGCCAAGTCGCTACAAAAGAAATCAGTTCCATGCAGCTAAATTCCGAACTTGTTTGGGTCTGCTTGGAAACGCTACAAAAGCTGGGCAGTCACAATAGAACCAGAACCTTTCTGTGGCATAGCGAAAACGCTGCAAAAAACAAATAGCAGAACTTGGATAAAAAAGCATTCTCGAGAATAATGGAACAAGGCGCCAAGAATGAGGCAGGCCAAAGAGTTCATCCAAATTCACGGAGTACCTACTAAGCAAGAGTAGAAGAACAATCGGGATCCTGGTTGGGATCGTGAAGGGACATTGTAGACTAAAAAAACATATGAAAAACATCAGATTTGCAGACACAGCCATATGCAGGATTTGCTAAGAAGATGAGGAAACCTCAGCACACATAGTTACTGTGCTATTGCGTAGGCCTGACTAGGCTAAGGTTTTTGTCGATAGGGGAGGAAAAACCACAACACTCCCAATTTACGGAGAATCTAAGGTTTGGAATTCGAAGTCTAATAATGAGGATAGGCAAGGAACTCTAGCATAGCAGGAGGGAACACACAATAGATCTGCAAAGGTCGTAGAGCAGATAATCCCCATATTTATCTTATCTTATCTTAGTTGTTGGATTGCTGATATCTAGATAGGGAATGAGTGACTTTTTCACCAGGAAAGACTGAATTAGTTATATATTTTTCACAAAATGTTTATAATTTACAAAGCACTAAAAACTAATAATAATTTGTTCTATTAATAAGTACAAGTACTCAAATATTTTTTTCTACACTTGCTTCCTTCATTGAAACGTCTATGAATGATTTTCCACTCAACAATCCACAACACAGCTGTTTCTTCCCATTGTTTCAACCCCTATTTTAAGTCACGGCACTTATTCGACTAAACGAACCATTTTATAGGTCTATAATAGCTTCATTCGAACTAATCTTAACGATGGAAAAACTTGTATATTGTAGGGAAACAGAGTGACGAAAATTTATTATAGTTTAAATCTTACCCTGTAGAATTTGAGAATTAATAAATAAAAATAAAAGATCAGACTAATACAAGTTTATTTAGTCGATATGTATACTGCTCCTCAAAAAAAAATTATCATTGGAAAATAGAATTTACAACATTAAATTTTTTTTGTAAAACCTGGAAAACAGAGTTGAATATTTGTTTATGTTTATGCACAACCTTTGTCTTTGTCTTTGTTTTCGTTGATCAGTCAGCCAGTGTAAATTAGTTGTTAACAAATAGAGGATGTTTAATATAATGACACACCGAACACATCCATAGAGATTGTCGTTTTCGAGATTTTGTATAGTGAGTGAAATGAATTTAAATGTTCTGGATATATTGGAATGTTGTGGATATGGTCAGCTTTTCTTCTTACTTAATTACAGTTTCCTGTAAAAATTGTCATATTTTAGTAAGGCGTGTTATTAATAGATGTCAAAGATAATAGTTTAATACTATTATAAGGCCTTACAAAGTTTTTGATAAATATTTTCCAAAGAACGGAGACAGATCACTAAGAAACAACAACTACTTCTCGGGCTATATGCCCCGACAGACGTTGAATTAGGTACATTACATTAAGTTAAACAAGGTTGGTGGCTAGAGCTAGGAATAAACGCTGGAGGGGTGCGACCAAAGAGGCAGTTCAGGAATGGATGGAGGAGGAAATGGAGAGAAGATGGGATTGGATTGACCGGAAATTCGGGGAGGTGAACTACTTCTTGACACAGGTTTTCACTGGACATGGGTCGAGAGTAGGGTACCTTCACAAGATTGGGAAAAGAGAGACTGGAGTGTGCGAGAGGTGTGAAGTGGAGGATGATGTGGGGCATGTGTTTAGATGCTGGAGGAACGAGGAACTGCTGAAGAAGTTGGAGAGGAAACTAGGGGAGGCGGTGTACTGGGAGAACATGGTGGATAGAATATTGAGGGGGGGAGGAGGAATGGATGGAGGTGAGTGGAGTACTAGAGAGCATGGTTAGGGGGAGAGAAGGACTCGATATGGCATGAGAGGTAGGAGAAGTCGACGGTGTGAGCGGAGAGTGTGCGAGGGACCGCCGCCCGTTTCGAAGTATGCTAGGGTAGTGATTCCGAGGCGAGGGTAACGGCGAGTTTGAGGTGGGTTTGGTTGGTAGGCATCCCCTTGGGGATGAGTCCAGCACTGTTTGGGTCCTGGACCCATTCGAACATGAGTACCATCTCGACCCGAAAAAAAAAACAAGATTGGTACATCTGCAAGATATAACCACATCAATACATTAACCTCAGTAAAGAAGATGCTAAGAATGCGATAACAGCGACATCCCTACATCTAACCACAAACCAAAATTCTATATTGACAAAAAACCATCTCGGTTTTGTAGTTATTTACCAAATTACAGTTTCCTGTTAAAATTGTCATATTTTAGTAAAGCGTGTTATCAATGGATGTCAAAGATAATAGTTTAATACTATTATAACGCCTTACGAAGTTTTAGAAAAATATTTTTCAAAGAACAGAGACCGTTCACTAAGAAGCAACAACTACTTCTCAGGCTATATACCCCGACAGGATTATGCTCTCAGGGCTTCTGGACGTATGACATCTACCTTATGCTGATGAGACGCAAATACGCCGAAATGGTCTACAAGTAATGTTGTCCCTTCAAATTACAAACCAGAATGGTTGGTTCTATCTTAACAGATATACCATCCCCGTTTACTTTAGAAGTGTAATTCAATGTCTGTAGGGACTTATAGCCCGAGAAGTAGTTGTTGCTTCTTAATGAACGGTCTCTATTCTTTGAAAAATATTTTTCAAAAACTTTGTGAGGCGTTATAATAGTATTAAACTATTATCTTTGTCATCTAGTTTTTCTTCTGTTTACAGGTTTTTGCTAGTAATCTCAAGTTTCTATAATATTATGTCACACACTAATTTTTTTGCAAAAGAATAATGTTACAAATTGAGTATTTATTGTTGTATATCCGGTTTCTGTAAACTGAGCCAGAATGTTTACAATGACAGTACCGAGCTATCAGAAGCTTGACATCGCCCTTCTCCAACAAGAGCTCGACATTAAGAAACGCTTGTAAGTTATCCTATAAAATAAATACCAAAACCTACAATCAAACAATTGTATGTGAGCGTGAAGCATCAAAAATGGAAGAAGAAGAATTTATCAGATTATAAATTATATACAGGCCACAGTTTTCGTCGTACGTCAGCTGATCTTCTAGTTAATGGAGGAGGTGATATCATCCAACTGAAACGTCATGGGGGCTGGAAAAGTTCTTCTACAGCCGAGGGATACATTGAAGAAAGCATTAATAATAAAATTGAAACGGCACAGAAAATATTGGGTAAAGGTGAATCATCTAAAGTGCGAGTTGTTGAATCAGTAACAATGGCGGAACATACAATTTCAAACTCATCCAGACTTTCTTCATCGTCTGGAATTGTCATAAAAACTTGTAAAAACTGTACTTTTAATTTTCATTCATCAAAATAAATAAATTTTTGTTAATATGTTAAGTCCTCGATTGTAGAAAAAATCTAGTGTGTAATTCGAGCGCAAATTCATTGAGATTGCCGCGCGACGAAGGAGCAACGGGCTCTTTCAATCGACAATCATTTTGCGCTCTTAATACACAAATACACTTTTTTCTCAAAAAATTTGTAAATTTTGTAAACTAATAATTATTTATTTCCAATATCCTGGTAATGAATATTGAAAATTTTTACTTCTTTATATCAATTTTTGTATAATTCCACCGTCCTTTTACACTAAAATACTCAAAATTGTATGAAAAAAGATCTAAAGAGAGTATATTACTAGCTGTTGTGATGTTGGGATGTTGTTATGGAAAGGCTTCTTTAATTGGTGATCTTCCAGGTCGCTCGGAGGGTCATCTGACTTTAATAAAACTACTACTTCATGCACGGGGATAGGTTATGTTTATTACCATATTTAATATTACACAACTACAACTAACTATGATTACTAAATCTATTATAAGTATCTATCATTATAGCATACTTATGGTATAACTGAATTAAAAATGAATATAACTGAATTATAATGAAATAGAATGAATTAAAATGAATATGTCTGCTTCTATGATATTTATATTGTTGGTCAAGTTCATGTTTACATTTACTATTGAATGTTATGTAATTGTAAATATAGGTACGTGATGAACTCTCGATACCTGTCGGCCTCGTGGGTTTTATTTATGCATTCTTTAACGTTCACTGATTTATTGAAAATAGTTTCAAGGGAATTTATTTCTTATTTTATCTTATGTCAAAAGGCATCACACGGTAACAAATTGTGTTTATATAAACAATTTCGATTTAAACGTAATCAGTTCTAAAATGATATGGGAAACAATCTGGAGAAGGAGGAAATAAAAAAAGCAGATGAACCAGCAAATAAAGGAACTGGAACACTCTTTTGGGAACTGTAACTTTTTGCGGTATCAACACCAATGCAATATTTCAAGAAATAGGCAAGATCTGACTATTAGTGAGATCTGTAGTAGGATTGAGATAATCAAGGATACTTCTGGGAAACTACTAGAAGCTGCAAAAACGAAGACAGCTGCCAGAAAGTCAGTTATAGGTTAAGAAATATAAGTCCTTGGCAATTCCGTAGTTTTTTTTAAAGCAACTATTTCAATATTTTATATTATTAGGTACTATAAGTAATAATCATGATAATCTTATGTTCATATTTAGCGACCTACTGTAGCATAGTAGATTTTAAAGTTACTGTGATTAGAACTTTAAAGTATTGGTGAACGCGCCAGGTGAATAAACATGGCGAGGACATCATGATTTCAAATTTTGGTGTACACGTTAGCCTGTATTCTTGATAAAATAAAATCGTTGATTCGCAATATGATGAACCAGGATAAATTGGATATTCTTCAGTGGATGTGGAATTAAGTTGAAAATTTCACACCTCTACTGTTTAACCAATAAAATGCCTTAATTTTGACTAGTACCATGTCAACTAAAAAATTTTCCGGAAATTTTTTCGAGGCGCCACTATATTTAAGTGGAAATTTAAAAATTTTTTGACATTTGAAAAGGTAATTTAAATTAAATTAATTTAAAATGTCAGGTTGGATTAATAATTTTTTTCCAAATTATGGTGTGAAATTTTCTTACCGAATACCACGCAAGCTTAAATTATTCCTGGACATTTTCTTCCGGGCACACATATTTTAAGAAAATTATAATTTTCAAAATATGCGTGCCCTCAAGAAGAAAATTTCCGGAAATAATTTAAGCTCTTGTTAAGTGACAATATGTTATTTGAGTATTTTTTGGGAGATTTTTTCAATGTACTGTCGAATTAAAATTAGTTTGTATAACTCGCCCAGTGTAAGTTGGCACTTGAGATGTGCGCGAACAAAAAGTAACAGACACTGCTTGAATAAAGATAGATATATTGAGCGGACTACTCTCGTACGACCATCGCACTTTGCTTCAACATAGTCGTAGGTACATGCCGGCTGCTGGGGTCTCAAAAAAATACTTTTTAATTTCATTACTGAAAAGTGTTGATACTGTAACTGCAAGAAATCTATTTTTAGCTATGAGAAATATTTATAATAATATTTAATTCTTTTTTATAATTATTGGTATATTACCTGAATTGTGGGTTCATAAATAATCATTTGACAATAGGGTGTTTTCAAATATTTATTTATCTTAATAGGAGATTAAAAAGTATCTTATATTTCCGGACGGACTTTACTTAAATATTTTTAAATAAGATATCAACGCTTACAATAAATTTCTAAATAAAATGAAAATTAAAAGATTATTCACTAAGCTAATTAGTTAAGTTCCTTCGATGTCTTCAAAATGACTTCAGCATGACTGTCTTCAGAAAAATCAAAATC
The DNA here is from genome assembly GCA_947563755.1 of Lochmaea crataegi. Lineage (NCBI taxonomy): Eukaryota > Metazoa > Arthropoda > Insecta > Coleoptera > Chrysomelidae > Lochmaea > Lochmaea crataegi. The sequence continues at coordinate 15,061,032 of OX387430.1, forward strand.
AGAGTCACCATCCTTACTAGAATCATCTTCTATGTCGATGATAAACTCATCTATGAGTTGATCTAGTAGAGGTTCCTTCTTCATGTATTCCTTTTCAAACTTTTGTGCATGGTCACACTTTGATTTCCTCATTCCCGCTGAAAAATTCTTATTAATTTACTTCTAAATTCCATTTTAATAATTATAACTAAACTATAAGCTAAAATCACACCTTCTATAAACTAACTACTGATAATAATTACCGTAACTAAAAACTACTATAATAATACTACGCCACTGGAATTACTGCGATATTAACCGTTTGCGGTCAAAACAGAGACTGGGGTTCTCCATTTCAGAAAGCCTCGAGCGATCGGAAGTTCTACCGAGCATTTTGGAAGTCCAAAGTTCAAGTGCCAACTTACACTGGGCGAGTAATAAGTATTTACTTAATTACAGTTACCTGTAAAATTGTCATATTTTAGTAAAGCGTATTATCAATAGATCGAAGATAATAGAATTAATACCATTATAACGCCTTAAAAAGTTTTCAGGAATATTTTTCAAAAAACGATGACCGTTCAACTAAGGAGGAACAACTACTTCTCGGGCTACATGCCGTAACAAACATTGGTTGGTTTATCTGCAAGATATAACCAACCATTCTGATTTGTAATTAGAAGGGACAACATCATTTGTAGACCGGTTTCGGCGTATTTGCACCTCATCAGTACAAGGTAGATATCCTTCGTCCAAGAGCTCTAAGAGGATAATCCTGGACTGGAGACAACGCTAAAATCACATCAATATTGTAACGGATTGAAAATACAACAGCATTCAACAGAAACTTTAAATCTATTAAAAAAATTAGCAACAACTGAATTTGATAAAAAGTATTGATGATTATAGGCTTTAACGATTGTTTCTTCTTACAAACTAAAAAGAAAAAGAAAGTTATTGATTAACTAATAACAGTTATATTAACAATAAGATCTTGCTGTAGCTAAAAATAGCTCAAGATAGAGAATTAAAGGCCTATAATAATAAAAAGGATAAATAAAAACAATAAATGCATTTAGATTGAAAAAGCAATTAAAAAGATTTGACGTTTTTTATTGTAAATTTTACCGATATTACTGTAGTGTTTATATTTTTTTATGTATTTAATTGTGAACATCTATCTATTTCTTCACTTATAGACTAAACAAGTTTCTAGTTTTCTTTTATGAATAAATATTTCACTAAAATTAATTTTCACTTACCTTGTTGGTCAATAAGCATTTTCACCATTGACTTTCTCATTTGTAAGCTGATTTCTTGAATTTCGCAATTATTTACACTATTCTTCAAATGTAGAAGGTATGGTAATGAGATATTGATAAAAAAATAATTTTATTACCCATTCCGAATATTACAATATTGGCGACCAAACATTGGCGCATTACAAACTTTGTCGAACACATTATAATTGGCGCCCAACGTGGGGCTATCAAAATTGTCAAACCCTCTATAATATATTAACCCAAGTAAAGGAAATGTTAAAAATGTGATAGCAGTGACATTCTTAGTTGAACGGTCATTATTTCTTGAACAATATTTTGCAAACATGCGACATCTATTGATAGCACGCTTCACTAAAATATGCCAAATTCTTTTCTTGTCAAAATAGAATTTTGATTTGTGGTTAGATGTGGGGATGTCGCTGATATCGCATTCTTAGCGTTTCCTTTAGGTTGATGTATTGATGACAATTGACTCTATAGCTCTTTCGCCATCAGAAGAGAGTAATAAAACCTAATTATGTATGCAAACTACAGCAGTGGTGGCCCAAAAATATCAGTATATTTGCAAATTTTTACCATAAAGCCCTAACAAATTTCTTTTAGTTTAGCGGTGCCGACCAGTATACCTGATATGACAATATGTAATCGCCGAGAAGTTGGTCAATAATCCTTGCATAAGCGTGGTTCTGGGTTTAATAAAAGGGGTAAGATAAAACTACATTTTTAAGTAGTTATATGTATATTGACAAATTAGGTACTTTATTTGGCATAATCAAACAACAGATTTTAATGGCTAAAAAAGTTAACCTGAATATTTCAGAAAGTTTATTTAAAATGACAATGACATTTTGCATATAATCCAAGTTCAATATCTTCCACATAACTTAAAGTTACTACCTAATATTTGTAACCGGAGCGACATGGGGTCTAAAGTAAATATTTATAGACTATCATTATAAATACAATTCTATAAATGTACGCCCATGGTTTACTGATTGTTTCCAATAATTTTAATACTCTCTCCTGATGGCGAAATAACTATAGTTGCTTTCTTTCTTCCGTGAACAGATGGTCTTTGAAATGCCCAATGATGCTCCAATTTCAGAATATGTGACATGTTGATTATTTTGGATCAGCTAACGTTCATCATCGACGTTTTCCTGGATGACTGCCGTTGTTGGTGGACCTGTTCTTGGATCGTCGCTAAGATTAATCCATCCACTTTTAAATTCTCCATACCAGCGAGAAATTGTCGCCTAATGTGGGGCTTAATTGCCGAAAACAGAAACCAAGTCGGCAAAGCATTCTTGTTGAGACAACTTCGAAAATTGTAAAAAATTATTTCGCGAAAATTTTCTCTACTGACTGATCAACTTTAAAGTTAAAGTTAACTAAACATAAAAAATGGTTTAATTGAACAGTTTTCTCTCCATCGATGTTGGTATTTGGTTTTTCTTCGTCCCCTCCTATTATCATAACTTTTGTCTTATTTTCATGCTATTTACTGTGTATAATATATTCAGTTATAATGTCACAAGAGAATAGACAATATTCGATTATTCACCGAGTCATGAGACGTATTTGGCGAAACATCACGAGAGACATCAGCTCGAGTGGTGTTTCGCGAAATACGTCGAGTGAAGAGGTAAATAATCGAAAAATATTGTCTATGCTCGAGTTGGTATTCGTTACGATTATATAACGAATAATATTCTAATTTTTTTAATTGATTAATATTAATATTGAAGGTACAATTATTATAATACATATTTGATGTATTGTTGTTTTCGGAATTTGTAGTAGAATTAACTGACATTTCATTGAGCTTGCCCGTTACTATGGAAATGATCACAATATGGCAGGAGGCGAAACACCAAAACGATATTATATCACGTCGTCAAGGGGTATATTCACTTATCAATACGTCGTAACTAAGGGAAAGTCAAGGATTGTATTGGTTCATTAGAACATGAGTTATATAATCATGTTTATTTGCCAATCTGTTTTTCGTTTCGTTTTGTTAAAATCTTACCAACATTTTAAGTAAATAATATACCCTTAAGGTAAATATGTGATTCTTTAAAACATTTTCAGCGAATTTTGTAAGTCTTTACATTTATAAAATATTTCTCTGTATACTACCCTAGCCTTCTTATAACAAGATCCAAACAATACATTTACACGTGTTTTATATCTTTTTGTATCCCCAGGTGGTGGACGATAAGTAAATATTGATCTCCGCGCTAACTTCTGCACCCAGAAAATAAGAACTAAGTTGCGTAAAGTAAAGGACAAAATACAGCGACTTTAGGCGGAACCGACGGAAGTTTAATAAAAGAAAAGTCAAGAATGTGAAAACGGACATATGGTCCATTTTGTTCTCTTTAGAAATACATTTTTATCAATACATGTTTGAGAAGACGTTAGTATTGTTATTTTACAAAAGTTATAGATGGCGGTGAGTTTAAGATGGGCGCAACCAAGTTTTAATAAAAGGATACGGTTGCCAAAGACATTCTTAATTGGAAATTAATCTTTGCATTGTTGAAATTGGGTGTAAGCCACTATACAGAGTGGAAGACTTCTGGTCGAAAGCAACCAAATTTTGTTGAATAGTTCATGCATAGTAACACGAGTGGCTCGTGGTCTATCTGGATATATTGTAGCAAATAAAGCACATGTTCTAATAATACGAGGGTTGTCTTTAAGTCCTATCAACAAATAGCAAAAGTCATGTTTAGTTAACTTAACGCCAAAGATTCAGACCGCGTCGTTCAAAGTTGTACCTAAACTGAATTTTTAAAGTTGAAAAATGGAATTAAGTCGACAAAAATTTTCAGTTGTCTCAACAAGAATGCCTTGCCGAGTTGGTTTCTGTTTTCAGCAATGAAGCACCACATCAGTCGATAATGACCAAGAACAGGTCCACCAACCACGTCAGACACGTAGGAAAACGTCGATTCTGTAGGGGAAAGTCCCTTAGTACCGGACATCCCCTAGTACCGGAGACTAAAGGCATCTTCAGTTTATAGACAACGTGGAAACTATGATTTTTTGAATCCTTAGACGACGCCTCAAAAAGGTTTGGCTCTAGTTTCAGTTTGTATCAAGTTATTGTCGGAAGAAGACGTTTTGAGTGTAGTTACTGTGTTCCTCGAAATTTTTAAGAAGCTGTTAATGGGTTTTGATAAGAATGCATTTATGGTGTATATTACGTTAGATTAATCCATCATTAAAGAACATTTATAGCAGAAAAACATTTGGGTCAAAAGTCGAAGAGAAAGAGAATAGCCGAAAGACAAATGCAACAAAATCAAAAATTCCCCTAAAACATCAAACAGAAATATTTAAAAAAAAGCTTAAAACTTTAGAGTTTGACATGGGAACAACAAAAAACTCCATCAAAAAAATGCAACATGAAACCTGGACGTACTACCAAGAACTATGATGACACCAAGAGCATTATTTGCGACGAGTCATTTAACGAAATTTGGGTACCATGCAACGGATGGGCTGATGTTGCATGCACATGTCAAGAAAATAGAGTGTGATGTTTGTGCAAATTAAATTTTATATGGAAGTAGGTACTTATGTTCTAGTTTTTCACAATGTCTTATTACTTTCCGGTTGATTGCTTGATTATTTCGGCACCACCAGTCAGAGGCTTAGAGACCTCTGCACCTCAACCTTGAGGCTTTTTGTGTTCTTGGTTATACCGCGGTTCATGTGAAGAGACCAGTAGCCCTTATCAGGCTCAACAGTCTTTTCACCAGGTCCTTCTTGGAGAAATCCTCCCTTGTGTACTCTAGTCCTAGGAGTCTATATATCCAATGAGACAGTGCTTCACATTCGAAGATAATGTGAGAGGATGTCTCCTCCTCTTCCAAGCACAACCGACAGATAGGTTCCTCCCTATATATGCCAATTATATGCATGTGCTTCCTTAGGGTACAAAGACCGGTGAGTAATCCCGTCACTTTCCTTATCTGGCCCCTGCTGAGGTTTAATATTTCGTTAGTCAGCGACTCCGAGGGTTTTTTGACCAAGAGTTTGCTGTGTTCCTGTTTTGGCAGGTGTCTCCAGAACGCCTGATGTTTAGTTTGAATACACCGAGATATACAACGACTTGCAGCAGATTTTGATATTCCAAATACTGGTTCAGGACCGGTGAATGCAGGGAGACTGCCTTTTCATTGCCTACAATACCCTTGTGCCCCGAGACCCACTCAAGAGTTACTATATTGTGGTTTGCCAGGGTTAAAAGTTTTTGAAGGCTGTCCCAGACCAGTCTAGATCTGATCTGGGGACATGGTAAAGATTTCAGTGCTGCCTGACTATCTGAGAGTATGAGGATCCTTTGGCCTCCATACCCCCTTTCGATGTACATTTGCAAACACGAGTCGATAGCATAGATTTCTGCCTGGAGTACAGATGCAAACTTCCCCAACGATGCGTGGACATTGCACCTGGGTCTGGCAACATGGATTCCTGCTCCTGTTCCTATGTCAGTTTTAGATCCTTTTGTGTACCACACCAACGATCCTTCCTTCCAACCCATCCCAGTTTAGCTGAATATGGTATGGTTGGTTGTCGTTAATTGAGGCCAACATGTTATCACTTCTCATTTCAAGAAGAGAGTTTGTGATACCATCTGTGATTCTGGAATTACTATGGGAGCTGGTTCCTTCGTGCCAATTCCCATTGCATTCTAGCCTGTATGCAGTCATTATCGCTTCCGCCTTAACATGCGGATCAAGAGGAGGAAGATTGAGAATGGCTTCCATTGCTTCTCATCGCACCCGTTATGCACAGACAGGCAAGCCTCTGAAGTTTTGATAGCTCCAGTTCGGCTTTCCTCTGATCTGGTTTTGGCCACCAAACTAAGGTTCCCTAGGTAACCATGCGTTTCATCACAGTTGTGTACAACCAGTGAACTATCCGTGGATTTAGTCCCCATGTGTTTCCTATCGCCCGTTTGGCAGCCATTAGGGCCATCTTCCCTTTATTGGTTTTGTCATGTAGGTGTGAGTTCCAGGTTAGCTTTGCGTCCAGAATTATACTTGACCTCCTGAATAAGACACAATTGTACGTTGAAGAGGCTTGGCAGTTCTAGTCTCTCAAACTTCCTTTTTCTAGTGAAGTGAATGAGCGCAGTTTTTGCAGGGTTCGCCCTTAGGCATTCCCTCCTACGCCAAATATCCACCATTTCCAGAGCACCGATATAACGTTAGAGTATTTCCCCAGTACAAGTATTGTCAGATCATCTGCATACCCCTGGGTGTATATCCCCTTCCTGTTCAATTCCTCCAGGAGTTCGTCTATGACAAGGACCCACAGCAAAGGTGATAGGACACTTCTCCCTGTGGGCACCCCTTCATTATCGATACCTCCATGGAATCTCCAAATAAGGTTGTCTTTGCTGTCCTGTTGAAAACCATGTTTTTCATCCACCGATAAGTGATGTCGTCTGCTCTACGCCTTGCAACAGCAGCTATAGTGGAATCAAAGGAGATGCGGTCGAACGCTCCTTCTATATCAAGAAATGTTCCCAGAGCTATTACTTGATTTCCTAGAGCAGCCTCAATTTTCGACACCAGCTGGTGTAATGCTGTTTCACAGGCATGTTGGCTATAATGTAGTGGCCTTTCAATGAGAAATTATTTTCTAACATGCCATTGTCTTCAACATGAAAGAAGACAGAGTTATTGGCCTGAATGACTTTGCCTGGGAATAATCCTTACCTGGTTTGGGAATAGAGACGATTCGGGCTCTTTTCCAAGCAGTTGGAATGTATCCAGTTGCTAGTGATGCTCTGAAGAGTTTTCAAAGTACTAGAGATAGATGTATTTGCCCCTGCTGCAGATGCGCTGGGATTATACCATCTGGTCCAGGAGCTTTGTATGGCTCAACCAAATTAATAGCCCTGTTCAATTTGTGCTGGGTTATTACAGTAATTTTGATTGTAGAAAATGTGCCTTTATTCAAGAATGATTTTATAGGGAAGAAGGTAGTTTTTCACAATGTCTTATTACTTTCCGGTACTACGGGATAGTTTTTGAAATAAGCATGTTGCGAAGTCACCAACTCTGTCACTAAACTATAAATTTTGGCGAATGCGAATTCTAGAACTCATTTGTGGGAACCGGCTTCTATTAATTCGAGAAGCCGAAGTTTCTGGAAAGTGTTGGGATATATAAAGGCAATACCTGCGACGACCGGTGGTTAATTCAGAGCTAGTACAGAGTTGGTTCACAGAAACTTTTTTGTAATCGGACAGTGAATGAAATAGTGGATTATTTAAGATAAATAGTGTAATATTCAAGTGGTAAAAATAAATTAGAACTATACGACTGGAAAGTGTAGAAATGGGTCCAGTTGCCGATTTAAAGATCCAGTCCCGGCTACACAGAAGTTCCAGAAGGAACTTCCTATTAAGGAGGAGGCAATACTGCGAAGTCTTCAACTCAAATCCGGCTCTGTCATTAAAATATAAATTTTGGCGAATGCGAATTCTAGAACTTGATGTTCTATTTAAAATTACAAAGTTGTCATGTCTGTTACAATATTTGCTTATGAATTCGCCATAACTTGTGATCCATATAGTTTTCATAAAAATCGTGTATTAATTTTTACTCATAGTCAAAAATAGGAATTTTCTTTTTTCCTATAAATATATTCCTAAGTTTATTCCTGAACGTAGCTTGAATAAAAAGGTTTATTATTAAATCCAGACGAATAATTCTATGACAAATCAACTGCTAAAGATCCGATCTTCCAACAATTTCATTTAAAGGGATAAGAGATACATCACCGTTGACAAGTTAATTAAAACTATACGAGTCTTATGGGACATTTAAGGCCTCATTTATTAGTCGGTACATGCGTCATAATATATTTAAGGCTTTTGTCTCACCCTACGCAACAGCTTTGGAAGCAAGTTGATCCTTTAATGTTGGCCCCCACAATGTAACAACAACGTGCCAAATCTAATAAAAGGAGCTTATAATGCCTTCCTCTAATAACGCATGTAACGTTATTAGAGGACTATTTAGATAAAAATTGTCTTATTGCATTCATACTATACATTATTGAAGTAAAGTATGTTCATACTTTTAGAGAAGTAACTAAATCGGTAGCCATAGAAATGAAACATAATGAAATAGTTATTTATGTATTTAGAGCGTAAAGTAACAGATTGCCGCTTGAGAAAGAATGTTGCCGATTGTTGGCGATCTTTCGAAAGCGGCAATTTTACTTTACGCTCGAAAAACACACATAATTTTTTCTACAGTCGCCCTTTTAATAATGAAAACAGTTTTTTATATTATCTTAGGTTATAATAGGAGTGCTAGAATAATCGTCATTTTCGATATTCATCATGATTAACCTTAAAAAGATCTATTGATGGGGATGTTAAAAAATAATCGATTTTTATTTAAATCGATTATTATTTACTTATAATCGTTTTTTAGTTATCTAAAAGTTAGTTATATTATTATTTAGATATTTAGTAATATTAATCAATTTTTAGTAAATCTATTTTATAAATTACGTGTTTAAATCGATTTTCGGAAATGGCTCGTATTATTTATTGACTATTTTTCAAAATTTTGACAACTTTTGACGATTATTGATCATTTCTCAAAATTTTGACAATTATTGTCCATTTTTCAAAATTTTAACAATTATTGACCATTTTTCAAAATTTCAACAACTATTAACCATTTTTGACAATTATTGACCATTTTGACTGTTTTTCAACAATTTTTAAAAGTAATTGACAATTTTTAACCATTTTTGAGTATTTTTGACCATATTTCAAAATTTTTGACAATGTTTCAAAAACTTTAACAATTTTTGACAATTATCAACTATTTTTCAAAATTTTGACAATTTATAACAATAATTGTCCATTTTTGACAATTATTGGCCATTTTTGACAATTTTTCAAAAATTTTAACAATTTTTCAAAATTATTGACCATTTTTGATAGTTTTTGACAATTATAGACCATTTTTCAAAATTTTAACAATTTTTGACCAATTTTGACAATAACTGTCCATTTTTACAGTTTTTGACCATTTTTGACAATAATTGTCATTTTTGACAGTTTTTGACAATTTCTGACCATTTTTGACCATTTTTCAAAAAAAATTTAAAATTTTTGACAATTTTTCAAAATTTTAGACCATTTTTCAAAATTTTAGACCATTTTTCAAAATTATTGATCATTTTTGATCATTTTTGATAATTTTTGACAATTGTTGACAATTATGGACCATTTTTGCAAATTTTTGACCATATTTCAAAAACTTTAACAATTTTTGACAATCATCAACTATTTTTCAAAATTTTGACAATTTTTAACGATAATTGTCCATTTTTTACAATTTTTGATAGTTTTTGACAATTTTTCAAAAATTTTAACAATTTTTCATGATTATTGGCCATTTTTGATAGTTTTTGACAATTATCGACCATTTTTACAAAATTTTTACAATTATTGACCATTTTTGACAATTATTGACCATTTTGACTGTTTTTCAAAATAAGTTACCATTTTTCAAAATGATGACAATATTTAACCATTTTTGAGAGTTTTTGACAATAATTGTCCATTTTTAACAATTTTTGACAATTTTTAACCATTTTTGACAATAATTGTCCATTTTTAACAGTTTTTAACAATAATTGTCAAATTTTTAACCATTTTTGATCATTTTTGACCATATTTCAAAATTTTTTACAATTTTTCAAAAACTAAGAATTTTCGACAATTATCAACTATTTTTCAAAATTTTGACAATTTTTAACAATAATTGTCCATTTTTGACAATTTTTGATAGATTTTGACAATTATTGGCCATTTTTGACAATGTTTCAAAATATTTGACAATTTTTCAAAAATTTTAACAATTTTTCAAAATTATTGACCATTTTTGATAGTTTTTGACAATTGTCGACCATTTTTCAAAATTTTAACAATTATTGACCTTTTTACGAAATTTTTACAATTATTAACCATTTTTGTCAATTATTGGCCATTTTGAATGTTTTTCAAAATTAGTGACCATTTTTCAAAATAATGACAATTTTTAACCATTTTTGACAGTTTTTGACAATAATTGTCCATTTTCAACAGTTTTTAACAATAATTGACAATTCTTAACCAATTTTGATCATTTTTGACCATATTTCAAAAATTTTGAAAATTTTTCAAAAACTTTAACAATTTTTGACAATTATCAACTATTTTTCAAAATTTTGACAATTTTTAACGTTAATTGTCCATTTTTTACAATTTTTGATAGTTTTTGACAATTTTTCAAAATTTTTGACAATTTTTCAAAAATTTTAACAATTTTTCATGATTATTGGCCATTTTTGATAGTTTTTGACAATTATCGACCATTTTTACAAAATTTTTACAATTATTGACCATTTTTGACAATTATTGACCATTTTGACTGTTTTTCAAAATTAGTGACCATTTTTCAAAATGATGACAATATTTAACCATTTTTGAGAGTTTTTACAATAATTGTCCATTTTTAACAGTTTTTAAAAGTAATTGACAATTTTTAACCATTTTTGAGTATTTTTGACCATATTTCAAAATTTTTGACAATGTTTCAAAAACTTTAACAATTTTTGACAATTATCAACTATTTTTCAAAATTTTGACAATTTATAACAATAATTGTCCATTTTTGACAATTATTGGCCATTTTTGACAATTTTTCAAAAATTTTAACAATTTTTCAAAAATTTTAACAATTTTTCAAAATTATTGACCATTTTTGATAGTTTTTGACAATTATAGACCATTTTTCAAAATTTTAACAATTTTTGACCAATTTTGACAATAACTGTCCATTTTTACAGTTTTTGACCATTTTTGACAATAATTGTCATTTTTGACAGTTTTTGACAATTTCTGACCATTTTTGACCATTTTTCAAAAAAAATTTAAAATTTTTGACAATTTTTCAAAATTTTAGACCATTTTTCAAAATTTTAGACCATTTTTCAAAATTATTGATCATTTTTGATAATTTTTGACAATTGTTGACAATTATGGACCATTTTTGCAAATTTTTGACCATATTTCAAAAACTTTAACAATTTTTGACAATCATCAACTATTTTTCAAAATTTTGACAATTTTTAACGATAATTGTCCATTTTTTACAATTTTTGATAGTTTTTGACAATTTTTCAAAAATTTTAACAATTTTTCATGATTATTGGCCATTTTTGATAGTTTTTGACAATTATCGACCATTTTTACAAAATTTTTACAATTATTGACCATTTTTGACAATTATTGACCATTTTGACTGTTTTTCAAAATAAGTTACCATTTTTCAAAATGATGACAATATTTAACCATTTTTGAGAGTTTTTGACAATAATTGTCCATTTTTAACAATTTTTAACAATAATTGGCCATTTTTGACAATTATTGGCCATTTTTGACAATTTTTCAAAAATTTTAACAATTTTTCAAAATTATTGACCATTTTTGATATTTTTTGACAATTATAGACCATTTTTCCAAATTTTAACAATTTTTGAGAATTATCAACTATTTTTCAAAATTTTGACAATTTTTAACAATAATTGGCCATTTTTGACCATTTTTCAAAAAAAAATTAAAATTTTTGACAATTTTTTAAAATTTTAGACCATTTTTCAAAATTATTGACCATTTTTGACTATTGTTGACAATTATGGACCATTTTTCCAAATTTTTGACCATATTTCAAAAACTTTAACAATTTTTGACAATCATCAACTATTTTTCAAAATTTTGACAATTTTTAACAGTAATTGTCCATTTTTGACTATTTTTGATAGTTTTTGACAATTTTTCAAAATTTTTGACCCTTTTTCAAAATTATTGACCATTTTTGACAATTTTTGACTATTTTTGACAATTATTGACCATTTTTCAAACATATTTTAAAATTCTTGACAATTGACCATTTTTGACAATTTTTGAAAATTTTTGACCATTTTTCAAAAAAAATTTAAAATTTTTGACAATTGGTCATTTTTGACAATTTTTGGAAATGTTTGACCATTTTTCAAAATTTTTTGACAATTATTGAGCATTTTTCAAACAAATTTTGACAATTATCGACCATTTTTCAAAATTTGAACAATTATTAACAGTTTTTGACAATTATTGACCATTTTTGACAAAAATTGTCCATTTTTAAGAGTTTTTGACAATAACTGACATTTTTTGACAATTATTGACCATATTTCAAAATTTTTGACAATTTTCATATAATTTTATTTGATTTTTAATCTGATACATTGCAAAATATTTACCAATTGAGTTAATTCGGAGGGCGTGGTTTGATTAAATAAGCGAGCGAAAAAGATTCCTTTTTTGCGCTAGAGCGTAAAGTAACAATCCTCGGCATTTGTCGACTTTACGACTTCATTTGAATACAGACTGTAGAAAAAAATATTTATGGCCTGGTTTTTGTAATTTGAAAGCAGGTAAATTAAGGTCCGACCCCGGCAATGGAAGCCATAAAGGCTGGAGTGCAATGAGAACTGGCTTGAAGGTACCAGCATTCCAGAGTAACAAATGTTATCAGAAACTTTCTTCTTGAAATGAGAAGTGATAATATGTTGACTATAATTAATAACAACCAAGCATATAATTTATACAGCTAAACGTCGTTATTTTATTAAAAATAGAAGCTTGTAAAAAATATTACTATTCTTATAAAAATACACCATTTAAATGGAGCGACAAAAGAATGAAAAAAGAAGCATAAGAACAATGTGAATAACGAAGTTGTCAGTAGTATGCGAACAAAGAGTGGGAATCCGTTCTGCATTGTGCTCGTAAATAATAGTGAAATATTCGTAAAGTTGTACCGGAAGTGGAAGCAAATCACTACCATATTTCCGGCATCGGATTTCCAGGCTCTGGTGGAGGTCTGGAAATATCTACACTGGATAAAGGGAGACGAGTAGAAAAAGATGAGCATATAGTCGATGAATGCCTGGTTAACCGTTTCTTTTCATCGATCAGGAAAGAGTCGAAAAGCTATTGAATTAACCTACAGGGTGAATACATTGTTAAAAAGATTTTGTGTTGAATACTGGTTGTGGAAAATAGCAAATTGAAAAAAATGAGCAAAAGTCAGCATTTTTATCAATTAATTCAAGTTTCACAAAAATTTTATTCAAATTCAACAGAGGTATTGGAGGTAAGAGAAAATTGGAAAAAGATGTATTGGCTACTTAATAAAATATGTGGATCTGAATAAGTACCAAAATATGTTTTTTTATTAAATTTTCTTCAAAAAACCATTTGTGATGGGAGACACTTTGGTTAAAGCCTCTTTTTAATTTATTGAAGTTTAGGACTAGAATAATTGAAAATAGAAAAATTATAATAGTTTTTTTGACGCCACAAATGCTAACAAAGACAAAATTTCAATAATTATTGTTTGTAATCGTCAACAGAAATTAACTTTTGAACTTTTATAAAATCTTATTTTTTGGCATTGATAGCACAAATAATCGATTGTCTATGTAGATATGAGATAATTATGTCTATAATAAGTTTCTCAACTGGTTCCGCAGGTAGTTTTACATTATATAGGTACTGAATATTAACAAAACTTCAGTCACTTACGTTGTATCAACTTTTAACCAGAGCAAGATGGTAACTAAGGCATTCTACGAGATACCTAGAGCTATTTTATTGAATGTACATGATGCATTAGGGTACAAAATTCCATTCAGCAACTTCTTCAAATATGACAGGGGAAGCAATAATTAACCGTTTTTTTAAGAAAGGAGAATTGGAGGGAGTGTAAAACACAAAAAAAACAAGCTGGAAAGAAAATATGCTCTTGACAAAAATTGGAATTGCATGGAGGGAGACAAAGAGCTACCGCTCTTCAGTCGGAACACATTACAGAAACTAATAAAATAGAGTTTTCGTGACAGAAATCTAACAAAAGAGCTCTACTTCTTGACATAGGAGTAGAGGCTTGGGAGACCGGGGCTTGTTGATACACGTGGCAAATTGTTACTCTCTTTTCGCGCGCAAGCGATCCATTCCGAAAGTTAACGACGGGATTAGCAGCAAAAGTATGCCTCAACCAATGTGGCCAGATTGGGCGATTTGTCGCCATTTGGGCGACTTTGAACAATTTTTTGCGACAACATTTTAACTAAAATCGCGAAGAGATTTTTGGGCGATATTGTATTTTTTTTGAGCTACCGCTTAAAGAATTTGCCTATTTGAGTTAACGATAACGTGCACAGAGCAATGACAAATGACGTGACAGTTTTGACAAATTATTGAAATACTAACGAAAATATCGAAGAAAATAAACAGCTTATATTATTCATGAAGATAAAATATTATAGCATTCCTAATTAACAAAAAAAATGGGAAAGTGTGGAAGATATAATAGGTGCCATAAAAAAGAATGGGAGCAGAAAGTCATATTTCCTGGATAATTTAGTCCAAATACTGAAATTTTGTAGTGTAGCACAGTAGTGGTAAACTTTTGTGAAGAAAATTAATAAATGGGTGTTGAAGTGTTGATAATTATTGTAGATTGGTTGATGGTTAGCAAAGATGGAACAGCTAGTTATTGTAAGATTTATAATGTAAATTTACGATTTGCTGAAACACTCGTCTACTAACAAACATAAGTCCAAGGCAAATGTGCTAGTCATGTTTGTGGAATTTTGGTGTTGGTAGGGAAAACTGTATTTGGACAGTTGGCGATTTTTGGGCGACATGGCAACGTTGGAAAATGTTGCGATTTTTGGCGACATTTACTGGTCGAGTTGGCGCTTAAGGCGGTTGAACATCTGGCCACACTACTGGCCTCACCTACTGTGTTCTGTGTTCAGTATAGGTCTCGCGGGTGAAGCGACGATAGTTATGGCGTGGTGCATGTTTGAGTGTTTCTGAACACGAAAAGTAAATATTCCCTAACCCATATTATTTGATATTTCGAAAGAGAGGATTGCAGGTAAGTCTCTCTTGTAACATCAGCGCATTCTACCTATATCAAAACTGTCCCTCCGAAAAGCTGCAGAAATTCATAAAATCAACTTTATGAGTTTACAACGCTTTATAAAAAGGGGAAAGGAGTAGGATGGCTACGTCAGACCGTGGCAAATATGTTCTAATGAACTGGAGGCAAAATTAGAAGAGTACATTAATAAATGTAGTCGAACTACTACTGGCTGACAAGCAGAGAAGTAAGCTTGCTTGCTTATGAATACGCAATGGCATGTAACATGACATGACACAATGAAAGGAAGATTGGTTGCTCAGTTACAAAAAAAGGCATTCAAAGCTTAGCTTACGTCAACCGGAGGCGACCAGCTTGGCAAGGGCGACTAGCTTCAATGCCAACAATGTTGGAGTGTTTTACAATAATTTGGAAGACGTTTTGAACCGATATAAGTTTGAAGCACACCAGATATGGAACGTAGACGAAACGAAGTTAACCACAGTCCAAAAACCGTCGAAAATTCTGACAGGAAAGGGCAAGAAACAAATGAGGCGAATGACTTCTGGAGAAAAAGGAGTAACAGTCACAATGGAATTGGCAGTCAAATTCAGTGCCATCTCTCTACTTTTTTCCTCGAGTGCATTTCAAGCCTCATTTCGTCAACCAGGGACCAACTGGTTGCATTGGCTCTGCTCATCTGAATGGGTGGATCACTGGCACAACATTCAAGCAATTCATGGAACAATTTCATGGGCACGTCTCATCATCTATAGATTCTCCAGTTTTACTGCTGCTAGATAATCATATTTCGTACACTGTATTAGAATTTTGCAAAGAAATCGGCATTGTCTTCCTCTCATTCCCAATTCCCACCTCACACTTCACACCGTCTTCAGCCATTAGATTTAAGCGTTTATGGCCCTTTCAAAAAACACTATTATACTGCATGTTCCAATTGGATAACTTCACACCCAGGTGTTCCAATATCCATATATGATATCTCTGCCATTGCCAAATAAGCTTTTATAAATGCTGTTACTCCCAGAAACATAACATCCGGTTTCGCAAGAGCAGGTGTGTATCCTTTCAATAGAATCGTCTACACCGAATAAGATTTTCTTTCTGCACAAGTTACTGACCGACCAATGCTAGCAGAAAATGAACCCGAAAGTGAATTCGTGAATTAACTCCAGAACATTTGATTCTGCCATCAACAAGTGGACCTCCTTGCAGCCCAGAAACTCCAGATAGATGTAACATTCTTGAAGTTACTTCAGAGCAAGTGAGGCCATACACGAAAGCGCAGCCAAGAAAGAGTATTAAAACGGCAAGAAAAGCAGTGAAGTCTTCCATTTTGACTGACACGCCTGTGAAAGATGCTTTTAAAGCAGAAGAAGAAGCAAGAAATGAAAGAAAACGTATGAAGCAGATTGTGCCTAAAAGAAAAGTAGGAAAGTAGTATATGGTAATCCAATACCTATGTTTATTTGCTTTTTGATTTTTCTAGGTACTAGGGTCGACTTCTAAGAATACTGAAAAGTGCAGCCCAAAAATCAAAAGAAGAAGTAGCGAGTTGTCTAATGATTTCTCAAGTGACGACGAAGAAGAATGCCTCTGCATCATCTGTTCGGAACCATTTTCCGAAAGTAAATCCTGTGAAAACTGGATACAGTGCAGAACGTGCCAGAAGAGGAAATGATGATCCTTTCTTCACATGTATACACTGACTCTCCGACCACTCTGATATTGAATAATTTCTTTCCTCTACTCGGGGCAATTTGTTACGTTTGACACCATCCCAATCAAAGTGTTTTTTTCTGTTTTCGGCTGAAAATGTATTGATGCTAATTTTTCTTAAGGTAGCTCAAATAGTAACAAAGCTTATGACAAATCTCATCATCTCAGATCCATGAAAAGCAAGTCTCGGTCTCCCCGATGATTTGTTGGAGAAGGGTATACCTATTTACGAATGATTAGAAGGTTTCGAGCTGAACGTAAATGTATTTATTATTTGAGTGAAACTTGCTTAAATGTTCCGAAATTTTGGGTTGATCAGAATACCTATCACTAATTCACGGGACGCTTTTATGGAAAGATATGTCACTGGCTTGATCCCACCTGTTGGAGAAGGTCGTAGATTAATAATAACGCATATTGGTGGTGAAACTGATGGTTTTGTAAATGGTGGTTTTAGAATTAACCTCAAGAACCACAAAAGGCTATCATGAGGAAATGAGTGCAGATGTCTTTGAGGAAAACTTCGAGCAGATGTTAAATACCAAAGCGAAAAAACTTTTTCGTGGTTTATGAATTTCAAAAGTAAAAAAGTATAGCAACGGGACGTACGATGGATCTTCACCAACTGTATTCATTCGGAGTACCTATAGATTTTCTCACGGTTTGAAGGAAACCCATTACCTATATCTTTGGAAAAATCTTCACCTTTCAATATACACTAACTGAAAAAAAAATGTTCAGCTTCAGATAAGTTTGCCACTCTTTATCTAGATGTCGCAACGGCACCTATACTCTTTCTAAAGTCAACCGCGTGCATAGATTTGTTATAAATTTAGTAGATTCCCGCGATAGATCATCTCGAAAAGTCGTTTCAAATGGGCTCCAAAATGCCATGCCATATACTAATCAATAATATACTGGTCGCTTAGCAGATAGTTATAATAAAAACAAACCTAATTGAAATCACTACGCCACTGGCGGGTATAACTGTTATGAAATCATTTTAACGATACAGTGGACTGCATAAATAACTAACTGACTTAGTTGGTGCCTATATTTAAAAAATTAATTAACTCGATGATCATTGAATGCATTCAAACTCTTTATTACAAAAATAAAATGTGTTACGTCTTGAATAATCTATTGAAGAGCCGTTCATTTATCTTCTGGAAACAACTCACTCTGATTAAAGTCCAAATTTATAGGCACTGAATTTTCTTACGATCACCGTAATAAGTATTTGGAGACGGGCGTGGCGCCGAGCATGTGTATCAACACTATATCCGTATCCATAGTTACCTAATAAGTGTGTTTCATTGGCGAAATACCGGAAGGAAGGAAGTCAATACGCCTGCAACCACGCCTACAGAGGTAACCGTGCCTCAATTATCAGAACAAAAGAAAATCCCAACGTAGATTACTCTGATATATTTAGAAGAGAGAGGTATAATGGATTTAGGGTGGTTTAAGGAGCTGGAAGGGAAATGTTAGACGAGCGAACTTTTCTCTATTTTCTTTCTTTGCCGAGGATCGGGAGAGAAACGGAAATGAACTGTTTTTGAAGTTTTTAGATTAACTGTACTTTTACAAAGAGGGGAAAATAGGTGCAATTTCATTTATTACGGAAAATGGGAAAACAGTATTTTTTGTTAGTTACACACAGTTGTTGCCAATAAATGTTTCTTATTCCTCCTTATTTATTTAAATAACCGAATAATGCAATTAGTGATGAGCGAGACTGGTCTTGGTCTTTCAAAAAATGCAAGACCAAGACCAGCTAAAGGCTTGCAAGACCAAGACCAAGACCGAGTGTGCAAGACCAAGACCAAGACCGAGTGTGCAAGACCAAGACCAAGACCAAGACCAAGACCGAGTTGAGCAAGACTTATGCCAGACCAAGACTCTTGCAGTCTTGCTTTTTTTAATTTATTCAATAATGTTCCAAATTAATTCTTACAAAATGTGTATTTTTACCTCAAAATATCATGAAAACAATTTGAATTTTGAATAAGTATAGATAATTTAAATAAAAATATGTTTGTTGAACACCCTGTGATATCACATACTAATAAGTGTACCGTGCTAAAACGAGGTTCTTGTTGTAAACCCATTTAAAATGAAGGGTTGCCGGTTGATTTATGGGGGGTGTTAAGAGATATATATATTGTTTTCCATACCTATCAGTATCTGTTTTTGATGGCCCATGTTGGATCGAAACAGATCCATAAATAAATTATCGAACAATATCAAAAAACGGCGGCAGATGTACCAATACGTGACAATACTAGACATTTTGGTAAAGGGTCATAAAATGTTTCATAATAATTTTGCTGTGGGTTTTTCCCAACTATAAAATGCAAGACATGCAAGACTCTTACAGCAAGACCAAGACCGGACCACGCATGCAAGACCAAGACTAAGCCGGTCTTGGTCTTGCTTTGCTCATCACTAAATGCAATTGAAATTATAATTTCCCTTTGTCATTAAAGACAATATAAGTATGTTAAGTACCTGACACAGCTTTTAAAATTTCGCTCATTTTTATATTAAGGCAAAGCGCACAGACTACTTCAAGGCCAACAACACATTAAGCCAAACTCATGATGACTATCGAAAGCTTATCGAGGAGCTAAGAGCGGATTACTTAATCGAGCAACCCATTGACGTAACAACCACAAGATACAGTTTTAATAATAAGCTTTATCTGGAAGAAAAGTGTAGAGATACCCATATATAGTCTGCTGAGGAACAAGGACCAAGGCTCCAAGACAGCGGTAGGAGTAGGAGCCGAAATTTTAGGGCTAAAACAAAGGCATCCATTACAATAACCATATATATAAGGACGTCACGAGCTTTTTCAAGTGGAAGTGTCGGTATTTCACCAAAACGTTGAAGAAAAGGACATACCGTTGTAACAGGAGATCCTGTTTCTCTGCTCAAAATAATTCGTTTTGCTTATATATTACTTATTTTAGTACCTCTCGAGCCATCTAACGGCAATGCCTAGGAACGCATTTAACTATAATGTCGACGCACGTTAGATTCCTTACTTATGTTCTCATATCTTTTCTGAGAGGGCATTGTTAAAGATTTAAAACATCCGAAAATTGTCAGAAATGATGTGCGCAGATAAGTTGACTAAATAAGAAACCATTTTGGAGACAAGCCTGACAAGCGTTCTCTTGATTGTCTAAAAAGAAAGACAATTATAATGTGAGTTGTGTCGAAGGAAATTCTAAGTAAGTCAATACCTTCTTATAAATTAATAATGATTGTCGTGTATATATCTTTGAAATGTTGTGGGGTGACTCTGTCATTCAAAATTAATTGTTTTCGCCGACAGCACTTGTTGCTTGTAGAAGCTTCTAAAAATTCCTGTGTCTTTTTAGATTGCAACAACTTTACATTCTACAAACAACTCGATTCAACTAGCAACTTGATTTGAAAATCAACTAGATTCGAAAATCAATTCAGTTCGATTCTCTACTTCCGACACTACGTTATACTTGCTTTTACAAGTATGGATCATACTATGTCCAGTACTTTCTTGACATAAAATTCGTTTCTCTTCTCCATTTGAGAATACGAAAACCATTTATAGATGCATAAGCCGATATATCTTCCTAATCTTTGATTAATCATACCGTTGAAGAACCTTTAGCATTGAACTAATTTCCCTAGGAACCTTATTAATTTGTATATTTAATGTACGACGGCCAAGGGCCATATTTGTAAAATAGTACGGACCAAAGTCGACTTTAAGTAGGATATTCTTCATTAGATTGTTAAGTTACTTTTCCGATTTTTATTTAATGATCATCTAAGTACCTATAAAAACCATATACTCTGTTTTTCGTCATTTGATCAGGGTAAATTATATTATTTCATTTTACAAATGACGTGGCGCTCAAACAATTTATATGCCAGACAAATTTTTATTATCTAAGTGTTATACAACATTTAGGCGAAAATTCACGACCCATTGTTTTACCTAGAGCTTAGTCGAAGGCATACCGTAAGTAACTTTAGAATTATCTTTTTTATCGCTATATCTACCGGGTAAGTTACACAGTTCAGTTGCCATCCTCACAGACATCATTGAAGACTCTTGATTCCATAGAGGTCAATCCTAAGCTAGTATGGGATTGCGTAGGTACCTACCTTAAGCGTACTTAAAGACACAAGGGACACATAGAGGCAACGAAAAAGCGGATTAGTAATTCATTGAACTGAAACCATTCTGCGGCGTCGCAAATTCGCGACAATAAATATGGCTACAAGAAAGGGGGTGACACAGAATCTCTAGAATGGTAGGAATTCTCACCAGGGCAGACAGACGGAACAGTTCATTACAGGACATTTGAAAAAATTTACGACAAACCTTATAAGCAAAGATAGGAAAACTCTCATTCATTCGTTTGGGTTGTGCTCAACAGCACAGGCACTTGAACTGAATCTTTGTACCATTTCCCATGTTATCTACTTCCATTCCAGAAAGCCTCCCAGATAGCACACATACATCTCATGGATAGGTATACTATGGATATCCATGATGGATATCTTGGATGTCCGAAAGATATCCGTTGAAGGATCTAGTATATCCTATGGATATCCATGGGATGTGACAGTGTGACCTTTTTGGATATCTTATGAATATCCATAATGGATAACCTATATATGGACATCCTTGAAGGATATCTTGTGGATAGCTATAATGAATATCCTATGGGCGTCCATGAGATGTGACAGTCTATCATTTTTGGATATTTGATGGATATCCATAATCAGCATATTATGGACCGAATATTGCCAAAACCCAATTGAAAACAAAGCCTCTTTTTTTTTCATAAAATTTTTAATTCAAATACAAAAAGTGAAACTCTCCATAAAAACTATAACATAAAAACAATTGGCTTAATTCTGTCAAACTAAAAAATTTATTCTTTGGAACAAAAACTGTAACATAAGAAACTAAATTCCTATCAAACTAAATATTGACTCTTTTTTCATCATTGGTACACCTTTCCTTTGCTCGTCGCAACCATTTTGGATCACTGAATTCTGCACCTTTCACACTGCCACTGCACTTATTACAACATAGAAAAAGTGGTATATTATTTCTATTGTCTTTTTATTACTGTATTACACCTTTGGTATATTAAATTCACATAGAAAATGAATGTATAATGTAAATGCATCAAAGCATTCAGAAATCAAAACCACAAAATCAAACAGAAGCCAAGTTATAACAAATAGAGATTATCTGCAAAGACGGTCAAGGCGGAAGACGGAAACCAAGCATGCGTTCCTGGCGCCAAATTTAAAAGCTCATTTGTTCGTTTGCAGGTTTATTTGCCATTCCCCCAACTGCAACAGTCACAAATGAGTCACAAAGTGAAGAATAGACAAAGGGGAATGTAGTGGGTGTTCATCAATGATAACAGAGATGGATATTGAGTGTAGGACGACAAAAAGTCGAAGTATCTCGTAAATAATGAAAGCCACGCTTTTGTAGTTCGAGAACTCAGCCCTAGATGTCGTAACATTTGCTCGATTAATAAATATATCCTGATACGATATTCTATGGATGACTGGAAATGTGCTTGATATGGATATCCGTGAATGGATATCCTATGGAAATACTGAGCAAATCCCTAATGGGATATCCCAATTACTTCCTTGTATGGATATCTTATGGATAGATTAAGCAAATCCCTAATGGGATATCCTACTTACTTCCGTGGGTGGAGATTTTATGGATGTACATTCCATATCCAAGGATATCCCGCCTTGAATCGGACTCGAAATGGATATCCATAGGATATCTTGTGTTAACTGGGTTCGTGTCTTCTATATAAAGGCCACTACTTTGTCTGGGGGGATTTTCAGTAGTTGTAATGGTTGTATTGATTCCTCTCCAAAGTGCTTCCGTCTAAGTACTTGTAAGTTCTCGCAGAGTGGGTGTTTTATCATCAAGCTCACATTTTCTGCACATAGGTACACTAACTTTGTCCATTTCGTGCATTATGCTTTCTCAGGGTGCAGTGTGCAGTTACCAGGTCGGTAACTGTCTTAAAATGTCTCTTACCCAGTTTCAATAGCCTGGTTGAGAGTTCCTTGTCTACCTTGTTCAGTAAACTCTTTGTATGGAGGTACCCTTGCGTCAACCTCCATTTGGGTTGGTGTTCCCTATCTAGCCAGTTCCCGATTTTCCCTCTTATGCAATCTTTCGTGATTCCACAAAACGGTTCCGGACCTATGAAGTTTCCTTTAGAGCCTTCTTTAGCTAACTGGTACGCCATTTCATTACCTGGAATCAGCTCATGTGCCGGCATCCATATTAGAGACACTTTGTTGTCTCTTGCCAGCCTGTTAAGGGATTCTTTGCAGTTTTTCACTAGTCTAGACCTAGTTGTTGTATTACTGATAGCTTTAAGGAAAAGGAAGGAAAACTCTCAAAGTCTTGGTAGATATGCTAACGGGGCACTGATGTAAGCTTGGACAGGCACGCAAAGACTGTGGAGAATAGAAGAAGCCATGTGCAGGCTTTGTCACCTAGAGAACTAAACTGCAGAATATGTCCAATGCGAGTGTAACTGCTTGGTTACCTGATTAAAGATTGGACTCACAATCCTAGCCCCCTAATTCGTGAGTAGTAAATAAGACCCATATCTCAATATGTACTCAATTCAATCAAAAAAGTTTAGAAATAGAAGATGTACTAGCAAAGAGGGGTAGGTACTGAAACACCCTTTTGGGGGCCGGAACCCTTTTGCGATATCAGATCCAATGTAATATTGGAAGGAATAGGCAAAGCCGCAGAGAAAGATAAAAATAAGTTCTAGTATGGTTTAGACAATCAAAGATACTTCTGGGTGACTACAAATGATTATCTAAGTCAGAGTAAAACTGCACTAACTGTTTTAACAGGACATTGTCGCCAGAATGGGCACCTCTGAAAAAGCTCAAGCTGACTTGCAGATTGCATGGAAATTCAGAACCCCAGGTCAGAGCACCTTGGAGTCTGCTGGAAAGAAGAGGGACACTTACATAAACTAAAGCCTGGTAGATATCCTAAAATTCCTCCGGGAAATAGGTCTAAAGGAGCTACTATGGTCTCTGAGACTTTCCTCAGGAACTATAGAAGAGAGGGGGCACAATATCTAGATCTTTTAGGTATCAGTGAATGTCACCCCAATATACACACATACATGTCATCAGTTTGCAAACCTGCGCAGACAACATAGGAACCCCAACAGTACCTACCTATAGTTCGCACGTAAAGACAACATGAATTTCTTAAATCACATTTAGTATATGCATACTTTGTAATTTTACCGATACCTTTTTATTACGTAACTCTATATGTAATTATCTTTGTAATATTTGAACTGCCAATGACCCTTTGTGGATGAAGCGGTATAAGTTAAATTAAAAAAGTAAATCAAATAATATTCAATGAGAGGTTAGGTATGTGTTGACTGCAAATGAATGTATTTACATATCTCACGTCATTATAATGTAGACCCCCTATTAATGAAAATAATTGCAAGAGGTGAAGACACAGCTTACAAAGTGACAAAGTGCATTTACAACGAAATGTTGACTTTCTGAAAGTTGTCAAATAAAAAATAAACCGAAGTAAACAAAAATCCACATCAGTACGTTTACGTTTTATGTTTGCAAACGTATGTTCACACGCATTAATAACGCGGGGGTATGAAGCGGCACGTGACTTGCACGTGCTTAGTTATAAGGTTTGTTTAGTTGGAATTTGACCGGTTATTGTTTTCCCTGTGGACGCAAACTTGTTACGGACAATGAAACAGCATGCAAGGTTTATTATATGTATAGTTTTATTCACAGAATTAATTTTTGATGTTCCACAATGGAATATTGATATTATCCACATTGCTACAAAAAGACCGCAAAGGTAACTACAAAAAACACACGAAAAATATTCTTCACTGCATATATTTTGTTACTGGAATGTATACCTATAATGCTTTCCTAAGAAGATTTTCCAGCAGCCATCATTGATTGGGGCTATCGGTATGTCTATACTGTAGCACTTCGAAGAGGAGCTAGTGGTAGTTTATCTTGACTTTCAATAACTTGTACGATGTATGTACATTAGGTCCGTTGAAATGAAATATTAAACTAAAAACTAATAATTAAAATAAGGCTGGGCTGCGAATTTCTGGTCGGCCCCGGGCGATGAAAGCCCACGCTACGCCACTGTCGCCTTTTTCTCTGGCTACGCCACTGGGTTTAATTATATGTTGATAAATTGGTTTTATATTTTATGTTGCTCTGCGATTATATCTCTATTTTCTTTTTCAACTATAGACTACACACAAAACCTCTTATTTTAAACAACAAAATACAAAAACATAAAAACTGCAATTAATTAAAACCTTAAAATTTACAAAAACTGTTTTTCAAATACACAAGACTCTTGGTTTGGCACTGAATTTATTACTTCAGGCGACATCTCTTGTCCAATAGCTTATTCTCGCACTTGAGTATATAGATTCCAATAAATGTTTTCCCCCTGCTTGGATAAAAAACCAATAGATAGAGCAGCTACTAATTACAATAATATTTCATAGTAAAGTCAAAGAATACAAAATTTTGTAATCTTTAAAACATTGTATAAAGATAGGCCTATCTTTATACAATGCTATAACTGCCCATCTTTAAACAATGATATAACCATTAGAATTTTAAGTAAAATCTATGTATAATCCTATGGCTATGATCAGTGTGATCACGTTATCACGTATCAATAAAATATCGTTCCTATCTTAAATAGATATCCGAGTCACCATACCATAACATTATAGTAAATACAAAATATTAGGATACCGTTTGCCGTTCTCGTTCCTCGTTTCTAGAATAAAGAGCACATTCTCCTTATAATCTTACGGCAATGAACAAAACAAAATTCGATCTTGTTGACCAATTTTCGTCGCATGAGAGCGATGAAGGTCAATATTATGTTCCATTTCGTATATTTCGATTCATTCGTTTTCGCTGGCTGTGATCACGTCACATTACATATGATTATTATAGGAACTTTGACTGACTGTGATTTGTTCGTATCAGTGAAAAAGTAACAGTTTGTGAAATATCGCTCATCACTAACGGTGACTCTGGAGTTTTGACAGTATGTTAATTTATTAACACCAGGTTCAAGGTCATTTATAATCAGGAAACTTTTTATTATTACGTTAAAGCATTGTTAAAGTTAAACAGTGTTAATATTATTTATCCTAAAATACAATTGAATTGAGTTTGAAAATTTAGCTTCCAAGCAAACTAATAAAAATGAACTCAACGTCGTTTGAGGTATTTAAAACAGTTGCTCTACTGGTATTGACTCCAAAATGTTTTGATAATTATTTTTTAGAACTAAATTATCTAGACAGTAAGTACAATATTTAAAAGTACAATTTTAAACTATGTTAAACCTACTACATTCAATCAAAAATTGAGAATCATTTCATTGATAAAAGAATATATTTAAAGATGTAGGTAGGTATGTATATTAGGTTGATTGGATAAGAAATTCATAGGAACAAACGAAAAAAAATCACAGTCTATAAAAACATACACAGATTGTAATAAATGTTTAAGTTATGAGCTGTAATAGTTTTTTATATTGTCCATGAATTTATTTGATATACCTATAGGTAAAAATGATATGAGACAGTTTCATATGGCTTATTATTGACGACTGTTGTTTAAATATGCATGTTCCATTATTCATATTTATGCCACGTTTATCAAATGCTTTAAATGATAAGCTATTTATAAAAATTCATTTTAGAGATGCTGATGTATTATTTATTTTCAGGTCCATGTTTCTTAGCAACTTTAAGTAAAGGCCTAGGCTTGGCAATAATTTTAGGTTCCTTAACAGTGAAAGTACCACAGATACTAAAAATTTATAATGCCAAAAGTGGAGAAGGAATCAATATTCTTAGTGTCACATTAGACTTAAGCGCAATAACAATTTATATGTCGTATAGTTTTGTTAAAGGGTTTCCGTTTAGTGCATGGGGAGATGCTAGTTTCTTAGCTATTCAAACTGTGTTAATTGGGTTTTTAATATTATTTTACCAAGGGGTAGTTGTTAAAGGAATTCTTTACGTAATCACTTATTTAATTGTGTGTTATGTTATGATGTCTGGCTTGGTAACACTAGACATCTTATGGGCACTTCAAACGTTTAATATATTCCTAGTAGTTGTTGCTAAATTAATGCAAGCTTTTACCAATTTTAAAAATGGTCACACTGGTCAATTATCAGCAGTTACATTGTTTATGTTACTTGGAGGATCGTTAGCAAGAATTTTCACTTCAATGCAAGAAACTGGTGATAATGTGGTTATTTTGACGTACATAGCTGGTAGTTTATCGAATGCTGTTTTAGTAGTGCAGTTAGCAATGTATTGGAATGTAGATTCTAAAAAGAAAGTAGAGTAAATAATTAGCTTCATATTTTGTACTTTTTAATAAAATTATGAAATAATATATTTGTATACATGCAATGTTTTGGCTTGTACTGTTTGTGAAAGAAAGATTGACAGGTTAAAAATATGTCATTCTTCATCTCATACAAAAGTTAAGTTGAATAAAAAAGACTGCTTTTGTAGATATAAAATTATTGATATTTATAAATAAATTACAATTAAATTTATTGAGAACAATTAATACCAGAATTGTCTTATTTCAAATTTAACTTTAATTATAAAGATAGAAGATAATTTTTTTATTGTTCCAACATATTCAAATATGTTCAAGAAGGCTGGTAATCTATACAATTTATAAAATGGTTAAATATAAAGTAGATAACAAAATAAATAAAGAACAAAAGGAATATCATGGTCACTAAAAATAAATGCTGGCCTTTGCTCCACTAAGATGAAAAACAGTTCTTTATTTGTTGTTAGATTCGGTAGGGTCGAGTTGTCTCCGAGGAAGGTTGTTTGAGGAAGATTACTTGCCCGAAGTATTTATTTGTTAACGTGTAATGTTCCTTGCCCTCACAATTAATTATTAATTTGTTCTTGTAAAGTTTTTACTTTATTTTTCATCAATTTTTGGATTTAAAAAAATGTTGGAATTGCAGAAAGTATAAATGAATTGAATGGGAGACAACTCGGACATGATCCTTTTCGAAAACAGTTAATAACGTCCGGTTCGGGAGACAACTCGACCCCGACGGTTAGATAGTATGAAGTCAGATAATCTGAATGTCCTATGCATTTAATAAATACATTTTTTAGACTACTATGCACAGAGCAGAAAATGCAGATATGCTCTAAGATTTCTGGAGCGACTTTATTGGAGGAACCTATATATTAAGCATATCTTCGTTAACTGTGTTAAGTTGGGCTATAAGACTAATATAAAGTGAGGATAGGTCTCAAAGGATAAAATTAATTTAAATGAAGGGTGGTAGATATTTAGTAGAATTACATCCTCGTCAAAGCTATTATAAGTTGTGTCCATAGATGAATACAATTTACATTATTTTTCAGGACAAACTTCTAGCTAGTCAATGAATGATTCTCTATTGATAAACGATTTTGGCATAAGCAACCAAACATACATAAAGTCATTTAAATGAACAGAAATGAAATATTTAAATATTTACTGTAGATTTTGGTATAGACAACCAAACATACTCTTTAACTTGTTTGTGTGGGCGATTAACAATATCTTGATTGTTTATTTAAATAACTATCAACCAACAACAGATGTATTTCGACAAAAAATTGAATCTTTCAGACAACTCTATTTTCATTGTAAAAACGATGTAAAATGTGAATAGAGGAAGGGGGCGGTCAATTTGAATACCTGTTAAATTAAAGTACTGTGTGTATTTTGATGTTATTCCTAAGTTGTAATTTTAGAAATAAATTAGATTTTGATATTTAAGTGGCTATCGTTCAAACCAACCATTTTAGAACAAATACTAGGAGGCTAAAAGTTTCAAAATGAATGTTCCATTTCGGTGGAATTCCATGTTTGAATACACTTAATGCTACAATAAGATTGAGGGCTCAAAAGTGTGGTGACCTCCTTCAAAAACCTACAAAAAGCGATAAAAAATTATTGCTTCCCCTCGTACCTACGAGGTTTTGTTATTACCTATTGTAATCCAATACGCCATAATAAAATTTTATAAAAAAAAATTCAGAGACATAAAAAAATGTTACTCTTATAAATGAAACTAACTATTTAATGAAAAAATTATGAAAATTCTAAGATACTCATTGATAATTATTTCGATATTGAATGACAGAAGTTTGACATGGGATGATTGGAATTATATGGTATAGTCACATCAGTATGTGTTGATTTTCTGTAAATTGAAAAATCAGGTATATTATTATTGACTCTTTGAATTTTTAAATCAAGAAAATTAATTGAGTTATTTTCTTCAACTTCTAATTTAAATTTAATTTTTGGATGTACATTATTAATATGATTGAACAATATATCTAATTGTCGTTCTTTACCTACAAAACAAGCTAATATGTCATCTACACACCCTACCAAAATAAGATATTTTTTGAAAAGTTATACATTCAAAGATTTTTCTTTATAAGCTGTCCATAAAAATGTTTGCCAAAATTGGCGATATAGAGGGCTTCCCATTGGTAAACCTTCATTTTGAATATACACGGTGAGTCATAACTATTGAGACATAGGCTCTAAGGGCAGATTTTTTGGACCAAAATATGGGGATAGGACCAAATATGCCTCAATAGAATATTGCCGTGGAAAAAGAGATAAAAAGGGCGTTGAATTTGAATTTTTTTTCTCGTTTTTTGCTAATAATTTCACTGTATATTCATCAATTGATATCAAAATTAGCACAGTGGCAGAATTTTATACAGAGAATATTATTTTATGTACTATTTTACATTTTGTTACATGGAGCGCCACGTGAAGGATTTCTGATGTTGAAATCGACTGGTAACATTTTTGGACGAAACTTTTTAGTGGAACAGTTCAGAGTATCGGAAGGGAATTTCAAGTAACGGACAATAAAAAAACTTGTAACGTAAGACTTCTATTTCGACGATAAAGCATAATTAAAAACAATGTAACAGAAAAAGAGCAAACTCCAATTAAATATTCTACGTGGCCTTCTCCTACTTCTACGCCTTTTCTAATTCTTTTAAAAAAGGACTTTCGGTCTTCAAACAAAATATTATTCCGTCCCCTGATAAAGTTAGCCTCATTTTGTATTTTCCTCCAGAGTTCGTATATCTTTAGCTAATTTCATTGGCATAAACTAAGGACTTCATATATGTCCCCAAACATAAAAATCAAGCGGGTTATACTCAGGACTTCTTGGTGCCCATTCAAAATCATTTCCTCTGCCGATTGGCATCCGTTGGGGAAATATGTCACTTAGATGATTTCTTTAACGCCCTTTATCTTTTTCCACAGCAATATTTTATTGAGGCATATTTGGTCCTATCTCCATATTTTGGTGCAAACAATCTGCTTTAGCCTATGTCCCAATAGTTATGATACTCACCCTGTATATTATTTATTGTCAAAAGTAAAATAGTTCTGCTTAATACATACATGAAATAAATTAAGTATATCTGAGTGTTATGCACTTTTTGGAGGAATTTTAGAGAACATATTGGTAACACCAAATGAAATGAGTTTAAAAGTTATCTTGTAAGTTGTATGTTTTTAATTGTTTGATTAGTTCTATTGAATTTTCAATTGAGTATTTAGATATTCATCCATAGCTATTAAGTAAGTATATTGTTTAGTTATTCTAACTTATTATTAGGAGTATTAACGTAAGAAACTCCTTTTCTAATTGGTTTCGATACTTTATGTAATTTATAACGGTTCCATATATACTTGTCAATATCAAAATAATTATCAATTCACTAAAATGTCATTAAGTTTTTTTGTCATAAAACTTGTAATTTCTGGTTTCTACACAAAATGCATGTTAATATTAAATCATATTGGATTTGTAATTCTCTTCTTGGTAATGTATTTCTCACTAATACTTTTCTAATTTATTTTACTTTTTTTTTGTATTTTGTCCTTATATTTTTTGGTTTGTATTCATAGGTATAGTGTATAGGTAAAGGTATTTGGTAACTGGTTGAGTGGAATAGTGGAACAGCAAATTCTTGATTTATTCAAAAAATTTGAATCCTGCCATTTGGCAAACTGATGTGTAACATTATTAACCTTTTTGTATTTCTTTATTTGTATGCACTGTATGTTTTTCCAATAAAAATAGGTATTTATTATTATTATTGTAACGTTTATTTTAATTTATATTTACAGATTTATATGTAATTCAGGCCTTATTTAATAATTTATCTAATACACTAAACACACTAATTATAATTTATATGAGAGTCACTTAATAAACACTTTATCGAGGCGCGATTACTTTCCTTCGGTATCAACACTGACTGATTGACTAATTGCCTTCAGCGATGCTTGTGGCCTATTTATACTCGTGCGCCGTAATTCTAGAAGTGTCTTGGCGTTCTCGCGGGTGCATTGGATATTCTCGATATTCTGGCGGATGCACCCGGGTGTTCTGGATGTTTCTCGAAGTTTGGGCGGAGGAGCCATAGTCGTCTCATACGGGGATTTCACTGGGGGCACTAAGTGAGCATATTGATGCAGTAGCTCGCGTAACATTATTATTAATAAGAATCTTAGAATTTTCATAATTTTTTCATTAAATAGTGGAATTAATTAGAAACAGTTAGTTCCATTTTTAAGAGTAATATGAGTACCTAGATTCCACAAAGTAAGGGACCAAACAGTAAATTTAATGAAAAAATGTATTTAAATTTTTAACTTAACACCTTATTATAACTTTTTGTGTGTGAACTTTTATACATAGGTAAGTAAACTTCAATCGACCTTTATTTGTCTCTACATTAAGTGGTAGGTATGCCTAATTTATGATCAATCTATTATGTGAAACTTTGTACTAACGAGATAATTGAATAAACACATTATTTGGTTTGTTTTTAAAAGGAATAAAACCACAACCTTTTGAAATGTTTTATTTGTTACGTTTCGGTTTTTGCAACGACCCGAGGTAGCAGAGGTGGGTAAAGTTAGTCCAAAAAAAAGGCTAATCAAAGGAAAAAGTCAGCAAGGGGACTGTGTGTGTGTTCACTGTTAATCCTTTTCGTCAGCGTCCAATTTAAGGGTAGGATCAAAATGAACCAGGTATCTAGCGTCCATTTCATTGTTGCCCCCCTTGAGTCTGACTCAAGTCTGGAGAAGAGAAGTAAAGCCGAATTCCGCAAAAACCTACATATATGCGCCTTCAATCCTAGGTCGCTAGAGGACTAGAATGTTGCTAACTGCTAAAGTCCAGTTTTTACGAGAGCTTATTACTTACGAGGTAATTTTTTCAACACTGTATACTTTCTTCAATCATTTTCCTTGCCTTCTCGATAAATTTCAATCATTTTCCTTGCCCTTCTCGGTAAATTTCAATCATTTTCCTTTGCCCTGCTCGATATTTTCCAATCACTTTCCTTGTCCTTCTAGTTCCAGAGTTGTCGGAATTCGACCCTAGTCATTCCTATATAGGAACAAACTTATCTAGATTCCCTCGTAATCGTTTTGCATTGTATAATTTGCAGCCTAAAATAATGTTGGCCTTGTATCTACCTTCGCTACGTAAGAGGAATTAATGAGACTCATTTCAGTTAAAATTCATTGATTACGTAATATATTCGTAGATTTATTCAATTTATTATTTGTTTGATAAAGTAAAACAAATTTAGAGGTTAGTTAAAATTTTACACGTGTTGAATCCAAAGAAATAAACGGTAAGTACTTGATGATAATTCAAAATTGTGTAACTTTGAAACTTAAAACAGATTAATAATAACAAATTACGTTTAAAAATTCGAATATGTAGGTACGTTTAAAAAGCCTCTTGTGATTTTAAAATCATTTCTACTGATTTAAGATACTACAATATAAGTATCTCTTATAATAAATATGATATATTATTTGTATGGTTCTTTTAAAAAATGTGTGAAAGTGTTATAGTATCTTGAAAATTGATAATTTCACTGACTGAAAACCAAAATGTATTATAATTATAATTTCCAATTTTGTTTTATTGAATGTCGCCGGAACCACGTTGTCTAGGTTGTTCTTATTGTCTCCAAAAAGGTCGGGTAGGTTAAGGCCCAAAGTTGAATTTAATTCTTATGTGACTGTAAATTTGACATTCTATCGGGAAATGTATATTGGTTTGACATTGAGTACGAATTGGGATGTTTTCTTTCGTAATTTTGTGTGGAGGCGACTGTGACCGATATGAAAGCGAGTAAAAATCACTATAGGCACTATTTTGTTTAGGTGGAAAATACCGTTATTTGTGTAATTGTTTCACGAGTCATTTGATCCACTGCTTCATTTCCTACAATGTCGATGTGGGAACGAATCCAGATGAGTAGGTACGACGTGTTTATTTTCTTTTAATACAATATATAGATTTCCCGGACGATATATTTTCATGAATTGGTAAGGTTATCAGTGGAGCCGCTAGTTTCATTAGCTCAACCACAGATTATCTGTGGCTCAACTTTGATTTGTAATATCTTTGAACCTTTTACTCAAAACGACTTAAAATTTTACGTCGGTATTAATAGTTAGGTTAGGTTAGGTTGTTATTTGGATAATCTACAAACGTGAAATGATAGCAGTTATATTTTTATCAAGAGAAAATATATATCTATGCTTTGGTTTCCACTTACCCCATGGTAACGGGGTAAGTGGAAACTATACAAGGGGAAAGTGTAACATATACCTAAATTCTTGAATAGAAATGCATTAAAATACAAATGGGGAAGCGTAAACTATAATAAGCTCTCAACTTTACGTCATAATGTCATGAAAATAATTTTATTAACATAAACGTAAAAGTACATTGTAACTTATTTTGAAATTTTTGAGGTACATTGTAAGAGTCAAAACGAATATTAAAGTCGATTCTTCCTCGTTTATCAATAACTGGTGGCGGTAAAAACTTGAAAATTTCTTCAGGAATAATGACACTATAGTTTCTTCAATATTTGACCAATGGAATGATGACGAATAGACCAATTCTTCTGGCAAATTTGACATAGAAGCTGGGTTCCTTTTCAATAATGTGAGCAACAAAAAGCCTAATCGTTTTTTTCGTAACCCAATCATCAACAGCTACTTTATATGGATCTGAGATGATGAGATTTGTCATACGCTTTGTTAGTATTTGACCTACATCGAGAAAAATTAGCACCAATACATTTTCAGCCGAAAAAAGAAAAAAACACTTTGATTGGGATGGTGTCAAACGTAACAAATTGCCCCGAGTAGAGGAAAGAAATTATTCAATATCAGAGTGGTCGGAGAGTCAGTGTATACATGTGTAGAAAGGATCATCATTTCCACTTCTGGCACGTTCTCACCGTTT
Organism: Lochmaea crataegi; assembly: GCA_947563755.1. Classification (NCBI taxonomy): domain Eukaryota; kingdom Metazoa; phylum Arthropoda; class Insecta; order Coleoptera; family Chrysomelidae; genus Lochmaea; species Lochmaea crataegi. Next base: position 15,095,549 of record OX387430.1, read on the forward strand.
TCACCGGATTTACTTTCGGAAAATGGTTCCGAACAGATGATGCAGAGGCATTCTTCTTCGTCGTCACTTGAGAAATCTTTGGTCACCACAACTCGCTGCTTCTTCTTTTGATTTTCGGGTTTCACTGTTTTAGTGTTCTTAGAAGTCGACCCTAGTACCTAGAAAAATCAAAAAGCAAATAAACATAGGTATTGGATTACCATATACTACTTTCCTACTTTTCTTTTAGGCACAGCCTGCTTCATACGTTTTCTTTCATTTCTTGCTTCTTCTTCGGCTTTCGAAGCATCTTTCACAGGCGTGTCAGTCAAAATGGAAGACTTCACTGCTTTTCTTGTCGTTTTAATATTCTTTCTTGGCTGCGCTTTCGGGTATGGCCTCACTTGCTCTGAAGTAACTTCAGGAATGTTACACCTATCTGGAGTTTCTGGTCTGCAAGGAGGTCCACTTGTTGATGTCAGAATCAAATGTTCTGGAGTTAATTCACGAATTCACTTTCGGGTTCATTTTCTGCTAGCGTTGGTCGGTCAGTAACTTGTGCAGAAAGAAAATCTTCTTCAGTGTAGACGACTCTATTGAAAGGATACACACCTGCTCTTGCGAAACCGGATGTTATGTTTCTGGGAGTAACAGCATTTATAAAAGCTTATTTGGCAAGGGCAGAGATATCATATATGGATATTGGAACCCCTGGGTGTGAAGTTATCCAATTGGAACATGCAGAGTATAATGTGTTTTTTGAAAGGGCCATATATGCTTAAATATATAGGCTGAAGACGGTGTGAAGTGTGAGGTGGGAATTGGGAATGAGAGGAGGACAATGCCGTTTTCTTTGCAAAATTCTAATACAGTGGATGATAAATACGAAATATGATTATCTAGCAGCAGTAAAACTGGAGAATCTATAGATGATGAGACGTGCCTATGAAAGTGTTCCATGAATTGCTTGAATATTGTGCCAGTGATCCACCCAATCGGATTAGCAGAGCCAATGCAACCAGTTGGTCCCTGTTTGACGAAATGAGGCTTGAAATGCACTCGAGGAAAAATGTAGATAGGTGGCACTGAATTTGACTGTCAATTCCATTGTGACTGTTACTCCTTTTTCTCCAGAAGTCATTCGCCTCATTTATTTCTTGCCCTTTTCTGCCAGAATTTTCGACGGTTTTTACACTGTGTGGTTAACCCCGTTTCGTCTACGTTCCATGTCTGGTGTGCTTCAAACTTATATCGGTTCAAAATTTCTTACAAATTATTGTAAAACACTCCAACATTGTTGGCATTGAAGCTAGTCGCCCTTGCCAAGTTGGTCGCCTCCGGTTGACGTAAACTAAGCTTTGAATGCCTTTTTTTGTAACTGAGCAACCAATCTTCCTTTCGTTATGTCATGTCATGTTACATGCCATTGCGTATTCATAAGCAAGCAACCTTACTTCTCTGCTTGTCAGCCAGTAGTAGTTCGACTACATTTAGAACATATTTGCCACGGTCTGACGTAGCCAGCCTACTCCTTTCCCCTTTTTATAAAGCGTTGTAAACTCATAAAGTTGATTTTATGAATTTCTGCAGCTTTTCGGAGGGACAGTTTTGATATAGGTAGAATGCGCTGATGTTACAAGAGAGACTTACCTGCAATCCTCTCTTTCGAAATATCAAATAATACGGGATAGGGAATATTTACTTTTCGTGTTCAGAAACACTCAAACATGCACCACGCCATAACTATCGTCGCTTCACCCGCGAGACGTATACTGAACACAGAACACAGTAGTTGAGGCCAGTAGTGTGGCCAGATGTTCAACCGCCTTAAGCGCCAACTCGACCAGTAAATGTCGCCAAAAATCGCAACATTTTCCAACCTTGCTATGTCGCCCAAAAATCGCCTACTGTCCAAATACAGTTTTTCCTACCAACACCAAAATTCCACAAACATGACTAGCACATTTGCCTTGGACTTATGTTTGTAGGTAGATGAGTGTTTCAGCAAATCGTAAATTTACATTATAAATCTTACAATAACTAGATGTTCCATCTTTGCTAACCATCAACCAATCTACAATAATTATCAACACTTCAACACCCATTTATTAATTTTCTCCACAAAAGTTTACCACTACTGTGCTACACTACAAAATTTTAGTATTTGGACTAAATTATCCAGGAAATATGACTTCCTGCTGCCATTCTTTTTTATGGCACCTATTATATCTGCCACACTTTCCCATTTTTTTGTTAATTAGGAATGCTATAATATTTTATCTTCATAAATAATATAAGCTGTTTATTTTCTTCGATATTTCCGTTAGTATTTCAATAATTTGTCAAAACTGTCACGTCATTTGTCATTGCTCTGTGAACGTGAACGTTATCGTTAACCCAAATAGGCAATTTCTTTAAGCGGTAGCTCAAAAAAAAATACAATATCGCCCAAAAATCTCTTCGCGATTTTAGTTAAAATGTTGTCGCAAAAAATTGTTCAAAGTAGCCCAAATGGCGACAAATCGCCCAATCTGGCCACACTGGTTGAGGCATACTTTTGCTGCTAATCCCGTCGTTAACTTTCGGAATGGATCGCTTGCGCGCGAAAAGAGAGTAACAATTTGCCACGTGTATCAACAAGCCCCGGTCTCCCAAGCCTCTACTCCTATGTCAAGAAGTAGAGCACTTTTGTTAGATTTCTGTCACGAAAACTCTATTTTATGTAGTTTCTGTAATGTGTTCCGACTGAAGAGCGGTAGCTCTTTGTCTCCCTCCATGCAATTCCAATTTTTGTCAAGAGCATATTTTCTTTCCAGCTTGTTTTTTTTGTGTTTTACACTCCCTCCAGTTCTCCTTTCTTAAAAAAACGGTTAATTATTGCTTCCCCTGTCATATTTGAAGAAGTTGCTGAATGGAATTTTGTACCCTAATGCATCATGTACATTCAATGAAATAGCTCTAGGTATCTCGTAGAAAGCCTTAGTTACCATCTTGCTCGGGTTAAAAGTTGATACAACGTAAGTGACTGAAGTTTTGTTAATATTCAGTACCTGTTAAAATGCTTACTCAAATATAAACAGATGCATTCAAACACAAACGGAACATAAGGATTTTATCGGAACTGCTTTTGAACTAGTCGACCAACATCCAGCTTCAACAGATTAAAAACACGATTATTACAATCGTTTATTTGGACACTTTTAACATATCGTACAATTCCCACCACTCCGTATTCTCAACTGTGGGCGGTCCTTAATTAGCGTCAGACAGTCAGTCGATCGGTGAGAGTGTCCAAGCCCATAACTTTGTTTCAATTTAAAGAATCCTATTTTGTTTTATTTACGAATTTTATTTTTATTTTGCAAGCCGTTATGGCCAAAAGAAATCAAAACATATTATCTTAACTCGAAACATTAATTGTTAAAGAGAATTTAACAATTAATTTTCGATTTTAACAACATAAAACGTAAGCATATTGTTTCCATATGTAGCGACGTTCACTACCCCCATCAAATAATTATTCAATACTAAATCGCAGTTCGCACTTCGGACGCACCTTGCACATTACTAACAAATTTTGGAAGGAGAAGGGGCGGGCTTTTTTGCAGTGATTCTGAATCCAGCTGTCCAGATCAATACTTGATATTCATTGAAGTGAACTTATAGAAATGTTTTATTGGTGGACTATTTAGATCGGCGAATACACTAAACCTCTATGTGAATATCTCGTTCCATAATGCTTCAGATCCCAGAATATGTGGTATAATTTATGATCAATATTTTTAGGGCACCCTGATTGAAACGAAACGATGGAATTTATTATCTTATAGTTTTTTTATGTTGATAGTTATTAGTGTCATAAACATGTACAGTTATTCATGTATAATAAGTTATTCAAGAATGTAGTTATGGCTAAATAATGTGAGTAATTATATTAGTTTATCTACCTCTCATGTCATGCTGTTGTTAAAACCATACCTAGTTTATTTTAAATGAATTAAACGAATATATAGTGTGTCCATTTAGTGCGGCATTATTCTCTTACTGCGTTATTTGAAATGCGTTGCAAAAATCACATTTTAAAAATATTTTGGCTTCTACAGAGTGTTTCAAAAAAATGATGCCTCAGAAAAACATTGTTTTTAAATGGAATGGTGAGGGTATTTTGGCACTTTCTGAATCACCATTGAGGTCTACATTACTGATTCATTTTTTTTGACTAACCTATACAACGTTGCCAAGTTATTACGAAATTCGTCAAAATTCATCATTTTACATTACCTCATATAAACCGACATACAAAAGACATCTGTTAAGTAATTTAAATACTATTTTGAACATGAACATGAACATGAAGATTCCAATTTACAAAGTGAATTTTTTCAAATTTTTTAAATGTGACACCCTGTATATTATTACATATTTGGAAACCCCACTCAATTCATTTTTTCAACAGTAACCATACATGATACCCGACACTTGCAGATTTTAAAAAAGAAGGCGTAATTTGTAGAACGATCAAATTCACATTCACTTAAGTACAGCAGGCTATGGAAAAAATATTGAAAAACTACGATTGTTGACAGTGACAGTAAATCTTGACAGTTTAAAATATTTGTAAAAGTGTTTAAAGTTGATTATCAGAATGACTAGCTATAGTTTGGCAAGTCTATCTGAAGCTACGGGGCAACGGTAAGGGGCGAGGAAACATGGCCGATATCTGTCATGGCGTACGGTACCTATTTTATAAAAGTATTAAAAATAATAATTATTATTATATAATAATTATATATAGAAACTGATTTATGCTTTGCTTTAAAGGTAAGGTATTTTTCAAAACACGGTACCTATTTAAAAAAAGAATAATGTTAAAAATCGTACTTGAATTCAATATGGATACGAAATAATAAGATACCAAGTAAAACTCAATATACGAAGGTAAATACTGACATTATAATCGCCACTGGGTAATCAATGTCAATCAGTTGTCGAAGTGAGAGGGAAGAACACACGCACGCGCTTGCCAATAGGAAGTCAGGTGGTTACCTAGCAACGGAGGTTCGATAAGTATTCACCAATTGAGTTAGTAGGAGGGCGTGGTAATTATGATTTTCGCACGATGTTGCCGGCTTGAAGGAAACCCATAACATATTTGGAGAAGTGTTCATCTTTTAATATTCAGAAATTGAAAAAATAATGTTAATAGACAAAATTCAATGAAACAAGCTCATTAAAGAACTGACGTTTAATCATTATTGACATACTGTTAATAATAAAAAGTCCATTTTCCAATTATTATCACTACTAGCACTTTAGCTTTTTCATAGTTAAACGTGGCAATATCGAATGTTTTCGACCGCATTCCTTTCACAGCTTCAGTTATGTTTGCCAAACTATACTCACAACAAGAATTCGTTGATATGGTGTGTGCAATCGGAGAAAGTTTTGGACATTGCTTTCTAGCTTCACGAGTTTATGCACAAAAATATCCTGAAAGAAAATTTAAGAAAATTAGCGAAATTGAAAAACAGATTTGAGAGAACGATAACGTGGCATATGTATCGCATTTAAAATAACGCCGTAAGAGAATGATGCCGCACTAAGTGGACACACGGTATAATTTACAATGAGATAGTTCTATGAGCTATCAATAGTACAGTTTAAATACTATTTTCAACACCAAGGTGCGTTTTCACGGAAAAAGAATTAGAAACGAATATTCGCAACCTTTAGTGAAAATTTGAAAATGTTTGCAAATGAAAAACAGAGGAAGAATTCATATAACACCATGGGTTTGCAAAGATTCGTCAACGATCAGACTAGTTGTTACAAACTGGCTCCACCAAAAAAGTTATTCTTACTGTTTATAATCACGTGTATATTAGAAGCATTGTACAATGCTGAAATAGAGAAGAAAACATTTGTTTTGTACGTCATATTTCTTAAAAACGAGAAAGTCAGTACAACTGCTTAATGATATAAATAACAATTTATGATTGAGAATAATATATGTGCTTCTAGGAGCCACTTCATTATGACCTTTACAGATCTATTGTGTATTCTCTCATGTTATGCTAGAGTTCCTTGCCTACAGTCCTTATTACTATATACTCCTCAGGTCATCCACATATTGGGATGGTTGTGGTTTTTCCTTCTCTTCCTTCGAAAACCTACTCTGGTCAGGCTCTCACAATAGCACATTATATGTGCTGAGGTTTCCTCGTTTTCTTTGCAAAATCTGCATATGGTTGTGTCTGCTATTCATGTGTTTGTTGAGTTTACAATGCACTATCAGAAGACCAACCAGGATCCTGGCTGTTCGCCTATTCTGGCTTAGTAGGTACTCCGTGAATTTTGGCGATGGTTTTTTGATGAATTCCTTTGCCAGTCTCATTCCGTGCTCCTTGCTCCACCATTCTAGATACTGCTTTTTTATTCAAACTTCACTTTTCTATTGATGATTTTATTGATCATACATTATTTTACTGGAAACTGTAATTTAATTATTAATTATGAAAATTTCAGGAGTGAAAATCTACTGTTGATTTTGGTTTAAGCTACTCACCTATTAATAAAGTAAGTAATAAAACAATTAAGTAACGGCTAGACACTTGAAATAATTTATATAGTATGTAAAATTATTGTCCTGTATATATTTCTTAGTGATTGTTTCACTGTGTTATCTTATTTCATATAAAAGTAGTAAAGTATGCGTACTGACAACTGTCACAAGAGAAAATTTGCTTCTGTTTTGTGTATACAAACTCTCTTTCTCTTGACGTAAGCAAATTGAATTAAAAAAAACGTTTTTTTCTAAAAATGTTTCAAAAAAATAATATTTTAAAGCACGGGGCGCTGCTGACTCAGAGCACCGAACATAGACAAAGACAAGAAGGGTCACTCTAGCTCCTACCCCAATGTTGTCTTTTTTTGCTTCCTCTGTGATAGAACACTACTCTTCCTCAGCAGATTTCAGCTCCCACTTGATGCGTAGATGGGATATACCGGTGTGCTTTAAAAATCGCCTCCTTTAAATATTATGGAATTTATGTTAAATTTTTTATTTTCAAATAAATAGCATGCAAATATCAAATTGGAAAAAATTCAGAAATTTGTTTAAAAATTTAAATTTTACACATCCACGTAAAGATATTCCTTTCGAATATTTCATAGTGGAATGCGAATATATTTTTCGTTAAAATTAGTTAATCGTGAAATTGAAGAACGAATAAAAGAAAAAAAATAGAGCCAAATAGGTATAAAATTAACAATTTTAAAAAATGTACACTAAATGAATTTATGCATATATGTATGTTTGCCTTATTTCTTTTTCACGTTTATTTTGAGACTGGATACTAAAAATTAATATAAACTTTCTAATTTATTAGATATTAAGAAATTCCACCTGTACTTTCGAATTGATTTCTATTAACCCCCGTATCAGTCACTCAGTTAAAATACTAAACACATGCGACGGCTCGCTTTTGTAGACCCAATATCAAAGTACCGACACGAAGTTACCCTTCTTGTCTTGTCTATGTTCGGTGCTCAGAGCATCGGGCGTCGAATTAACCTTAAACCGGCACTGAGTAACCGTCATCATATCTATTACATCTCTACAATATTACAAATACAGTTTAAGAGTTACGTCTTAAACTTAAAATGGTCTGTCATTTGTCAACCAATTATTTTAAAGATTCAGTCAAAAACAACTTGTACGGTTAACAGGACCTCCATTTGCGAGTTTTATTTGCGTTCATTTTGGGATAAATTCCTAATCCCAAAAAACTCGACATTACCTAAATTAAAATGACAGAATTATTTATAAAACTAAATATCCTCAGTTTCAATGAAATTCCGTTCGCTTAATAGTTCGTTAAATTTAGAATATAAATTATGCTCGTTACTTCAATAGCATTGCGCTAAAATTTCAAGCGTGGGATTGATTAGTTGCCGCACTAATAAACTTCGCGCTTACGATGTTGGGAATGTCATCCTTGAAAATTGAAACAGTTCAATTTGTTAGATTTCCTTATTTCTTTAATGTTCTTCGGAATTCATTTTCTACGTTATCAATCCTCTTCTTTCTACTTTAGTTAGTTTACTTTTTTGAACAATTTTTTCCACTTATTTCTATCTTTTTTTGAAGGGAAACTTTTATTACATCGACTCATAATTTTTAGTCCATCTATAGCATGTCGCGTTACAGCCGGCCGCGGAGTAGGGGTAAATTGAAAGGCGCAAGACCACCTCGGTATTTTCACATGTAGAGACTTGCTGAAAAACGGTCGTTAAAACACACGTGTATCGTATATACAGGGGTCGCGCGAACTACTACCTTCATAGCTTGTTGATTTATAGATGTAGTTTTTGGTTTGGTCATGTCAAAAATCCAAGGCTAGATTTCTTCTTTTTTCTTGATTTTATTGTTAATTTGGACTCCACCTTTATAAACAAACATTTGTTCAAATAAACTTCCAAGGTTACAATCGCTAAGTGGTCTACCAAAAAAAAGGATATTTTTTTTGGTTTTCTTCTAGAATAACGTGGCACGTGCTGAAACGTTTATCACATTTTGTGGATTTGATTATAAAATTTGAGAGATATTTAAGATGTTTTATATATTTTTCATTTATTAACTTCAACTTTGGTTATCCCAAAGCTATTTTAAGGCCACATGACAACTTAGGTAAGTTTAAAAATAAATGAGATATTCTGTTCTGTAGAGTGGGAAGGGGGAGTTTAGGCCCACAGCCCTTAGGCCATATGTGACCCATTGTACATCCTCCTAGTTCATCGTCCATCCTGTCCTTTTCAGGAAGGTGGACAGGTCACTAGGAGACATCTCCTTTATATCGGTAGGTGTAGTCCAAGACTCACTGAACACACACACTCTCTTATTGACGATAACTGCGGGCACTCGCATATTACATGCCTGACAGTTTCATATTCTTGTTCACACATTCTGCATAGAGGTGTGTCCACTAGCCCCTTAGTATGGAGGTGTTTACTTAGTTGACAGTGGCTAGTTAGAAATCCTACTGCTAAGCGTAGGTTTTTCCTGGTCATCGCCAAATATTTCTTCGGCTCCAGCTTCCCAGGGTCGCCCAAGGTGATCCTGGCAAGACTGCATCCTTTGATTCCATCCCATCTCTTTAGGGATTGAGCATGGGTGTAACGCTTGGCAGTTCCGCCATTGTCGAAGTCATTGGGTCCTAAAATTTTTAGTCCAGCCGCTTCCCTACAGAATCGGCAATGCGATTACCTTTACTTCTGTCGTGTCCTTTAACCCAACTCAGGATAATATTGTTATCTACCGAGGCGTTAGCTAAATCTTGGTGGCACTCTAATATTAGTCCTGATGTAATAAGTTGTCTCTTCAAGGCTTATAAGGCTTATCTGCTGTCAGTGCAGATTGTTATGTTTTTGCCAGAAATTCCTTTTCTGGTTAATTCTTTTGTGGCAATTGAGATTGTGTTTTATTGTACCTGTCCTTATTTTTAACAGTAGACCAGAGACGGCCAAGTACATGTGAAGTTTTTGTTCTACAGAAATGAATTGTTTCACTGGTCTATGAAGTGAGTGGAGATGGCGCTCGCGATTATCAGAATATTTAAAAATACGCGCGCAACCCCTCTTTCGTTTATTTCTTTCATAAAAAAAAACACAAAACTAAAAAACCATAGTTTACTGAAAAATACAAAAAGTGGTTATGAGCTAAACAAAATACTGCTAAAAAGTTATTATATAAACATTATTGAGGTCCAGGAAGATCTTGATTCTGTTGCTTGGAGCAACTAGGAATAGGTGGGTCATCAACTAGAATTGCTTCATCTGCAATATGTACAATATGTATGACTTGTGTTAAAAACTTACCTCTCATAATTAAGAGGAAAATTGTGATGTATTTTGGGCATTACATAAAGAATTAAATTCATTGAAATTATCTATTATCAATTAATTTATTTAAGGTATTTATGTTTATAAAAACAATCTATTTAGTTATTTGTTATATCACGCGAGGTCACGAACGTGACAGTGAAAGGCCAGAGAACTTTCACGTAACTGGATAGTTGACCTAGGGCAGTACGTATATATGCTGATGAAGTAGATAAGCGAACAATCCACAATAATTCATAATAAACATTCAGAAACAGTCGGAGACATTCCGATCTATTCACATACATTCAGATACATTTAGTTATATTAAATGTAGTTCATCGATATCAAAACTAAAACTTTGTTATACCAGTAACATAATCATCTTAAGTAACACATATGTAAAACTAGTATAAATAGTTAAGTATACAATAAAGCTCATCCCAGTGAATACTGTAGTTTCCGTAAGTAGAGTATTCCATCAGGACCCGGGCTTCCACTAGTCCCTGTGGAACTCCGCATACCTACATACAATACAAAATTATGCAGTTTCTTTACATCATCTGCACTGCTTCCACAAGCGGTACAACGTCGTAGTGAAGCCGTACCGAAACAAAATAATTAAAAAATAGAAATGTACCGCATCTTTAACTTCAATAGCTATCGATAGCGATAGAAAACACAAACACAAACTAATCCCCAAACAAAAGTCTAAAATTATTGTAAAACAGCCCAGTGTTACACAATTTATAAATAAGTACGTTAATTGGTGAAATTATACTGGATTTAGTGAAACACCACAAATAAAACAAACACATCAAAACAATAATGGCGGCTGAAACTTCATGTTCTAAGGTTTGCCGTTATGTCAAAAATGCCATGCTCCTACTGCCATCTGCGTTTACTTTGCGAAGATAAGACAAAGATGTGGTATGTCCTAAACTTATAGGCCGAATAAGGATAGAGCTAGCAGGACTATTTTATTCGTCAATCATGCTCATTTACTTGGCCGTCTCCTGACAGTAGTTAATAAATCTCTGAACTGAAGAAGTCTAGTAATTATTTAATTCCTAGAATATTAACTTTATGCGATATATGCCCATCATATTATGGTCAATATATTACAATATATTATATTACAAGTTTCTCTTCGAATTCGAATTATGATCTGTAAGCAAGCAATTATTTTTGACATTTAAGTGGGTTCCGGAGCGCAAGGGAATTGTAGGCAACTAAATGACAGATAACCTGTCAAAGCAAGGGTCTGAAACTGCATTCACTGGTCCTAAACCAGTACGGAGGTGCTCATTCATACAAAACATCAGATGTAATGGAGCGACTATGCTACTAGGCTGTAATTGGCACGACTGGTCTTTCCAGAGGTAAAATGATCGCCAACTAATCTTTCTTGAGCCACTATATACGATAAAATATGTAGCGTTTTATAATTTCGTTAAAAGAAGTGAAATGAAAAAAAAGTGAAGATATTTATGTTTATTATTTTTTTGCTGATGATATTTAAAGTGCAACTGGCGAATCTAAACAAAAAAAGTAAAAAAATTAAATATTATGCATTTAACTAGATCTTCCTGTTAGTAAAACGTATTAATTAAATTTTAAATTATACAAGTTAGGAAACGACGCAACACTTCTATGCTGGTATATTAAACATTGAAAAAGAAAAAATGGACTACTATCCTATACTACATCAACCTCTGAAATGATAACAAAGGAATTTTCAGTAATAACTTAATATGTTTCTATATTTCGATTTTTTTATTTTGTGATCGACAAAAATAAAATTAGTTTTTAAAATTATACTTATATTGTGTAACTTTTGATTAGATATCAATGTTTATATCAACTTAATATTTATTTTAAAAACTGAAATATTTTTTTTTATCTCATACTGATAATTTGAGTGTAATTGTGAAAATATAAACTGCTCCATTAAAGTTATGGAAGTTCACAAATATTGGGATTTATGTTAAAAATTATTAACTGTTATAATTCACTGAGGTTTTGTCTGTTATATATTGAATATTTACTTGCTCACCTGAGTTGTTTTTTTGTTTCCAAGCTGATAGGTTTTGAAGTTTAAGGCAAGTTGTTTTCTTTTGTAGTTTCATTAATTTTACATCAGTTATTGTTTCCATGATTTAAACTTATTTAAAGTTTAGAATTTTGTTTTGAATAATGCCTGGACGTAAACTTGGTGCGGATGAAGCTAGTAGGCAGTGTCATTTCGCAGCTTCCTCTTAGACATCGAGCTAGTGGAAGCGCGAGAGAAAGACCTAGAGGGTTACCACCCTCGCAAAAGATCGTTATCTGACTGTGTATACCTGTAGAAAACCTCTGAGTATCTGTCGGATCATACAACAGCGTCTTTTGAATGCTTCTGGTGTTTCGGTTTCAATTGAAACAGTACTTCAAAGATTATATATATATATATATATATATATATGGCTTACCACCTCATGTGAGGTTGCGCCGCTTTCGCTTTCTAAATCCGTTTATCGGGGTGGATCAGTCCCCATCCTCGGTTTATTATTGTATCCGTTCGCTTATTTGCCGCCATTTCTTCCGGTCTTTTGTTTCTTGCTTCCATCTTGTCACACATCTTCCACGTCTTCTCTTCCCTCCCGGCTGCCATTGTAGCATAGCCTTTGTTACTGCTTCTTTCCCTTGCCTCCATATATGTCCCAGCCATTTGACTCTTTTAGTTTTAATTTTCTTTATTATGTCTTCTCCATTCAGTTCTTCTAATATTTCTTGGTTCGTTCTCCTTCTATATTCTTGTTCTCCTATCTTCACTGGACCCAGAATTGATCTTAATATCTTGCGTTCGTTTATCCTTAGTTTGTCTTCTTCTGTTTTCGTCATAGTTATAGTTTCTGCTGCGTACATTGTTATTGGCCTTATTATTGTATTGTATATGTTCAACTTTGTTTGCCTAGTCAATATTTTACTTTTTAACAAATTTTTGTTAGCTTGGTACGCTCGATTTGTTGCCATTATTTTTTCTTCGACCTCCGTTCTTCTTTCCCCTTTATTGTCTATCATTACACCCAAGTATTTGAATTTTTGTACTTCTTCGAATTTTTTATTTCCTATTCGTGTTTCCCCATTTTGTCCTGTTTTTCCAAATCTCATTATCTTCGTTTTCTTCACATTAATTTTCAGTCCCAACTTCCTCCCTTCCTCCTCAATCTCCCTTAGTAATTTTTCCATGATTTTCCTTTTTTTTGTCACTAGTACTATGTCATCAGCATAGGCTATGAATTGACTTCCTGTTGTTCTAAGATTTCCCTTTTGTAACTTTCTCAACGTCAAAGATAGTGAAAACGGTTTAATGAATTTTTAAAATTTTTTCACTTTTTTTTGTTCGAGAAAGATTTTACAATTGAATTTCAAATTATCCTTCATTGGATATGCAAATATTTGAATTCTACCCTGTTATAGGAAAGTTAGTCGTCTTCAAGTTATCTCGAGGATTTCTTGGACTTCCCTAGGGAAGTGGAATGGCATGGGAGGTTTTTGTAGAATTATGGGAGCAGTTTCCTCGGATTTTGAGGATGGGAGTTGCCTTTTCGGGCATTTTGGGTCGTATGTGGGGTGGTTACCACAATTCCTGCGAGAAGGTTTTTTGTTCTTGTTCCTTGACGGATCTGTGTTCGTGACTACCACTGGTGTAAAGCTTCGCTTTACAATCGGTGATGGAGTGGCCTAATTTTGTACATCCAGAACAATATTTATGGACAGGTGAAAGTGGGTTGGCATCTGAGATTTCGCATCTATGCTTAAGGCCGTAAAAGAAAATTCCGTTTGAGAGTGCCTGGTGGAGTTGAGATTCAGACTTTGTGATGACTCTGATTAGATAGGTTGGAGAATTTGTGGCTTTGAAGATGATCCTCCAGCATTTTAGGCAGTCGTTTTAAAGATCTTTGAGGAGATCAAAGATTTCTTCATTGGAGATATTTTTGTCGACGTTGTAGATAATAAAAGAGAAGTTTGGGGTGATGTTTTTAGCTGGAAGGAGTTTCCTGGAGAAGGAGGAGTTTGAGAGTGGAGAGGTATGCATTGTTATCTCCTATGGTATATGGGATTTTCAGCTGAAGAATTTTGGGGCATATGAACCTCGGAATTTTAAGGAGGGCAATACAGTTTGGGTTGGCTTTCAGGTAAGAGATATGGCCTCTTAAGATTTCATTTCTGTTCAGAAGGATGAAAAGTTCCTCCTGAGAGCAGAATTTGGGTGGGGGGTTTCGTAGGTTGAGGGTTTGAAGCGGAGTTGTTGATGGTGATGAGGTGTTGGGTGAAGATTTGGACGAAGAAGTCCGAACTGAGGCTGCTTCGTCGATTCGGTGCTTCGTGAACTGAGGAGGCCTGGGAAGAACGAGAAGATTGGATGGAAGAAGGCGGAGATATGACAGCATGTGCGTAGGAGAGTTTACTCATGTTGCTGGGGTACTGTAGCTTGCTTTCATTGAATGGAAAAAATTTTCGGTTTTCCTAGGGGAGAGATCTTTATGGGAGGTATGAGTGTCAAATATTTGACGAAATTGGGGCAAATTTATGAATTCGGTAAGAGAAGGTGGTGGAATAGGAGTTTCCATGAACGGGCTAGGTTTGGATTTATTTGAACTGCAGGAGAGTGTCTCGGAGGTTTTTTAACAGAAGATTTAGTTACAAGTAGTTAAGGAAATTCGTCGTAAGTGCCGTCGCCTTTCTTTTTCTTGGTTCGTGTTATGGTTAGAGAAAGGAAGGGAGTTTTTTCCTACCATGGATTGTATTGCACTGAGTATCACCGGTGTATGTACTTTTTAGAGCGGTTTCTCAAAAAAGCCGACCCTAGTTGCTGTTTTTTCGGAGAATTATATCTTTGTTCAAGGCCTATTTTTAAGACCGCGGCGAGTAACGAAAGTAAAACCGGTATAATGTATGTATGGAGAGGCTTTGTTTTGCTGTAATTGATATTAGACGAAACCATATTCGTTATTGACGCATGTACTTCAATTTTTAATAAAATTAAAAAAGGTACACAACTTTAAATTGTTGTTTTTTTTGTTTAAAACTGCAAACTTTGTGCGCAAAAGGGCTCACAAACGCTTGCATCAAAGAAAAATATCCAATTTATAACACTTTCTCCGAGTTTATGACCTTTCTCAACTTTTGTGGAGCAGTTTATATAATATACGGATACACATTTTCTATTTACTAATTCTCTTTTCTCATCTAGTGATCATGAAATTCTGCATGGTGCGCAAAAGCATGCAAAAGTTATTCTGGTGAACTAAATTTAGAAAAGATGTTTGATGAACGACCCGCAAAAAACTAAGTCCATAGTTCAACCTTTCTTACAATCAATAAACGATAATATGCATAAACCAACTGTGGAAAGAAATAGTAAAAACGCGAGTAGTTGGACGAGATTTAATCATTATTTTAAGGATTATTGCGAGCACTCCAGTATTATCGGATTCAATTATGTAGCTGAGAAAAGATCAAAGGGCGAGAGGTAAGTTTTATTATTGTATATATATATAAGTTCACAAAAAAGTTATTATATAATTAATAAACTGATTAACAAGTGCCATTTCATTATTTAGGGCGCGTTCGATTAGAAATGTCATCTAAAAAGTTCTGTAACTGGAAAGTTGGGGCCGGTAAAAATCAAAAAAAGAATAAACAATCAGTAATAAAAATGGAGTTCGGTTTTTTGCAAATATCTCAAAAAGTATTTGAAATATGCGAATTTTTAAAAGAGATTCTTAAATAGCAGGAAACTTTTAGAAAAGTCCTGTTTTCTGGAACTGTACCGACAATAATCATAATTTTTATTTTTTATATTTATCTTCCAATTATATCATCATATTCTATATTTTACCCAAATTTATAGTTCACTGGATAAGCTGATTTTGAAAAGGCACACAAAAATTACTATGCTGTACTTATGTTTCAACAATTGACAATATCTTACTGGTCTTATGTTTTTTCTATTTCTATTGTAAATTTCGTTATTATATATTGAAGACATTATCTTTAGATTTTAGATTACCCAAAAAAATAATTACATAATGTCTATATTCGTTTGGATCTCGTATTCGTTGTATATTATCTTTACTTTAATATATTTCGTACAAATAATAAACTATGACCATGACATAAAAAAACAAATTTTATTCATATCAGTGTTTAAATAAAAAATTTCAATAAGTTTAAGTTTTTCAAACTGTTATGTACGAGGGTTGTCTTTTAAATGTTGCCTATAACAATATAGTTGGCGTCTCTTAACAAATATCTCATGTCAAAATTAACTGTCATGTTTAGTTAAGTTAACGCCAAAGTTTCAGACCGCTTCGTTTAAAGCTGTACCTAAACTGAATCGAAAAAAAGAATTAAGCCAAGAAACTTTTTGTCTCAACAAGAATGCCTTGCCGAGTCGGTTTCTGTTTTCGGCAATGAAGCACCACAATTTATCGTTGGTATGGAGAATTTAAACGTCCACCAACAACGGTAGTCATTCAGGAAAACGTCGAAGCTGTAAGTAAGCTCATCTAAGAAGATCAGCATGTGACATATCGATGGTGTCAGTACAATACCTTGTATCTCCTTGGAAAGTCATTATACAGGAATGGAAAAAACTTTTAGAAATCTTACCAGTTGTTGTTTTGAAATTGTATGTTACCAATCTGATTAGTGGGCATTTTTATTAAGTATCTCCAAGATTTTTCTCAATAATTATTGAATCTGTAATTATTCATGGAGATAGGTGGACAAAACGTTTTGTTCCTCGGCCAGCATCAAATTGTTGTTCCGGTTCTTCGCTGGTTGAATTGTTATCTTCTTCGCTAGTTCCATTGTTATTTTCTTCACTTGTATAGTCACGTAGATTGGATTCTTCACTATCAACACTACTATTGTCTTCATTACTTTCTGGTTGGTAAATGTTCATTAACTCTAATCTATAATGCTGTTCCTCAATGCCTCTATCACTTTCGTCGACATCTGTTTTTGCTTAGTTATTTTTTTCTTCAAATACTTCAAGACATTCAAACTCATTTTTCTCCTCAATTTCTGGCTGGTGTACTAATTCTTCACCTATATCTAAAACGTAGGCATTAGTTCTTACAGGCGGTAATAATTCCGTTTCAACATCATTTGAAGAGCAATGTCAAAATCATGATGTGTATTATGATATGATATTTACACCTTTGGGAGAGACATTTTCTTTTTCTTGAACATATAGAAAAACAAACTCGGAATTTTCTAAAACTCCTTCAAAATTTTCAACTGTCATGGGTGTGAAAGGCTCTCCGATAACATAACCTAATCACAGCTTTCATTTTTTGGCGTGGATCAACTTTGGGTTTCTAGCTTGGTATTGCACATGGATAAATTTCTTTTAGGTTTGCCGGACATGTCGAAGTTTTAACAAAATGCTTCTTATCTGAAAGAAGAAAACTCGCATATAACCTTGCAACGGTAAATGGCTGTAACCTTAAAGGACACCAGCTCGAAGGGCTCCGGCTAGAGACTCCTCTCAAGCCTGATTCGGCCCCACGTTGGGCGCCAATTTGTAACGGTAAATGGCTGTAACCTTAAAGGACACCAGCTCGAAGGGCTCCGGCTAGAGACTCCTCTCAAGGATGATTCGACTCCAAGTTTATGCTGCACAAGTGTTACAGGAAGGTTGTAAAAGTTGAGGGCGCCACTACCTTTTTGACGATAAAAATACTAATGAAAAAACTAAGGCAAAAAAGGTAGAAACGCCTTGTAAAATTTAAATGAAAGTTAATAATAAAAGTGACCCCGGGCGATATCTCCCTCAACTTTTATAGTTGAGGATTTAGAAAAAATAAAAATAGAATTAACACAAATTTATTCTGCCACAGGAAATGAACACTGGAATTTGTACTTTTATAGGTACTTAGCTTATATGGAGTTGTTTCCTGAAGTAGGTAGGTAGGTATTGATCTGAACTGATGTGTTCTGTTCTGGGGCTGTATTTTGATCTAGGGCTGTATCCTGGGGTTCTATCCTTGGCTATATCCTTGGGTTATATCCTTGGGGTTATATTCTTGGGTTATATTCTTGGGGTTATATCCTTGGGGCTGTGCTTACCTAGAAGTACAGGTGGATCAGGGATTTATAGGAACTTGAATGTAATGGCACATTATGCTGGTCAGCTTCTCAGGTTAAAAAAAGGAAGGCAGTTATTTGAAAGTAAAAAAACTGATTCAATTTACTGAAAGCTCTCCAACATTATATGTCCCATGTTACAACAGTAAAAATAGCAATTATCGGCTAAATTAAAAAAATATACTAATGATCCGAAAGAAACTAATCATAGCAAAAAGTTATTTAGTTATATGAAAAAATATCGTGCTTAGGAAATATATGAAACCGGCACTGGCGTTACGAAAGAATATTTTATAGGTTAACAGATTATAAAAATGTTATTTTATAATTAAAAGAGTTATTTCGCAACTGGAAAAGCTTGAAAATGTTTGTATAAAAGTAAGACAGTGGATTATAAAAGAATATTTGGTTTAAAACTACCATATTAGTATAAAAGAACAGTTTATGACCACGTGTTGAATTTAATTTCGTCTATCTCTGTAAAAAAATAAAGAATGCATACAAAAATTATATCAGATAGTACTTTAGAAAAAGCTTATCAATTATAAATTATGATTTTGAACTTACCACAGCAAAATTCATAAGATACTTAAAGATATGAAAGATAACGAAAGATGGTCTTTCCCCTTAGGCGGTCGATAACGGAAAGGGGTGTTTCACGTGGCGTTGGAAAAAATGAAAGCGTCCGTTGGCAGACGTCAATTGTCTTATGGTCAGGATTGAAGAATTTGGGATCACAGAACTATAATTGGAAGTGGCTAGTGACGACGAGCGCTAATTAAAAGGATTTATTCTGTAAAACCTCATGGAAAAAGATAATCGCTCAGTTGACATTTGATAATTATGTCTTATTGCATAAGCCAGTTTTTATCCCCAATTTAAAACAGAGAGACAGATAAATTTTATATCATTAAAAACAACATTTTGGGGAAATTTTCAAATTATTTTAACCATTTCGGTAAAAAAAACATAAACACGTATCAACCATAATGCGAGAAAAAATGTAACATTCAATAACACGTATCTTCAAAGGTCTCATCATTTTCCCAACTTTCTCCTTAAACAGTACAAATATATTTAAATAATTATGTAAATTTGATAAGCAAACATGAATTAATATAATCAGTTATAATATCACAAGAGCATAGACAATATTCGATTATTCACCGAGTCACGAGACGTATTTGGCGAAACATCACGAGAGCGCAGCTCGAGTGGTGTTTCGCGAAATACGTTGAGTGAAGAGGTAAATAATCGAAAAATATTGTCTATGCTCGAGTTGGTATTCGTTACGATTATATAACGAATAATATTCTAATTTTTTTTATTGATTAATATCAATATTGAAGAACAATTATCATAATACATATTTGATGTATTATTGTTTCCGGAATTTGTAGTAGAATTAACTGACATTTCATTGAGCTTGCCCGTTATTTGGGAATGATCACAATATGGCAGGAGGCGAAACACCAAAACGATTATATCACGTCGTCAAGGGGTATATTCACTTATCAATACGTCGTAAATAAGGGAAATTCAAGGATTGTATTGGTTCATTAGAACATGAGTTATATAGTCGACATTATTTTACTGAAATAAATTCGATATAATAATAGGAAAACATACAATCGAAACTTTCACCACATTTCACAAGTCACTCACATCCGCCATATTTTGTTGGAGATACGAGTTATTGCATTTTTTTTTTGACAGATCACGGACCTATTTTTATACACTGTGTTCATTTGAAAAGGACCCACCCTTAATATTTCAAAAATTGGACATATTAGAAAGAAATGCCGAAACACGTCAACTTTTAATTTGAGGGGGACACTTTTTGGCGCTAATGTCATAAACGTTAGATTCACCCCCTCCCTACTGGAGATACCCCTTACATTAATGGCATTAGGTATCAAGTCATACCTCATTTAAAAGGTCTGATAAATCTCTATTCAATCACTTTGTTTTGCCTTTGATACCAGCCTTCCATTGTTATTTAATCGTTGTTTAAAATTGGCTCTTTTCGTATGCCCCTGTATTGTGTTATGATAGAAAGAATATTTAAAGAATAAAAAAATTACAAATAATAAGAAGACAACTGTAAACAAGAAAAAACCGCTTTAAATCATGTGCCAAAGTGGCCACCGTTAACATTCAGGCAATAAAAGTTGAAAAAGAGCCAATTTTAAACAACGATTAAATAACAATGGAAGGCTCGTATCAAAGGCAAAACAAAGTGATAGAGATTTATCAGACCTTTTAAATGAGGTATGACTTGGTACCTAATGCCATTAATGTAAGGGGTATCTCCAGTAGGGAGGGGGTGAATCTGACGTTTATGACATCAGCGCCAAAAAGTGTCCCCCTCAAGTTAAAAGTTGACGTGTTTCGGCATTTCTTTCTAATATGTCCCATTTTTGAAATATTAAGGCGGTATTTACTCTTATGAACTCGAAAATAAACGTCAATCGGATGTTTGGGTGTTCCAAGATGAACCAAAACCGTTCTCGAAGTGTTTCCAAAAACATGCTGGCGACATTTGTCTCAAAAGCGGTTCATGTGGCAACAATTCCTCTGCAAGATCAAAGAACTGTTACTGCTGATTGGTAGATACATATCGATTTATTTGCTGGAAGTAATTGCCGAGTTTCGAAAACCAACCCGCATCGAGGAATGATCCTTCACCAAGACAATGCAAATTTTCACACAGCTAGAAAAACAATTGAGTTTTTAAAGCAAGAAAACTCCGAATTGTTGGAACATCTTCCATACAGACCTAACAACTTTTTTATTTTTCCAAAAATTGAGAATGAACTGCGTGGTCAAAGGTTCCAGTATCTAGAAGATGAAGTCAACGGCTTCAAAAACTCTATTTAGAATATACTAATATAAGAGAGAGGAATAACTTCTTCCAGAATTGGTTTCAAAGGGTGCAAAAATGCATTTCTCTTCGTGGAGAATACTTTGAAAAACAATAGTGTTTAAAAGTTATCTACTGTTTTTTTCCAACTCTATATGCAAAGTATAATAGACAACCTTCGTATGCCATATTAAATCAAAGGGATCAAATATGCAATACCAGGGGTCAGACACAACACTGTTTGTGAATTTCTAATTGCAAGCGTATCACTCATACTCTTTATCAATTTTAAAAACCTTTAATACTTATAGGAGATACTGTTTTTCATATGTTTCTTCAAAATATACAGGCTGATCATTTAAGGGTTTCAGCCAATAATACCTCGTATAACTCTGAAAATAACAAACATTTCAGATATGTTTTGGTACTATTAGATTGGTCCCGTATAAAGGCAACTTTACTCTCATTTAACTTATCTCGTAACTATTACGGTTTCCAAAATTGCAATGTTGCTACCATTTAAAATGATCAACCTGAATATGATTAGTTATCATAAAATTATGAACTGCTTTTGTATAGTTCTTTTCACTATCTAAGAAACTGACCTGACCTGAGATGGGATAATGACATGCAATAAAGCCATAAAAGTATTAACCGTGACAGGGTCGTATTTATAATAATACATTATTACCTGAAAACTCTATAAGACTTTTGGGTCATTCTTATTATAAAAACAGAAGTCGAAAATGTAACCGTTGAAAACTGGAGAAACTGTACTGAACACGTTAAAAAAATTGAAAACTCTTATCTCTCTATGTATATAAATAGCCTAGAACCTGTAAAAAGAATTATTATTAATTTGGAAGATAGTAGTGATAGCGAAATTGAATTAGAGTACGATATGGTGTGTTTTATTTTGTTCTTAAATGTAAGTATTATATATACTGTTGAAATATAGTATTACTGCAAATGTTTGTTTGTTTATTTAATTCCCAACCAACTTTACACATTAGTAAGGGGAATATGAAAATAATAAATTGTAAAAAGTAATTTACTTAGTACTTTTTCTTTTTCATGAGGTACAGTGCGGCACTGCACAGTAAATCCGAAAAGTTTAATGGTTTTATTGCATCTCAAGCCTAAGTCAAGTCTAGTCAGTTTCTTAGATCGCGAAAGGAACATACTACTATAATAAGGAAAATATGGAGGGTAGAAGGAAGGAGCACCATCTGAATGTATTAAAAAGTGTCCATCGAAAGGAAGCAAATTAAGATGGCGCCATAGTAGCAAGTGGAAGGATTTTAAAAACAGCGCCATGAATTATTAGAGTAAGATACAAACTTAAAAAAGGAAATACTACGTAAATAATTGAGATTTTAAATACTGCATATTTCTCAACTACACGAAAAATACTAAATTTTTCAACCCAGCACACTTCACTCGGTTTATAACTCTAAATTCACATCATTTCCATTAGCTACACGAACGCCATTTCGGTGAATCTTCGAATGATAATTTGCTGTTTACAGGTGGACACTTTTTCGACTTGTCACCCATACAAGATGGTGCTCCTTCCTTCTACCCTCCATAAAGGAAAATGATTTACCTGACGACCATGATATCTTGCATTGTCTATTATAATCGCACTATTTTTTTGAAGGCGATATTCAAACCAATTTTCAAATAGTTGAGCGTCAGTGTCCTGGTGATAATATAAAGAGAAATCTTCTATGTTTTTAGCTGAAAACAACGGACAGGCAAAGCCTTTTTCTGAACCTGCATCTTTGTCAAAGCGAATGTCTCAGCTAAGGCATCGCAGGAAATAAAATTTCTTGACAGCAAAGTTTCGTAAACATTTAGGTATTATTACTTCTTAGCATTGGGATGTGAATTTTTCTTGTGAAGGTGTCACTACAAAATTTCTCATTATCAGCATAAGCCAATGGCCGCCAGATTGTAATACAAAAAAATCACTCTTCAGGTGCTTCTAAACGGGTAATATTTTTTCTACAATATGTGGCTGCAATAGAGTAGCCAGACTATGCAATATAGGGTAATATTTTAGTATGTCCCGGCCACTATAAGCCAAACGTGTTTGGTATCGCTGATGTAGTTTTATATGTTGCAGACAGGCTGTCGAACGATCGCTTGGCGAGCGAAAATACGGTGCAATATTACACTGTTTTGGTTATTATTTGCTGTTTTTTGAAAAATTTGTAGCAATAAAATGATTACTACTTGGACTAATGAGAGGATTATTGACTTTATTAATGAAATACGCCGTAAGATGTGGAAACCGGAATATATAAAGATAGAAATGTTAAAAAAGATGGATGGGCTGTTATCGCTGAAAAATTTTATACATCAAGTGATTTTTGGTCCAACTGTGTTTAAAAGAAATTCGAAGTCACTCTTTGTCATTGTTGAAAAATTTTAAATAGATTATTATCAAGACTTATTTCTAGACTTAAATTATTCAAAGTTTCACGCCTATTGAAGTGAGGTCGAATCCACAATCTTGTCTTTTTAATCTTTAAATGTTTGTTTAAAACAATATAAGCCGCTGAGACGCGTATTATTTCGTCAGCCATTGTTGCCCGATTGTTTAGCCCGTTTACGAAAGAAATTTACGAGCCATACTGTCGCAGGCATTATTGCCGAGATATATATTGCTGAGGCATATGCTGCGTTAAAAGTTGTCGTATTGCCCGGTCTATTGTTGCCATACATTGTAGCCAAATATTGCAATAAAAATATTACGCGTTTAGAAGCACCTTTACTGTTGCAGGCATTATTGCCGAGATATATATTGCTGAGCCATATGCTGCGTTAAAAGTGGCCGGTCTATTGTTACCATACATTGTAGCCAAATATTGCAGTAAAAATATTACCCGTTTAGAAACACCTTTACTGTTGCAGGCATTATTGCCGAGATATATATTGCTGAGCCATATGCTGCGTTAAAAGTTGTCCTATTGCCCGGTATATTGTTGCCATACATTGTAGCCAAATATTGCAGTAAAAATATTACCCGTTTAGAAGCACCTTTACTGTTGCAGGCATTATTGCCGAGATATATATTGCTGAGCCATATGCTGCGTTAAAAGTTGTCGTATTGTCCGGTCTATTGTTACCATACATTGTAGCCAAATATTGCAGTAAAAATATTACCCGTTTAGAAACACCTTTACTGTTGCAGGCATTATTGCCGAGATATATATTGCTGAGCCATATGCTGCGTTAAAAGTTGTCCTATTGCCCGGTCTATTGTTGCCATACATTGTAGCCAAATATTGCAGTAAAAATATTACCCGTTTAGAAACACCTTTACTGTTGCAGGCATTATTGCCGAGATATATATTGCTGAGCCATATGCTGCGTTAAAAGTGCCCGGTCTATTGTTGCTATACATTGTAGCCAAATATTGCAGTAAAAATATTACCCGTTTAGAAACACCTTTACTGTTGCAGGCATTATTGCCGAGATATATATTGCTGAGCCATATGCTGCGTTAAAAGTTGTCCTATTGCCCGGTCTATTGTTGCCATACATTGTAGCCAAATATTGCAGTAAAAATATTACCCGTTTAGAAGCACCTTTACTGTTGCAGGCATTATTGCCGAGATATATATTGCTGAGCCATATGCTGCGTTAAAAGTTGTCCTATTGCCCGGTCTATTGTTACCATACATTGTAGCCAAATATTGCAGTAAAAATATTACCCGTTTAGAAACACCTTTACTGTTGCAGGCATTATTGCCGAGATATATATTGCTGAGCCATATGCTGCGTTAAAAGTTGTCCTATTGCCCGGTATATTGTTGCCATACATTGTAGCCAAATATTGCAGTAAAAATATTACCCGTTTAGAAGCACCTTCACTGTTGCAGGCATTATTGCCGAGATATATATTGCTGAACCATATGCTGCGTTAAAAGTTGTCGTATTGTCCGGTCTATTGTTACCATACATTGTAGCCAAATATTGCAGTAAAAATATTACCCGTTTAGAAACACCTTTACTGTTGCAGGCATTATTGCCGAGATATATATTGCTGAGCCATATGCTGCGTTAAAAGTTGTCCTATTGCCCGGTCTATTGTTGCCATACATTGTAGCCAAATATTGCAGTAAAAATATTACCCGTTTAGAAACACCTTCACTGTTGCAGGCATTATTGCCGAGATATATATTGCTGAGCCATATGCTGCGTTAAAAGTGCCCGGTCTATTGTTGCTATACATTGTAGCCAAATATTGCAGTAAAAATATTACCCGTTTAGAAACACCTTTACTGTTGCAGGCATTATTGCCGAGATATATATTGCTGAGCCATATGCTGCGTTAAAAGTTGTCCTATTGCCCGGTCTATTGTTGCCATACATTGTAGCCAAATATTACAGTAAAAATATTACCCGTTTAGAAGCACCTTTACTGTTGTAGGCATTATTGCCGAGATATATATTGCTGAGCCATATGCTGCGTTAAAAGTGCCCGGTCTATTGTTACTATACATTGTAGCCAAATATTGCAGTAAAAATATTACCCGTTTAGAAACACCTTTACTGTTGCAGGCATTATTGCCGAGATATATATTGCTGAGCCATATGCTGCGTTAAAAGTTGTCGTATTGCCCGGTCTATTGTTGCCATACATTGTAGCCAAATATTGCAGTAAAAATATTACCCGTTTAGAAACACCTTTACTGTTGCAGGCATTATTGCCGAGATATATATTGCTGAGCCATATGCTGCGTTAAAAGTTGTCGTATTGGCCAGTCTATTGTTGCCATACATTGTAGCCAAATATTGCAATAAAAATATTACCCGTTTAGGAGCACCTTTCGATAAACTAAAACACTGAAATAACATTTGGAAAACCGAATAAAATTAAAACTAAAGATAGGAAAGTTATACCTACTTAGAAGGTACAAAATTTATAGATATTAAAAAGGATTAACAGCTACCCTGTCTTAAAATATGGGATATTTGATGATCTAAGTGATAATTGGGATTTTATTACAGTGATGAAATAAAACAATTTAATTTGTTTAAATCTCCATTTTATTTTGAACTGACGTTCAATTTAAAATAAAATGGAGATTTAAACAAATTAAATTGTTTTATTTCATCATTTAGTATGGATCTCCATCAAGTAAAAGCCTCATCTATTCAATTTTTATTACAGTCAAAAGTCAACGGCATATTTCGAATATAACATAAATAGTACGAGCTCCAGAATTGTGAAAAAATTGGAAAGACGTCTAAACGTTATAAATATTGTATCAAATATCGCTGACGACAATACTTTTTGGCAAATATATTAATGACACCAACGATAATCTTCATTCGCCCCCTAAAATGACTTTTCAAAATCAAAATTTAAATACCAATGTTAATAGCCAATCAACCTTAATTAAAAGTCAACTTTCTATAATTATTAATAGTTATATAGAGATAGTGTCTATTTTAATCGACCCAGACATTGACTTTAACCATGACCAGAACAATATTAACTACCACGAATAAGATCAGTGGGTAGATATAAATTATAACAGCTCCCACACTAGGTACATTTAAACAGATAAATAAAGGAGTGAAGAGTTAATGTAGGTCAAAACCAATCGATTATAATTCAGCAGGATAAAATATTAATCTTCGGACCAGACAGCGTCATAATTCCCTCGATACATGAATAATAATTTTAGTATTATCCATTGGTAAATCATTTAGTTTGATATTATAACCTCACAAAACCTGTTTTATCCACTCTGAACTAATCAAACTCTTGGCAAGAAATTGTAACTAATGCTATGTGTGTATCACAAAGTTTTTCAAAATTAGGAACATCTTTGAGGAATTTCTGTCTCAGGAAACTTAAAAAATATAATAATATACATCAGTATTGTTAGTGGTGAAGAATCCCGGATTCACTCTCATGAACCCGGAAATAAAAGTTGGGGTGTTCCAAAATGAACCAAAACCGACGAAGGTTATCCATTCTCCAAGTGATTCCAAAAAGATGTTGCGACATTTGTCTCAAAAGTCATGTAGCAACAATTCCTCTGATCAAGGAACTGTTACTGCTGATTGATACATATCGATTTGTTTGACAGAAGGAATTGCTGAGTTTCCAGAAACCAACCCCCAATGACGAATGATCCTCCACCAAGACAATAAAAGTTCCCTCACATCTCGAAAAAGCAGGACCATCTTCCATACAGTCCCGACCTAAGTCCTAACAACTTTTCCAAATCTTAAAAATGAACTGCGTGTTCGAAGGTTCCATTTCCTAGAAGATGCAGTCAACGCCTTCAATAACTCTATTTTGAATGTCCAACAAGCGAGTGGAATAACTGCTCCAGAATTGGTTCCAAAGGATGCAAAAATGCATTTCTCTTCGTGGAGAATACAATATAGTATTCTACTGTTTTTCTAGCTCTATATGCAAAATATATGGATTCTCGTTTACTTTGGGTTGAAATCATTTTTTTGAATATTGAGGGCGGCATTTCTACCCCTTCGACTGGACCGAAGCGATTTTCCTTTATACAACCTGACTTTCTGTTTTCTTCAAATTAATAGACCATATTTATTTGTATACTCAGTATCTATTTGATTGTATACATAATTTCATTTATATTCTCTATATATTTTTTTATTATCTCAACAATGTATAATATGATGGCTTTTTGTGGGCTGATTATTAAAAAAAAATAACTACCGACGTCTATGATCCTTCGGGTATCTTTGGAAGTTGGCTACCAAGTTATTTTTTTAAATGTGACGTTAAAAAATATATTGCATTCTTTGGATGGATTGTTCTGTTCTCAAAACAAGCGAATAATATAAAGCGCCAAATATGAATGCGACAAATATGCATATTTAACTAATGTACATAATTATCAAGTAACAACTAACTGCATGTGACAGGCTGCTTTAACATTTGCGATATCTATAGCTATTTTTGTTTCTAACATGTGGCATGAATCGTTTTCCACGTCGAATTTTTCTCTGTAAACTGTTTACTCAATACTATATTTTAATTATATCTGCAAGGTTAGCTTTACCGTAAAATTCAGATTAAACTAAATACAGGGTATATACGTAGTGTTCATACTCCTACTTCATATTGAGGCTCTCCCTATGGGTAATATCAAATGGCCAGTAAAAGTGTAGGCTCCCATTTTGTGCAGATGTTTCATCAGGGTTCAGTATCCAGTCACCAGGTTGGTAACTGTCTGGTTGAGAGTTCCTTGTTTAGTTAACTCTTTGTATGGAGGTGACTTTCTGTCAACCTCCATTTGAATTGGTGCTCTTTATCTAACCATGTTCAAATTTCCCCTCAGCAGTCCTTTGTAATTCCACAGAAAAGTTCCTTTCGAACCCTCCTCAGCTAACTGGTCCGCCAATTCATCACCTCAATCCCCTCATGTCCAGACACCCATACTAGAGATACTGTGTTATCTCTTGCTAGCACATCAAGAGATTCTTTACAGTTTTTTACTGGTTTAGTCTCAGTTGTTGTTCTACTAACATTATATTTTTTTAGGATTTTATGGATTATATTAATCCTCATAGCTTTAGCAATGTCGATGTATTTTATAATGGAACAATATTATAAATACGACGAAAGTCCATTTATTGTTAGTGTTGCAACTCGAGAAACGCCAATTTTCCAAATACCATTTCCAGCGATCACAATATGCCCATTAATGAAGTCGAACAGAATGCTATTTAATTTTACGGACGTTATTCACAGAATATGGGATAATGAGAGTATTACCGAATATGAGTAAGTACAAAATATAAGAATACATCAATAAATTCACGTCCAGAAATAAACTTTTAAGTCACCAATATATACAGAGTGGGCCATTGAAAACAGTCCACCCCGATATTTGGCAGTATTCCTTATAGATTTTAAGGAAATTAGGAAACACTTTGCGTTTTATTTTTAAGAGGTGTTGTACCTTAAATTAATTAAAACTTTTTTTGCAAAAATGGTGTAAATATCGAAAAAAATCGTGGACGATCATTATGTCTGAATACTCCATCTAAATGCCTTTCTAATGATGTGCAGCACATGGTATATTCCTTATTTAAAAATAAGGGGTTGGTGAAGTGGAAGGGAGGGGGTTGACAAATGACAGATGCTGTATCGTAAAAACGTGTCCCCCTTAGAACAAAAATGTCATTAAAATCTAAGGAATACTGCCTAATATCGGGGTGGACTGTTTGTATTTCAATGCATTATGGATTCTGGTCAGCACAAGCTGGCCTTCATCGAGCTTCATTATGATTAACTTAATACTAATTAATTTTCATATCATTTCATCTTTATCCAAACATAATAATAATATCTGATGATCGATTTTATTATACCTACTTTTTGTTCACTCTTATTACTTGGATAAAGTTTTAGCTATTCAGCGCGTCCATGAAGTAACACATGAACCAATTATTAGCTAAATAAACTTCAATATGTCCTTCAAACAAAGAAACCTCATTTATCTGTTTTCGGACAGATTTCAAAGGCTGAAAGGAAAAGCACTTGAAAAAATGAAATTGTAAAATGGGAATGACTGGAAGTGTTTTGGTTGAAACGTGATTTTCCTTTCGAAAAGTTGTTTCCACGAAACCTGTAAAACCTAAAACTTTTTTCATGAAACATTTAACATACCTTTAATTTCTTCTTGAAATATCCGAAGACCCAATCTTGGTTATTAGCTGTTTGCTCTTCTGAAAATATCAATATCTGATTTGATTTTAGGACAGAACTTGCACAATATATGACGATGGTGTGTGATGATGATCTCATGGATGATATCGAAGAGGATATTCCAGAAAACTTCTTATTTAACGACACATTTTACGACAAGCTTAACAAGGTATGCTTTGTAACTCGGTCATGTTACAGCTTGTCAAACGTAAGAAAAGACGTATGTTTTCAAATATTAATGCGCCATGGACTGCGGCTGAACTCATCAGTTGTTGGAGGTATATCGAATACTTTCTTGTACGCAGCCCGTTACGTTTTTACGTCTCTTCTTAATTTTGACAAGCTGTACATTAAGTTGACTATAAGTTTTTACTTTTTGTAGTTCAAAGACCGTATTGTAACCTAAACATACATGCTTTACCGAATATAATATCATAGATTACTATTTTTAGATTGAACCGACAAAAGATATTTTAGGGTCATTTATATGCAAATACATGGGAGAGGAAATTGATTGTCCAGATATATTTAAACCGATAATACTAGACGGTGGAATATGCTATACTTTTAATATTTTGAATAGGGACGAAATATTTAGACCAAATGTGTAAGTATCAATAAATTGTAGTATTTAAATTTAAGATATTCCATGCACTGAGACATCAACTTCTTTAAACTTCCCGCTAAGAAAATTATTGATTTTTCGAAAAATCGGGAAGTTATTGGTTTTACCCTGTTTTGCAAAAATTGAGGTTTCAATAGATCTCGACGTTTTGAAGCCCTAAGAAGCTTTCCTGACTATTTTTACGATGATCCGTACGTCTGTATGTATGTATGTGTGTGTGTATGTAAACCTCTTATAACTTCTGAACGGCTTGACCGATTTGATCGCAGTTGGTGTCATTCGAAAGGGCTTCGCCAAACTTAGATTTCCAGTAAGTTGGAAACAATTCGGAACGGTAGATTTCGATTTTTTTCATTTTTTCAAAATATCTCCGAATTGGCTGAACCGATCGACCTCAAAAACTGATCCGCTCTTAACCTTGAAAACCCGCATCGATCGCCACCAAGCGCGTCAGAATCGGTTGATGCGTTCGTGAGATATCGTTTTCGAAAAAAAGTGTTTTTTTGTAATAACTCCGAAATGTTTCATCAGATCAATTTTTTAGTTGCAAATTTTTTATAGAGCTCAAAAAACTACATCGATCGCCGCCAACCGCGTGAAAATCGGTTGATTCATTCAAAAGTTATAGCAGTTTGAAAATTTAAAAAATCGTGTTTCATCGAACTTTGATAAGACTTTTGAGCTCTTGGAGCTCAAAAGAATCGATTAGCTTTATCTTTGAGCTCGGAGAGCTCAAAATAACACAAAAATTAAATTTTTGAGCTCGAAGAGCTCAAAAACATCGCAACTAGCGACAAAATCGCATGCGTTTGAAAATTGAATTTAGCGGGAAGTTGCAGGGATGGCCTTTGGGGTCAACCGTTTTCCAGATTTTTTCTTTCGAAATTAGTGACCCCATTTGGTCAGAAGACGTTAGCCAACATCATTCTATTATCAAAGCAAAATTAGGACAAAATATCTGATTGAAATTTTAGAAAATGTTGAATAAATTAGCGATTTTCATTTCACACATATTCAATAAAAACATATATATCTCACAATTTTTTTTTAATAAACATGATTGTATCACTCAAGTATTCATTATAAATATGCTTGAAAAATTGTCTCGTAGTATAATACAAGCTTACAACTTTACGTATAATATTTGTCCATGTTCATTCCAATGAATTAATTATTTATGTATTCGTGACATTGCCGGAGACTAATAGCTATCATTTCGGGGATTATTGTAGTTTCGGCATTAACTAGAAAATCCATTGGTTTTCATTAGTTGATAATATAAAGGAGCAACCTTTGTCAAGAAATCCATGACTATTTTCTAATCATTTTCACCCTGAAGATCAAGTGGAACAATCTTCACATAATTAAATGTTTCCAGAAGCTTGGGGTTTCATTAATTGTATGTAAACTGTATCCAAAATCAATTGCAGATGCTAAGCACGTGTTCGTCTCCCTTGCCGACTTTTTCCTTTGATCTGTTTATGCCGGCATATTCATAATCAAAGTAAAAGTAGGCAAAGTATTGCATTTACTTCTAAAAACAAAACTTCCTTCAAAAATGTATACAAAAATTCCTCTCTTTACTTATCTCATAACCCAGAATTTTTTCTCTCCTCTTCCAGGATAACTGGTTTCAAAATATGCAATTTTTCATTGGTTTGTTAAAAAAATTGACATGCCTTAATATTGCAAATTTTATTTTATCTTTTATTTCCAAATAATTGACATTACTTCATTGTTTGTCTTAAATAATAGATCATTTATATATTTTTTTAATATTTTAAGTGACATACATTTATATCAAGAGAAACTTAAAAATTCACATCTATACAATACATATTTTTTAGCCAACATTATAGAAATTTTCATACTGGTCAACCAAAGAGCGACTGGACTAATGATAATGGATATCGTGCTGGATCTGGTCGAGACGTGTACCCAAAAAGGGCTTTGCAAGCAGGCGCTGACAATTCCTTACATATATTAACAATGGCACTTACTCAAAATGCAGACTATCTTTGTTCAACTGACGTTGGGTATAAAGTAAGTAGTATAACCAGTATACGTATATTATAGCCTTGATTATAATAGTTACTTCAATCAATAAATAAAACTATGAGCATGAGCTTAAAAGGCTGCATGTTAATCCAAATTTAGCTCCAATTTAAAAGTAATACAAGATCAACAGCTCTTTCAGTATATTCCGATTGTATGAATGTATATCGAGGTGATATTCACTGAGACCTGAAAGATCTGTTGTACCCCCTTTCTTCTACTTAGTTCCTGAGAAAAGTCTGAGAGACTAGTAGCTTCTTTAGACCTATTTCCCTGAGGAAATTTAGGAAATTTTTGTAAGTGTCCCCCGGTCATTCAGGCGACAGTGTCCCGTTAGGACACCTGTTAAAACTCTTAGTGCAGTTTTACTCTGACTTAGGTATTCCTTTGTTCTCAACTGGTTGTAGTCACCCAGTATCTTTGATTGTTCAAGCCCTACTATATCTTTCCAATGCCAGATCTTCTCTTTTTTTCGGCTTTGCCTATTTCTTCCAATATTACATTGGAGCTGATACTGTAGAATGGTTCCGTCCCCCAAAGGGGTATTTTAGCCACCCTCTTTGCTTGTTCATCTGCCATTTCATTTCGTTATATTCCAATGTATCTTTGAATCCACAGTAAGGTGTCTTCTATATCTTTTGTCAATATTGAACTGGGCACACTTTCCTGTGGCGTGATTCCGATTACAGCTATTTACAGAGGTATATTTTATAGTAATTTTTACTAATCATGTTTTTATTTATTACAGATTACAGTTCATCCGCCACATGATGTGCCCAAAACAAAGAGGGACTCTTTTATGCTTCCTTTGGGAAGCGCTACCCAAGTCATAACCACTCCAAACGTATTGACAACCTCCTCTGCGGTTAAAAGTTATAAAACCGCGGATAGAAAATGTTACTTCTCGGACGAAGTGAAATTAAAGTACTTCGTAACGTATACTCAGGGACATTGTTATTCGGAATGTTTAGCAAACTTTACATTAGAGAAATGTTCTTGTGTTGACTTTTTTATGCCCCGTAAGTTATCATATTACTTAATTTTTTGAACTTACCTATTTTATTGTATTGGAAGTGGTAAAGTTAGAAAATAATAACAAAGTTATGCCACAAGTTACAGTACAGCCAGTCTAGGTTTGAAGTTCTAGTTACCTCACCCTTTTTGATTCGTGTGCACTTGGATGCACTGTTTATATCAAGAGACTATATCGTTTTCCTTATCAGGTTTAACTATCTTTTTACAAGATCTTTCTTGGAGAAATTTTTCCTTTCCTATATTATGCCAATCATATCCATGTGCCTCCTTAGGATGCAGTGTCATGCCACTTTCTTTATTTGACTATTACTCATTCAATCGGTCAGCTACTACGAGGGTTTTTTGAGGAGAAGTTTGCTGTGTTCAAGTTTAGGCATGTGGATCCAGTACGTCTGTTGTTTTGTTTGAATCCGTGTCAATAGCGTCTATATCCGCCTAGAGTACGGACGTGAACTTCTCCAAAGAGGCGTAAACGTTGCACCTCCAGTTCCTATTTCTCTGTTAGTTTCAGATCCGTCATTGCACCACTATCGGTACATCCTGGATGATGAATAACTTTGTGATGAATACACCAGGTTTGAGGCTATTTACCCCAGACATATTCTAGGTAGGCTGCTATCTGGATCCTTTTCCCAAAACACGGTATGACAATTCCGAAATCCGGGTCATGTAAATGTTGTCTTGTGATATTCCTTATTTCTTATGGTAGGTAGTCCTAAAGCGTTAGATAAAAGGCTGATAAAATCCATAGTTCATGGTTTCCTCTAGACTCCGGGCAATTATGCCTTGTTTTATAATGGCCAACTGAATAATACTTAAGCTACTTATAGGACTAGCAAAAATATTCATTTGAATTTATCATTTTCTCTCCCTAATAGCTACCCAGAGGTGAGGTGATTTTTCGTAATAAACTCTAGACAACTTTGCTCTCTCCATTTAATATCTATCAATGTTTTCGGCTCCCAAACACCAAAAGCTGTCCGACAGGTCTCTATTAATTGAAGTAAATGATTTAGGTAACCTGACGGCAATAAAAATATCTGAATTACATGATTATGTAATTAGTCCAATTCTTCATTGAATGTAATCAAAGGTGTCACAATATGAAGGATATGACTGTTTGTTCTGTTGTATATTTATATTCACAGCACCGTTTGATTGAACTTTTGATATTTCTTGATTATAATTGTAGATGAAAACGGTACAGCTATTTGTGGAAACTCTTGGAGAGGCTGTATACAAGAGGCAGAGAGTAAGTTTTGTACTACATTCTATTTCTGCAAGATATTCCCAAATTATTGTTTCTAATTGGGATTGAGTACAGTTTATAAATAAATAAAGATAATTTCAAAACGTTAATTTCAACCAAATCTACTGAGGTTTCTTTAAACAACTATCAAAATAAATTATCTTATATAATCACTGAATTTTCACCATATTGATTTAAATTGTTTTTAGGAGAGCTTAAGACGTTGGTACTAAACGTTGGTTTGGGCTTAGCAGACGATTCTAGTATCTGTCAATGTTTGCCTTTATGCACTCAAATTAATTATCAAACAACCATTACAAGAAATCAGTGGGAATGGAGAGAATATTTCAGAGCAAACAAAAAACTTACCGAGTCTTTGGAATTTACAGATAGCACTCTAAAACTAATGTAAGTATTTTTTGTACAGTATCAATACTTATTTCCTTTTTATATCAGGTTTACACTTGTGAACATACTAAAACTAATCACAGTGCGTTCAATACATGGATACTAGATAGTTGAAACGTACAGGGTGGTGTTTTCAACGTTTACTTCTCCTGACAGTTTCTTGGGAATTTCCAAGTAGACTCTGAAATAAAGACATCTGAATTGATGGAGAATTTGCAAAATAAAATAAGTTCAGAATTTTTTATTTGATCATTTTCAGTTATTCTAACATTTTCGGCTTATGATGCCTCTAAAGGTGCTTCAATTGAAGTTCCGAACGGTGCAATAAGCGCTCTCCAGATTGTGTTCTTCGCTGGACACTCTGTCC
This sequence comes from Lochmaea crataegi, assembly GCA_947563755.1. Taxonomy (NCBI): domain Eukaryota; kingdom Metazoa; phylum Arthropoda; class Insecta; order Coleoptera; family Chrysomelidae; genus Lochmaea; species Lochmaea crataegi. Next base: position 15,130,870 of record OX387430.1, read on the forward strand.
TAAATGCTTTTAAAGACCACAAAAGTAATATTTTGCATTGGTAGTAGCAACTGTATCTTGCTGTATATTTTTGAGAGATATTTATTCAGAATCTTTGTTCATAATTGAAGTGAGAGGTGAGATCTGGACATCACCGTCTACTGCCGATGATGATAAATACTGCTGTATTTGATACTATCCGAGTTCCAGAGATTTTGCGTCATTTAGAGTCAAAGTATGATTTCCAAGTAACCTCTTCCTAATAAAAGATGATTGTAATCCATCTATAAATGCGTATCTAAGACTGTCATCTCTGGTGATTTTTGCAGTTACAGCTTTGGAGCTGCAGTCTTTTTCTAAATGTTTTAATATTCAAGTTATCTGTCAATTGTCTTTCCAGATTTCTGATTTTGTTATGCTTTATTGTTCGAAAAGAATCACACAAGATCCGTGACAAATAAATGATTCTAGTAAACAATTCTCATTTCTCTCTCATATCATTTTCCTTAATTGAATTCGTCCAAGTTGTGTGATATGTAAATATAAATGGTTTTATATTTTGGGTATTAGAACCTCTTTTTGTGCATTTGTATACATTACCTTAGAAACCAGTGGAATGACAAAAACTAGTGTAGATGAACTGTCAAACATGTTATGCTAGCATAATGAATAAAAAATTACTGAAAACGGTTAGTCGCTAAGGAAGTGGTTTTTCCGATACATTTTTTGTTTTTCTTATATATTTTGAGTCCCTTTACCATTCATGTTGTACCTATGGAGCCTTCAAATCCTTCACTACAGTATTTTATGGCACCACAAACCAGTATATTTGTAACTGAAGTAAGTATATCCTTGCTGCCTAAAGTTTCTTTTTGTAATGATTTCTCATAACCCCTAGAATTTTATCCTCAAAATTTTTGAAACAACAAGTAATGTTCTGTATATTTATAGCTGCCAAAAATAAATCACCTCTTAGTCCAATGATTTGGTGGTATATAAATTGAGCCCAAGTAAAAAATATCACTGATAGGTATGATATATTTATTTGTATTACAAAGAAATGTCAATTCTTGTAAAGTGTATCCTCGTCTCAATCTTACTAGCACCAAACATAACTTGTCTCTATTAGAAAATTTTGAATAGAAATTCTTTCTAACTCTAAGCTGCCTTTTATATTTAAATTGGTATTTTAAGTCTATCATAACATTTTCATTCAATAATGATAAAGTGCTTCAAAATGTGGAGGGTTGAGTCCAATAAAATATAACATGGTAGTTTTTCTTTTTAGGTTTTTGTATGAAAAATAGTTTTTCTTGTTCGACTATTTCTGTCCACAGTGAAGATTGGAATATACTTATACTATCATTTGTTTCATTTTTGGTAATATTTTTTTCTGTTCAGTATGTGGTTGTATTACAAAATTGGTAAAGCTATAACTGTGTTCCAAAATATTCGTAGTGGGTATAATTGGAGATTGTGTAATCACAACGAAGATACAAATCAGAGTAAAATAACTCTTCTCGATGCATAGAATGCTAAGTAAAACATTAACTATGCTAAGTAAAACATTAACGTATATATGTGTGTGTTGACATCTGACATTCGTTTTTCGGCAACTGTAAGATGTAAAAGTGAAATACTCCAAACTAAAAAGACCTTCAAACTTTTCGGGTACAACATGGGAGGTAAAGGGGCTCAAAATATATAAGAAAAACAAAAAATTGCTTCCTTATGGGACTAACCTTTTTCATTAATTTTTTATTCGTTATGCTGGTAGCATTTGCCTGGTATGAAACTCGTCTATTCCTAATGGGGATTTCGGTCCAAGCTACCAACCCAAAAATTTTGGAATTTTCTAATTGAATCCAAATATCGATATTTGTATAGATCATGTAAGATCGGATGAAATTTATGTTGGAGCATCTGATTCAATGTTAAATATTAAATTCGTATTTCACATTAGGTATAGGTAAGTGCATATATGTTTAGAAAATAAATTCGTTTCAGACAATTCTCATCACTAAAGGTTTACTTCAAAGACGATCAATTCTACTCGTTTGAGAAAACTGAACTTTATGGTGTATTTGATTTCATTTCAAATTTTGGAGGACTGTTGGGACTTTTCACAGGATTTTCTCTTTTAACGGTAGCTGAAATCATTTATTATATTTCTGTACGTATGTGGTGCAACAAGAAACTGTACAACGACATATCCGGCCCTCCTGATAGTGATTGAAAAGAAAACGGAAAAGTTTAATAATAATAATAATTGAAATTATAGAAGAAATCCAAAACTACGACAATTATTATATAATTACATCCACTTTACCTGTAATTGGAGGTTTGAAAACTTCTATAAATGTGTATATAAAATGATTTTAGTTATTAAATTTTATTTTAATTGAAACATCTTTTATTAATTCCAAACAGCCCAATGACTATGATCCAGTCATTTCCAATAATACATAGTAACTACTGCAAGAAGTTAACACTATTCTATTATGTTAAGCAAGAAAAAAGTACCGGAGTACATCCAAAAAAATAAAAACCCAGACCAAATTAAACTGGGTTATTGACTTGGTTGATCTATACAAATCTACCATACCAGATGGAATAATCAGTTATAATATCACAAGAGCATAGACAATATTCGATTATTCACCGAGTCACGAGACGAATTTGGCGAAACATCACGAGAGCGCAGCTCGAGTGGTGTTTCGCGAAATACGTCGAGTGAAGAGGTAAATAATCGAAAAATATTTTCTATGCTCGAGTTGGTATTCGTTACGATTATATAACGAATAATATTCTAATTTTTTTTATTGATTAATATTAATATTGAAGGTACAATTATTATAATACATATTTGATGTATTGTTGTTTTCGGAATTTGTAGTAGAATTAACTGACATTTCATTGAGCTTGCCCGTTACTATGGAAATGATCACAATATGGCCGGAGGCGAAACACCAAAACGATTATATCACGTCGTCAAGGGGTATATTCACTTATCAATACGTCGTAACTAAGGGAAATTCAAGGATTGTATTGGTTCATTAGAACATGAGTTATATAATCACTTGGATATGTATGCCATGTTTTTTTTATGATAAAGTAGTACCCAAGCAATGGATTTGCGGGCTGTGGAAGGTAATGACGTCACCGAGTCGCAATCCATGGCCATGTTTAATTCGTATTTAGCCATGTATATTCCGGAAATTACTTATCCGATTGAATTCAAGTTTTTAGTTGGTCACAAATATTAAATGCTTTATGAAAATTTGGGGTTCAATAAAATTACCCTATCGTCGATCTTCTATGAAACCACTTCAGCCAAATAAATGAAAAAAAAAGATAAAATTCTATAAATATGTGATTTATTTTGTTGAGAAATTATCAATATTATGAGAATATATAACATATTTAGTTCAAAACGTACTTTTTATAACTATTTTGTGCATACAAAAATGTTTTCTCCACAGTTGTGGGACCATCTGAAACAAGAATGTTTTGTTAAATTTCATAAACTTTATCTTAATGATAATTCGAATTATAAGTCACTAATATTCTAATAACACTGGAGGTCGCATTATTTATAGATGTCAAAGGTGGTTTCAACGTTGTCTATCATTTACCTTATACTGATGAGGCGTAAATACGCCGAAACCGGTCTACAAGTAATGTTGTCCCTTCTAATTATAAACCAGAATAATTGGTTATATCTTGCAGATATACCAACCCCGTTTACTTTAGAAGTGTAATTCAATGTCTGACGGGACATATAGCCCGAGAAGTAGTTGTTGCTTCTTAGTGAACGGTTCTTTGAAAAATATTTTTCAAAAACTTTGTAAGGCGTTATAATAGTATCAACTATTATCTTCGACATCTATTGATAACACGCTTTACTAAAATATGACAATTTTTACAGGTAACTGTAATTAAGTAAAAGGCGCATCATTTATTATTTGTTGCAACATCGCGCATCAATCCATTCTAATCAGATGCAAGCGCATTAGATTTTTACTTTTTACTGCTAAATTGCTCGATAAGAAATAAAAAAAGAGATTGCACCGAAACAGCGGCTACTTGTTTTTTCTTTTTTCATTATTCCATAAGAAAATTCGAATTATTATGCCATAATCGGATAGAGACGATTATTTTCATAATCGGATTATGAATGATTTTTAATTCGAATTATATTTTGAAAACTCCGTAGTAGATTATTTCAGGCACACGACAAGATCGCTGGAAAAAACTGTAGTTGTCGTGTTTCAATAATGTCGAAAAGTTTTGGTCCATATCCAAGGTAACTGTAGAGGGGTAGCATAATGCGATATAATGTTCGTCACCAACTGTACCCGTGGAGATACTACACATATAATTCTCATATTGAAATAACTACATAATAATTATACCACACGACTTACCAAATGGTATCCATTCCATATTGGTTGGATCCGTTTCTCTCTTAGCTGAGATAAGAGCATTTCTTATTGCTAGAGGTACAGCAACTGATAGACACATTGGTGGTTCTCCAACAGCTGTAATTAATATCAATTTATAATTTGGTGTGTATTGATATGTATATTTCACGACGAGATTTCACTATCTATGTACCTACCTGTGCCAGTCAACAAAGTTAACAGTCAGCTAGAATTTGGCTCATACAACAATAGCTCTTACTTTTTGTTTAAAGATGATTATAAAATGAATGACGTTAGTGACAACGAAAATGATGAAAAAAGAACAACGCGTGGTTAAAAAACAAAATCGGAAATGGAATACTAAGGAAAACGATGAAAATCATGACACAAACGATGGGAAAAATGCAAGGGCAGAACTAGAAGTCGATCAGAAAGCTTCTGAAAAAAGGCGCAGTGGACAGATCTCTCCAAGACGGCAGTGAGGTCCATTTAAAACATTAAGAAACCGCAGAGGAAGGAAGTCGTTTAAAGAAACACTAGAGAGAAAATATACTAGACAGAGCCATCGAAGAAAATAAGAAAACGACAACGGCAGGTTGCCACCCTCCATCCCCCGGAGCGCTTACCACTGGAATTAAGTCCGGAAAAACTAACATAGCTTGGAGATATAGACAAGGTTTATTACAAACCGAGATAGGCTCGGGATGAATATCCCCTGTGAAGAATCCGAGGACTACAGGAGCCTAACCAGGTACCTAAACGTATAGAGGAAGAAACTGGAATGGTACACATGCACACCAAGAGATGAATAAAAGGGAAAGATCGTCATCCGAAGCCTGACAAGAAGATTCCACCACAAACAGACGACATGCCGAATAAACAATAAATGACGAAACTGTTCCAACGAGCACCCAAGACTGAGAGACAGACTAACGATCTGCGTGAACCGCCAGCAAGAATATCCAGAGAACTACAAAGAAACTACAGAACGATAAGAAAGACACCGAAGCCAACTCCAAAAATAATAACGCCAGGGAGTAGAGCTTCCGTCGACTACGCCCAAGGGAGAGCCAAGAAAATTACGTCGACGACCACCACCCCGACTTGACGAAGTAGCAGAGCCTTGATCAGGTGGCAAGACTATTAGCTCATCGAAGAGGATCCACTTAAGCGAAAGCTTGGCATATCTATAGAAAGATGAGCTGATATTTCAGCTAGGGACAACTATCAAAGTGGGACCATGAAAATCGTCCCTACACAGAACCACAGAGGATGTCTACCTCCAGCGTATTCAGATACATTCAAACACAAACGGCACATAGGGATTTTAAGCATTGTATCAGAACTGCTTTTGAACTAGTCGACGAACATCCAGCTTCAACGGATTAAGAACACGATTATTACAATCGTTTATTTGGACACCTATAACATATCGTACAATTCCCACCACTCCGTATTCTCAACTGTGGGCGGTCCTTAATTAGCGTGAGACAGTCAGTAAACAGCAGTCGACGGGTGAGAGTGTTTCAGCCCATAACTTTGTTTCAAGAAATCAAAACATATTAACTTAACTCGAAACATTAATTGTTAAAGAAAATTTAACAATTAATTTTCGATTTTAACAACATAAAACGTAAGCATATTGTTTCAATATGTAGCGACGTTTACTACCCCATCAAATAATTATTCAATACTAAATCGCGGTTCGCACATAACTAACAAATTTTGGAAGGAGAATGGGCGGGGTTTCTTTCATTGTCTGAATCCAGCTGTCAAGATCAATACTTGATATTCATTGAAGTGAACTTATAGAAATGTTTTGTTGGTGGACTATTTAGATCGGACAATACATTAAATCCCTATGTTCCATTTGTGTTTGAATGTATCTGTATATGGTGACTTGAAAACTCACATCACACAGATGTTCAATACTGGTGGGCGCTATTATTTCAATTACTTTCGAAAATTAGGATAACAATGAAATTAAGGAATTATTTCCTGAAACTTTCAGGGGAAGACTTATCTTCCTTTGCCTCCACTGAGGTGCCGACACTGGAATTGGTTTTTTTTTAAATAACAACCTGTCCATATTTTTGCTGTTATTCCTGTCTTTCCAGCTATTTTCCTGGAATATACCACTTGTGCTGCTTTTTGTGCTTTTTTATCGGTACTACAATTGCAATATAATTTTTCATTAGGGTCTTACCACCAGTTATTTTCTTCAATTCAATTTTGATGGTTGTTTATGAATATGTATTCAATTGATTATCTATTTGTTGAAAATTTTTAAATTCCTATCGTTAGTCCCAAACTATTTTATATTCAATTTATAAATAAATGATTGAGTATGTAATTAACATATTATTTATTACCTTTTGATTTCAGAACACCAACGGGATTTTCACTATTTTCGGTAAACTTTATTCTAAAGTTTATTGGAATGTCTTTTGCGCCAGGTGGTTTATACGTCCAAGTTCTATTGGTTGTAAGTTTGCCTTGTGAATTGAGTATTAGCTCTTCTGTTGTATAGTAACCAATTCCTGAAAATAAAATTCGTATTTATCCAAGCTTAGTATAGAAACAAAAAAAATTGTTGTGCTTCTACTAAAAAGTGAAACTCCATTCATTGTAAATATATATTCTTAAATAACAGAAAAGTACCACAGCTAAACAGAGCCAACTACCTTGGGATGAATTAAGACGCTAAGCTGCGCTAGAAAGAACATGTCAATGTGAAAAAAGGAGAACTTGAATTCAGATATAGAAACATGTATTGGTTACTCTTGAGGAAATCCTACATCTCTACCCAAAATAAACTCTTATTATAGACTCAGGTATTAAAACCGGTATTGACCTAACCTCTCACTAACAAACACCAATCCTGTTCATCCAACCGCTCTCTGAACACCTAAAGAGTTCATGCTAAGAGCATTTTTTGTAATTATTCATATCAACCATTATGACCTAGTATTATACCCCGACGCTTCCAAACCGGTATTGACCTAACCTCTCACTAACAAACACCAATCCTGTTCATCCAACCGCTCTCTGAACACCTAAAGAGTTCATGCTAAGAGCATTTTTTGTAATTATTCATATCAACCATTATGACCTAGTATTATACCCCGACGCTTCCAAAAGTGATACTGACGTTGGCTGCTCAGTTACTACCCTCTCCCAATTACCCCTTTGTGCAGTGTACATACTGGAAAATTGTACAGTATTCTGCTTTTAAGCACTTAACCATCCAAATAAAAAAATTACAGCCTCTCTATCTTTCATCCTATCTATCCAGGAGTTATTTGCTGAATATCCCATTGTCCAAGAACAATAATCACTTTTGTCACTATCTCTATTTCTTGAACACCACTTATATGAATATTCTCACATATTGGTATACCTGGCAATAAACTGGCTGATCAGCATACCGAAACAATTCTAACTCCTGCCCCAACAATTTCTCGTATTCAGATTTAGGAAGATATTAAGGCAAAAGCAGAGAAAATCGTCAGATGACTTTGGACTGGAGTTCTACTAATATATCCCTACTATCTATCTCAACACATCACTATTTACTGGCTCCACTAAATTCTCTAGGCAAGAAGTTTCAATATTATCAAAGTCAAAGCTAACCCACTAACTGTGAAACATATCCTCGTTAAATGTAACCAACTCAATTTAGGAAGCCGACAGCTTTATTTCGAATCCAAATTAATATATTAACTAAAATTCTTAGATCGCCACCGTGCAAGTGGCCATAGCTACTACGCATGTAAGAAAAATTATATTTAAACATATTTACCCATAACAAATGCTCCCTCAATTTGTCCGATGTCTATTAGAGGACTCATACTTTTTCCCAAATCTTCAATAATATCTACTTGTAAAATTTGATTTTGTCCAGTTAATAAATCTACTTCTACGGACGTGGCACATATTCCAAATATTGGATAACTTTCAATTCCAGGAGCACTTGGATAAAAACTAAAAAATATTCAGGTAAAGTTCATTCATTCATTCATTCATATATTTGGGTTGTGCTCATCAGCCCAGGCACTTGAACTGAATGTTTGTACCATTTCCCATGTTATCTACTTCCATTCCCGAAGCTTTGTGTCTTCTACAAAGGTCACTGGTTTGACTGGAGGGGTTTTCAGTAGTTGTGATGGTTGTATTAATTCCTCTCCAAAGTGCTTCCGTCTGAGTACTTGTGAGTTCTCGCAGAAGCAGAGTATAGGAGTAGGTGTTTCATCATCGAGGATCACATTTTCTGCACATAGGTTCACTAACTTTGCCCATTTTGTACAGATGTTTCCTCAAGGTGCAGTGTCCAGTCACCAAGTCGGTAACTGTCTTCAAATGTCTCTTACCCAGTTTCAGTAGCCTGGTGGAGAGTTCCTTGTCTACCTTGTTCAGTAAACTCTTTGTATGAAGGTGCCCTTGTGTCAACCTCCATTTGAATTGGTGTTCGGGGACTATAAGTCTCCCGGTTTCAGCCTAAGAATTACCATCATTGCCTCCGCCCTTATAAAAAGTGCTAGAGGAGGAAGTCCAATGGGGGCTTCCATTGATGCCGTCCTCGTGCTGACAATTGCCTTGGTCATACCAAGAAGGGCTTGACCTTGGGTTTCAGTTAATATATTAACTGCTGAGGACACCAGACTATTGTTCCATAGGTGATCGTTTGCCTTATCACAGTTATGTAGAGCCAGTAAACCACCTCAGGTCGTATTCCCCAGGTTTTGTCCAGGTTTTGCCAGAAAAGCCTAGTGGCCCTGGTAGTAATTTTTTCCAGGTGTGCCTTCCAGTTCAGTTTGGGATCAAGGGTCACTCCCAGATATTTAACTTCTTTGGATATCTCTAGTTCTTCTCAGGTAAAGTTATCAGCGAGTTTTTATCCTCACTATAGTCATAGTTGTTACAAAAAAAGTAGATTCTCCACAATGGCAGATAGTTGACATTAGTAGTCCAAGGCTGTATTCGTTAGTTGTAGCATTAGATTAGATGTTAGTAGGTGGCTACTTGTCGCTAGGGTTCTTCCTTTTTCGGGGAATGTACCCAGGAATAATTTGAGCAGCATATACAGGATAAATAATTTATTCTTGCTTTAGACAATCGAATATCACCAAATTAACGCACTCACTGGGCATTGTTTAAGCTGCAATTTATTGAAGTGAAAACAAGTTCAGCTGCGTTGTCTGGTTTTTGATAGGGGCAAAGCCTATGGACTGGGCACCACTTTAGGGTATGGATAGAAAGAAAGCGGGTTACCTGCTTGCTGGTTACCGGCGCCGATCGGCGCTTACGTTTATCAACTATAAAAAAAAACATAAGTAAATTTAGGCGCCGGTAACCAGCGAGCAGGTAACCCGCTTTCTTTCTGTCCATACCCTAGGCGCCGATCGTCGCCGGTAACCAGCGAGCAGGTAACCCCCTTTCTTCTGTCCATACCCTAACCGTCAATACGTTTCATAGTCGCACGATTTGAATGGGATTTTCATTTACTAGGGACGTACGATTAAATTTTTTCAAGGAGTAAATTTATTTGTGAACATTTCTCTATCATTTGCGTACGATAATATTTTTAAAAGGGATCAATTTATTAGAAAAAATTCCATCTCCGTAGTGAGTACGATATTTTAAAAGAGACTTTATTAGCAGAAATTCACATCTACCAGAGGAGTACGATAAACATTTTATAAGGGATCAAATTAATTATAATAATTTCTATATCATGTGCATACGTTGTAGATTTATTTTTAATAATTTTTGAAGAGGGTTAATTTGTAACAATTCACCATATTTTTTTAAAGGGGTTCATTATTTTTCTGAGTGTAACTAGCTTTTATGAATAGTTGAACTGTTTACTCACAATCCTGTAGAACAAAGTTGAATTTGAGCATCAAAGCAGGCATTGACAACATCAACCCACGTGGGATTCTTCATTTTGTCTTTAATCGGCTTCATTCTCTCCAAGAGCGTATCACAAGCCTTAATTACTGCCTAAATTAACACAATAAAATTTCAAAGTATTATTAGTAATATATTCTCAAACTTTGGTAAATTCTTTAAGATATTTTGAACACACAAACAATTTTTTATTGAACTCTAATCACCTAATACATACTACAGTCTGTTTGAAATAGACAGAGAGTAATATTGATCGCAAATAATTCCGTCTCCAACATACAATTTCATCTTTTTCGATTAAAAGCGACTTTCTGTTTACTTTTTCCCATCTAAAATTAATCTCGCGCAGAATTTTCCACAATTTATCTCTTCCAATTTCAGAAATAATGGCGACACTCAAATAAACTATTATTGCTTCAGAACGAATTTTCGTGAAAAGATCTTCGCAACATGATTTTAGGATATTGCCAAAATATAAAATTCACAATTATTGAGATTTTTAGAATCACAAGCAGGTCCGCCCTGAGTTTATTGCTCTCTGCCTTTTTCAAATAGAGTATAGACATTTTCTCAAATATTTTAGATTAGGTCAAGTCTTCTTTTTAATCTCATCTATTTGTCTTATTTAAAATGCAGAAACACTGCGTATTATCAAACGTAGTTTTTATCTGGACACAAGACGTTTGGCTCTTACGAAAAAAGACGAATGGTAAATAAGATGCTGGAGAGTTGAGATTATTGGGAGACGATACAAGATTATGAGATAGGGGTCACGGAAGTAAAGAAGCAGAGGACAGAATAGCGAGGCTACAAAACTAGAGAAAAATAGGAAAAGTACAGCAAGTTTCTGATGTTAAGTCAACCTTTGACAATACCGGCAGTTAAGAGGTTAAAAATAATAGTTTTTAGCGGGTAGACAATCATCAGGTGGCGCTTTTTCCGTGAATGTTCCAGGTCAAAGTCAAGGAATTTGAAGACCCTGGTTGAATCCTCACCCCTGGGACTCCTTCTTAAACGTCCCCTTCATAAAAAAGACTATCATGATATTGATGAGAAGAGTAAAATGAGGGGTTGAGTATATCTATGATTCAACAATAGTTATTTAAATTAATAAAACTGTCCATTTTTAATTGAATCTTGAATAAAACAAATAATGTATTCTAATAGTGTAGATGATGCTACAATTTTATTTAAAGTTACAATAAATACTTACGTAACAAATAGCTTCACTTGTTAAACTACCTCCAGAGCTGGAACTATTGGGGGAAACAAAATTATAATTTGGCTTCACGCTAACTTTACTGATATCTATTCCAAATTTGTAAGCACATACTTGAATTACCTGCGAAAACATGAAGATTGTAAATGTACTCTATTCGGAAAAATAGCGACTAGAAGGGTTCAGTGTACAGGCATTTGAATATTGTTTTTGAAATTATAAAACTATTATTTTCTTTAGATTCATCCAACTGTTTTATGGTGTAATTACCAATTCATCTGCACCTGCGTTGGTGAAGTTGTCCCAACTCTCTGAAACTTTATAATCGAAAAATATGGCGCTGCTTGTCATACGGCTGAATAAGTCGAAGACAATATTTTGGTTTCAAATTGAATGACTAGTAGTCCAGATTTATCGCCGATGAAACCTTGTCATGAATAAAAAGCTACTAGAAAATCCCGCAACAACCGTTTCAGAGTTGCGTCTCCAAGATGGAATGACTTTATATGAGGGGAAGTACTGGCATAAATTGTGAGTTAGAAAAAGTCTACAAGGAGGATGGAGTTGAGAAAAATATATCGAATGGAAGAATAGTATAAATACCCTAATAGCTCAAGAAGACCATCATCAAAGGACTTTCACCGGAGGAAGACTTAGAGGACATCGAGAGGCAAGAAGTACGAGTCCAGAAGATCACACAGTTCCATTCCAGGTACGGAGAGAAGAAGAAGCTCTCCATCTATATAGTAGACCACCACAAAGAAGACTACGAGAGGATGAAGAACATCCAATTCGTCCTATCAGCGAAGATAAGGCAAGAAGCAGCCAGGAAGAACAACGGACCCACCCAGTGCTACAACTGCCAGGGATTTCACCACGGCCAGTCCATCTGCCAAATGGAGACAAGATGCGTGAGATGTGGAGGCTCACACCGATCAGGAGACTGCAAGAGACCAGCCACCTGCGCCAACTGCAAAGGAGAACACCCTACCAACTACAGAGAATGACCTGAAGCACCTAAGAAGACACCAGAGCCACCAAAGATTACAGCAAAAGCACCAGCAGCTGCACAGAGGACAACACCAGGGATGAGCTACGCCAATGCAGCAAAGAAGACCACCGTGCCACCAAAGGAGCTTCTCTTCACACATGGAGAAGATGAAGAACTTCTTCCAAAACTTCCAGAACTTCGCCAGGAACAATTGATGAACCAGTGAAGACAAAGAAAACAACAACATTAACATGTAAGTAGAACAAGATCACTTATCTAGAGCTCCTGCGTGTCCATAAAACGACCGGCAGGAAAGCTAGTAAGGCTAGCTTCAGCAAGTGGGGTCGTCAAGGTGGGGTAATTTTTGCTACAGGTTTTATAAATACATATATGTACGAATATTCAATAAAAAAATTTTTATTACTTTTTTACTAGCACAAATTATCTAAAACATTTTTATATGTACCTACACTGTATATTTACAATATTTAAAACCATTATTGATTGTAATAACTTCATTATTAATCTCAACCAAACACAAAATACCTTCTGTCAAAAAACGCAGTTTATGCACCTAAACATACCCAAGCACGCTGCTAAATATTTAAAACGTTGCAAGCGTTAGCATGATGCTAAATACGTCTATGAATAGGTTATTTGTGATTTTTTAACTAGTAGAGTCTTAGACTAGGAATAAGTCTGATAGTTTATATAGCTTGGCCAACTTCACTGAGACAGAGCTCGTAGGTTAAGAAAATATTTTTATATTAAGAATTTTTTTACCTTTGTGTTAAGGCCTTGTCCCATTTCAACTCCTCCATGTGATATAGCTACTCCGCCATCTCCATGATAAATGGAAACGATAACTGTGAAATTCACATAGACGTCCAATACCCATCTCAATGGTACTATAGATAATCCTCTTTTTATCCATCTATTTGCCTGGAAATAATGTGAAAAATATTTAGACATAAATAAAGAAAAATGACTTTTTTACGAATTTTAATTATTGTATACAGGGTGATTCATTAAGAACTGTTCATACTGTGTGTCTAATTTTGGTTACACTATGTAACTTGATGTTTGCTTGGGCGCTAGTTAGTGGCCATTCAAGAATGATGCCAGCATGAGACTTTTCTCAAAAGTGGTTTGACACCATGCTTGTGCTGCACTAGGTATTTCAGAGGGTTGTAAGACTATGAGAAGCTTTATGGCGCCACTACCTTTTAGACATCGACGAAGAATGAAAAAAGATAACAACTAAGGTGAGAGAGGTAGAAACACCTTGTACAATTAAAGTGAAGATATTAATTTAAAAAAAAGTTTAAAACTTAGGTTTACCTGCACACGTTCCCCTACAGCTCTTATAGCCGAGTAAATAAATTAATTAAATTAAAAAAATTCAAAACATTAACTTTATTTCCGCCTGGTTGTGGAAAGAAGAAGAAATGAGGCTGTACCTTTTTTGGTACTTAGCTTGGAATTTATTTCCTTCGGGAAGAGGGGTCGGAGAAGTTGACCTGGAGGTATCCCAGTGATGTCCTATAGTCCGGGGAAGTATGGATATTGAATGGGAAAGTTTGGGTAACTGGATTCAATTTTTTTTAAACGAAAGTGTATCTAGTATAGACTACTTTCCTGAATTATTGAGATGATCCCGTTAAGGCTTGCTACGCAGCTTGCAAGCACAGCTTGGAGCACGTGGAATGCAACAGTTTTCCGTCTGTGACTTTTTTAGATTTGATTGCTCGAAAAAATTGTGGACATCAAAATTGTAGGGAATTTTATTCCCTATAAGATGACATAATGCAATAATTTGGAAAAAAAAAATTTGTCAAGCCTTAATTGCTAGTGAAAAACACTCTTGTGAAATAGTCAGTTATAATATAACAAGAGCTTCGAAAATAATCGATTATTTTCGATTGCTCTAGTGGTATAAAATGAATGAGGTTTCAGAGTGTTCAGAGGGGCTAAAGATCCAATTGCTTCGCTTATTCCTAAACTTGAAGCTATTCCGAAGCGATTCATTTTAAGACGTTTTCCGACTTTTTCAGAAACTTCAATAGGCGGTTACTATCGCAACACACGTTATTGGTTGGACTCGCCGAAAAACCGAAGTGATTAAACCATGTCGTCAAGCGTATAATCGGTTATCTATACGCCGTAGCTATGATAAATTAGTAATTTCTATTGGATATTTTATCATGAATTACTTATATAATCATAAAAATATTGATAAGGAACAAAAGTTATTGATAATAAATTGTTAAGGAAGGTTTCAACAAGATTTGGGATTGTTTAGCTTTATATTACCTTATTGAAAGTTTCTATGTCTGCTTTCCTCTTATCGATATTAGCCCATGATTTTAAATTACTGAAATAATTGGGCATTTCTGGAGATGATTGCGTATTAGTATTGGATAATTTAACTTGAACAGGGTCTAAATTCATCGTTAAAGCTATGTGTTCCATAATATTTTCAATTGCAGCTGTACCTTCGACAGTTCCTGAAAAAAAGTAAATAAAAGCATTTCAGCTAGGAAGCATGTTCGGTACGCATTTTCACGATAGAATACAATAAAGAAGTGTGTGATTCATTTTTCTTAGGTTGATTTTTGATTCTACTTTTTCAAAAATAAGGAAATAGCTTTTGAAAATTTCAATCTTATTCTGAATCGAATGGAGGTGACATTCACTGAAGCTTCAATTGTTCCCTATTGTTCCCTTTTTCTACTCAGATCCTAAGAAAAGTCGCAGAGACTAGTAGTTTCTTCAATACTATTCTTTTGAGGAACTTTCGTAGGTTTAAGATTAGGTAGGTTTTCCTCTTCTTTCCATCAGTCTCCAAGATGTTTTCAACTGTAATTCTGTAGTGTTATGCATTCAACAGAATCTACGTTTTTCTTGCTCCACTTGTTTGTCTGTCAAAACTCTTAGTGGAATTTCACAGTGTTTTGTTATTGTTTCAGCCTTACTGCATTTTTCCAATAGTCGGACCTTCTCTTTTTTTCGGCATTACCCATTTCATGCTGATACCGAAGAGGGGTTCCGGCTCCCAAAAGGGCATTTTAGCCCCTCACTTTAATAGTTCATTCATTATTTCATTTTCTCCTATTCCAGTGGGTCTGGAACCGATGTGGGGTATGGTTTTTGTATGTTCGAATTATGGTCATGGTGACTCGAACAAAACTAGCTCCAACTCCATCTACAGGACCTTTTTCTCTACTACAAAATTTCTGATATTCTTTTCTGGGTATGAAGCAGGTAGAATGCATCATGGATGGAGACTAGACTCCATGCTGACGTGTTTCGACGCTATTGATTATTCTTTCTTGTGCAATCTAATTTTTTCCAGGTCTTCCCAAATAACCTCCACCGACATTGGAAGTAGTACTCTATTTGCTGCATACACTACCTACATTACTGCTGACATTATACCACGATTCTGAGGGTTGTTCAAATTATAATTCTTCTTTGTTACTGCAAGTGTGATGTTCCCAATGATATTGAAATTGAAAATGTATATTCTAGGTTTGGGTAGAGCTATCGATATTCATGTCTGCAAATACCATTAATATTCTTGTACAGTCTACCGACCTTCGTTGGTTTAACTTTGGCTGAAAAGGGCATTAAACCAACCATTGCCGGCTGGATATATGCCATGCTCACTAATAGAACAGCCACTACTTCTCTTCAGGATGAGGCCATTAGCTTTAAGGTTTCCAGGGGCTGCCCACAAGGCGCCCCTACTGTGGTCACTCTTGATGGATGACTTGCTTAGCGCTCTCGAAAGGAGAGGGGTAGAACTGCAAGCGTATGCAGCTTGTCATCCTGGCAAAGACCAAGTCAGGAAGGGTAGCATATATTATCCTCCAAAAGACGTTGGACGATGTCCACAGTTGATGCCAGAGGGAAGAGATGTCTGTTAACCCTGGTAAAACTGTAATAGTCTCCTTCACTAGAAAAAGGAAATTGGAGGATCTTCCACCACTTTCCTACAATGGTGAGGTTATTCCATTTGCAGCGGGAGTAAAATTTTTGGGGATTATCCTAGATACAAAACTTACATGGAACGCTGACTTGGAAAAAGTTATCCATAAGCCCAGACTATCCTTGTGGACATGTCGCAGGATCTGTGGAAAATCCTGGGGCTTGGGATCCAAACAAATCCATTGGATATATCTGATGATTGTTAGACCAATGATCACATATGGAGCTATTGCTTGGTGGTCAAAAGCAAAGCTCTCTGGCATACAGAGACAAGCTTGTCTGGCAATTACTGATGCCATCAGTACCACACCGTCAGCAGCCATGGAAATCCTTCCAGATCTACCTCCTCTCCATATATTTCTGGAAAGGGAGGCTAGATGGACAACATAAAGAATTGCGCATATTTCTAAATGCACAAAACAGGTTTATACAGAGCAAAGCAGAATGCTAGTGGACACTGGAAGTCATAGTATTCTAGGAATGACCTCTGACTTAATGCCTCCAACAGTACGACCTGCCTTATACCATGGTGCAGGTGTATACAGGCGCAGACCTAGGACAGAAATTTCAGCATCTCTAGGATCCTATGCAACCGTATTTCTGGCGGAAATTTACGCCATTGCTTCATGTGTGGAGAGATTGGAGCAAACCAATCTCACACATGAATCAATAAAAAATTTCACGGACGGCCATGCAGCTTTGAAAGCACTTAGCTCTTACTGTGTCGAAACGTCGAAACTGGTTTTAGACTGCCAAAAAAGACTCTCCTCAGTAGAAGAACTCAATAGAGTATCGCTGGTCTGGATCACTGGCCATTCTGGCATGGATGGTAATGAAAAGGCGGACTCTCTTGCAACGGAGGGTGCTGCACGCGTTTTTATTGGACCAGAACCTTCAATTGGCATCGCGATAAGCTTTGCCAAACAAACACTAAATACGTGGACAGCAAGAAGAGCTTTAGACCTCTGGCATAATATCTCAGGATTGGTTCACTCAAAGGCTTTTATACATCCTTCGAAGAATGTCTCCAAACAAATTTTGGACTATAGCAGGCATGATCTACGTTGTCTAATAGGCCTTTTAACAGGCCACTATTACCTGAATCATCATATGCTAAGACTTGGATTATCGTAAAAACGCCTAACCTTACAGTCTAGATAAGCTCCAAATTGATGAGGTAGCTATTGGCATTTTCCACTCCGATTTTTTAAGATATATTGTTTCCTCTGAGTCCAGACTACTTTTCGAGCTCTACTCTTTTTTTGTTGTTTCTTAGCCTAGTACAAGAAACCGTACATTCGATAGGCATTCGCACAGCCAAAGGATGTGCTCTGGAGTATTCTTTTCCAGGTGACAAACTCTGCACATGGCTTCATCTGTGAACTCCATCAAGGCTGCAGTGCGCCGTTAGCAGATCTATAGTGGCTTTAACAGTTTTTATATCTTTGCTTATCAAGTTGCTGTAAATTTTGGCCAGTATATTGTTATGAGCTGATTTGCCCTGACTCAGTTCTGATGAGATTTTCCACCATTCTAGAGATTTCTGTAACTTCCTGTAACCATGTTTATTGTTCTCACTGGCTAGCAAAAATGGTGATTCGGATCCAGTTGGGAATTATTTCATTCGGCCATAATATGCGACATCCATAGTACCTACTTTTAAATAAATTCCAAATGATTACTAAGCTGGTAGTTTATATACCGTATACTTTCTTTAGATTCAGCTTTTATAAATGTTTTAGATTACTTTGGAGTTTTATTAATTTGATAACGAACTATTTGAGGCCAGTACATGTTAAAACTTACCAGGTGCTCTAGTATAACAGTGAGCAGGGTTGTCTGTCTTAACAGAATATGTAGAAAAGTCCCATGTTCGTGAATCGTAACAATTCTGAAAACTAGCAACCATTAAGGGCTCGAATGGTTCATTTCCTCCAATACCCATGTCAGAATAAAGATCAGCATCTAAATATTGGATAACTCCTGTTGCATTTACTCCTACTTCGTATTTCATATACAATGGATATCGTTTTCCTAAGACATCCATGTTGGTTTCCATAGGAAGGATCATCTTTACTGGTACTTGGAGTTTTACTGCGGCTACGGCTGTAGCTGTGGATACTAAGGCATTTCTTAGGATCTTAGCGCCAAAAGCTCCACCAAGACGACGAACTTTGACATTAATTCTGAAATGATTTATGCAAATTGTAAAATAGTTTCTAATGAAATGTATTGGTTGAAGTTTTTGCAGCTATCAAAATCGGTAATTTGTTAGAAACAATTTTTGAAGATTGAGATATTTCTCCTGTAACCGATTTTTTAACAAAAACTGTTTGGACGAACAGGCTGATTAAAAAACTATATACATACTTATTTGTTGACATGTTCAAAGCAGCGGCTGCCGCTTGTTGATTCGCATCCATCCACTGAGTGGTTGAATAAATATTAATTCCTCCATCATCTTGTGGTACAACTTTAGAGGCTTGTAACTCCATATGATAATGATACTGCATTCCTATGTAAAACTCCCCTTTTATCACTTTCTTAGTATCTTTTCCTAAAAGAAATAATATATTACTCACTAGTTAGTTTTTAGCACATTTCGGCAACCAAAAAGATTTTTTCCTACAGTCGCGCGTAAAATGACTAATTACATGAAGAACAAGAAGAAAAAATGAATTTAAGCGATTTAGATGGTATGTATAGCTGATATTTATAATTTTTAAAAATATTTTATATGCGATTTTATAGTGATTTTGGGGTTATGTTTTTACCTACATTTTTTTTCTAGTAAGTGAAAAAGAACCGTTTGAGAGTATGTTCTTTCAAATGATGGAAGTGAAGTTCAACGTTTGTGTGATTACCAAACAGAAAACGCTGAGCCAGTGTCCACTGCTAATGTTGAGAATCAACTTGAAAACAAGGATAATCTGAATGAAGAAACTAAGGAAATGAGGAGAAGAAAAAATAGAACGCAGTAGTAGATCAGTGGAAGAAAAGTATGAGAAAAAGATCCAAATGCAAAGGAGAAAGCTACCAGTCAACTACAGGGAAAGTCATTCCTGCTAAAATATTTTCGCAGGTAATTTGCACATGTAAAAATTATTGCCATCATAAAATAGATTTTGAGCGTCAACAGCAAATTTTCTCCAACTTTTACAGTCTTCAGAGTTACAATTTACAATCCGCATATTTATTTTCACAAGTAAAAGCTGTTAACAAAAATGGAACTTACACAAATAATACGCAGAAAGCAGGGGACAACAGATAAGGATGTATCACCTTCCTTCAGCTGAGGGACAAGACGTTAAAGTATGTAAGGTTTACAAAACTTTTAGGAGTTTCGGATGGAAGAGTTACAAGGGTGGTTAATGAGAAAGTAGCCGGTAATATAGCTATAGTCTATAACCAAAATGTTTGAAATGTATAAAGAGGACGTATCTCAGCCAATTTCTAATTTTCACTGAACTATAATAATGAATTTAACTTACATTGCGATATGATGAAAATTACATTAAAATCACTTGAAAATCCAGAGGAACTTGAAGAGATTAAAACAGAAAAGGAGTTGCACGTAAGAAAAGCTGAAAGCGCAAGACAAGGCTTGAGGAATGATGCAGAATTAGCTAAGAATGACAAGTCTGTGACCACAATAACCTTCGATCTGATGCAGACATTGCCTACTCCAGTTTTGTCGACGGGAATATGCTATTATAAATGTCAACTTTGGCCTTACTGTTTTGGAGTCCACAATATGGGTACAGGAAAAGTTAGCATGCTTGTATGGTACGAGTCTGTAGCATCACGGGGACCACAAGAGGTTGGTTTCTGCATCCTATATTACGTAAAGCATTACATTAAAACAAAAAAGTGATAATATATTCTGACCAGTGCGGGGGGCAAAAACGCAATAATAAAATAGCTCTTTTGTGCAATATCATTGTTTCCGATCCATCTAATTCTGTGGAAGAAATCGATCACAAATTTTTAGTTAGCGGTCACTCTTATTTACCATGCGATGAGGACTAACAACAAAAATTTCACCCAGATATTTTCGTGCCCAATGACTGGAAAAAGGTTAAACAGGAAGCCAGAAAAAAAAATTGATATTGTTGAGATGACATTCAGAGACTTCTATTCAACAGTTGCATTGGAAAAAAATATTACAAATGACGGTAAAAAAGTAGAGCGGCTTAAAATCCAGTGGCTGAGTTATTACAAAGCAAAATCTTTCCAGATATTCTATAATTATTCAGACAATGAATCAATTTCTTTTGACGAAGTTGATATTTCTAAAAGATGTACACAGGATATAGTCCAACTACAACTTCTGTATCCCAACGGTCATGCTATCTCCGAACCAAAGAATAAAGATTTGCTGGATCTTCTAGCAATGATTACTCCGCTATACCACAATTTCTATGAAAATTTGAGAGCTTTCATCACTGTAGATGACATTTTGGATATTTCTGACAACGTGCAGGAGGATGTCATTATGAAATAATTTTTTTCTACGACAACCTCGATAAATGTTCATTTTATAACCGTAACTTCAATCATAAACAAGCACATTTTGTACAGAATTTCATTTTTGCATCGGTTACTAGACAAGTTGCTAAGCAACAAATGCGAAGTGGAATATTTCGTGTTAGGTCTAGGTTCACTCTAAAATCACGACGACTACGGCTTGTCAAATTATGACGTCCAGCGACAAATTGATGAAATGTCAGCAGATCGTTTCTGGCAAAGTTTTATTAGGTAACGAGTAATTTCATAGTTGTTTTCTATAAAAACTATTAATTAAAATGGAAACTCATAGTGATATTGACTTAGATTTGACACCTTCGAACATAATAGAAGCAGCGAAGGTAACAACACTGAATTTATTACCGGAAACGTCGAAGAGTATGTAATGAAATGAAATGGAATATTATCAGTTTATTTCTTTTAAAGTTTTTGCAATGTATGCATGTATCGAACGTGAACGATATGTTGTCATAGAAAAAGTATAGTATGCAACTCGCAACAAAATGGCCATTTTGCACTCATATGAATTGCAGCACTTGCCTTCGGCTCGTGCTGCAAATTTCATACTCGTGCAAAATGGGCATCATTTTGCGCTCATTGCATAATATACTATTATTTTTTATTTTATAAGGATGTAATTTTTATTTTGTTCAGTGCAGTACAAACACGAGTTTATGTTACTAAATAATTTTAAGTCAATATCAGTTTATATGCTTTTTGTAGAAGAAATATTCTTTTTTTTTAATTTAACGATTAAAACTTGATTTTTTGTGTATATCTATAATTTTTTCTGTAAACCTAGAACGAAAAGTGTAATTTGGATTAGTCGAAAAGTTTATTTTCTTCAATGCCAAAGTGGCCTAATCCACAATTATTTCTTAGTATTACTGTCCTATTTTGGTTGATCCATGATATAATCAGTATGCTCAAAACCATTATATAAAAAAAAAATAACAATCGTTTTGGCTGAATTGTAGACTGTCAACAAAAATGCATTTTTTCTTTTCGTATTTTCTCCATATCAGCTTTTACGGGGTTGGGCCGTTTTGGTTCGGGGCGCCTCAATTGTACTTTCAAATTTAATATTAATAAATAATATGACAACTAAAATGTCACAGTACTATCTTAAATCATAATCCACTCCTATTATAACCTAAGATAATAATTATTAAAAGTGCGGCTGTAGAAAAAATTATGTGTTTTTCGAGCGTAAAGTAAAATTGTCTCTTTCAAAAGATCGCCGCGTTACACAAATAATTATTTTTGCTTTCAACAGCAACAAAGAGTTCCGTTAAAACATAAAAGCTACAAGTAACTGTTACGTGGAACGGTGTGCTGTGCGACATTAAATTGTCCATATCTCATAAGCCGTTAATTATATCGAGATACCACTCAAGCATTCATTTAACTGTATTTGTGATTCCAAAGATTATCAACGAAATTTTCTTGTATCTTAAATAATGAGTTTATCTTTTTTATGATGGAACTTACCTTTTTCTTTCGGTAAAATTGTACTTATATGTGTAATTCTGTTAGCTATATTATCTGAAACAACAGATCTAACATCTAAATAAGCTTTATTTGCGGGTGGTGAATATTTAACTTCCACTAATCGAGCAGCTTTCCACGCAATATCTTCTGTTTTCGCTACTATAATTCCTATTACTTGATTGTAGTATTGAACTACACCACTACAAAATAATTCTTCTTCAACAAAAAAGTACATGGATGGATTCAATGGTACGAAAGCATTTCTACCTGGTATGTCCTTTTTGTCGTAAAAAGCTATAACTCCAGTCAGACTCTGAAATTGTAAAGAAAAATAAGCAATTCTGAGAATGAAAATAAAATGTGACTTTTACAAATTTGAGTGGCGATGGTTGGTTTGGTAGAATATTGTTAATATCAACGATTATTTCTCTGAAAAGGTTTATATATTGTAGATTGAAAGAGGGTCGATTGGCCATACTGCGACCCTAGATCTTTTGTGTATACCCTACATATATGTTTTAGTACAAAAGATCTAGGCTACGTCTGTAGCCTGAGGATTTAGGTAGATCTGAACACTATTTACACTACCACTACACCAACACTAACACTTTACGTTTAGATAACCAAGTTATCTTCTTCAGAGACTGTGTTTAGTGTCGAGTATCACCAACGGCTCCAGAATTCCCAACTTACTAGGTAGACATGTTCCAAGTATTCAAGGAGCTGGCGAACAATAACCCTAAAATTGCAGATCGTGCTCAGGCTACTGGTAGGTACTGTTTTGGAAAGAAAAAAACTCAATGGAAATAGTAGTATTTCGGATCGCACGAGCAGAAAATGATCTCTGACAGCTTGCGGCATTTAGCTCACGAGTGTAGTAGCAGTAGCAGCCAAAAAAATTAAAATAAAAATATCTATTCAGGCCATGCCATACCGCCGGCCTCTTTTGCCACAAACATTCTCGTCAAGAACCAGTCGGCAATGAACTGAATAAGTCAGTTTGGCTGCAGCCTGCGACAAGCCACTGAGTATTGGAAAGGCGGAAGGGCTCCTAGTGCCGCCGGTCTAGCCTAGTTTTTTGAAGCCCCGCCCAAAGGTTTAAGAGAATGTTTCCGAGTAATTTCCACATAATGAAAATGCCGGTAAAGAGGTGGTCTTTGGCAGAATCATTTGCAGTCAAATTGAAGCAAAAATCTATTGCGGCTTTACTGCTATAAAGAAGCTGTGTCAGAAAAGACACTTCGCTAGCAGCGCGGCAAATACAGGCATGCATTTGATATATTTCAGGTACTTACCAATGCTGTAGAAGTGTTGACACTCAGTATTTTAGACCCTGCAGGTGCTTCAGCAGTAACTAGCGCAGCATGGACTTCTTTTGGTAGGATTGGCATATCCATAACATACTCTATTTGACCTACAAATTGGGTATGCATATGAAATGTGTTACTTCAATTATGTGTTGAGCTAGATGTTATGAAAGGTAATGGTATACATTTGAATCAAAACAAACAAATAATATCGGCTATTGTAATTATTGAGATTTTTTTTTATTACCAGAACTTTGAGCCAATGATTCTACTTTAGGTATTGGTTGTGTTAGTGGCCAATCTGTTTTATTGGTTCCAAATTCTTGTGATCCAGTTGATAATGGACGATTTAAGAGATCGCCACCACTTTTATACCTGATATTTATTTGTGCGGATGGTCCTGTTTTTAGAATAAACTGTAAATAAAAACAGAACAAGTAATTGATTAACTCAATCAAGTGATATATATTGTTACGTGTGTAATGGGGTAAATTTATTTTTTTTATTTATTAAATTGATTATTGAATTGTGATTTTATTGTATTGTATAGCTGGGCGCCAATATTTATTTTAAAATAAAATAAATATGAAGTATTGAATACAGTTAATGATCTTTTTATTTTTTTATATAATTCCACCTATTAAAATTTTATTAAATTTACCTGACCTTTCTTTCTCAGTACAACCCTGTAACTTACTATGATAAAGCACGAAACTACCTATCTCAGTCGGATTCGTTAGTTGTGTTCGGAGTTGACGCTCTACGCACTCTTATTAATTATCTCCAAAATGGCTGTTCAATAATAGACAAGTTGTTGAATTAAACGAAGAAATATCATATTTTTTATTGAGAAACAAAATCGGCAAATTATGTATGATGTATTACCATCCCTTCCACACTTAAAAATAATTGCTAAATTCGAGAAATTAGTTTGCAAGTGAGAAGTGTTTACAAAAAAACAATGGTTATCATATAAGTACAAAATCAATGATGAAAGTTGCTGATCGACCAACAAGGTAAGTGGAAATCAATTTTAGTAAAGTATTTATTCATGAAGGAAAACTAGAAACTTGTTTAGTCTATAAGCAAAAAGAAAAAAATAGATAGATGTTTACAATCTAATAATAATACATAAAAATATAAATACTACAGTAAATAATGAATATGTCAATTCTTCTTTAATTGCTTATTTTAGTTTAAATGCATTTATTGTTTTTGTTTGTCTTTTTTATTATTATTATGGCCTTTAAGTCTCTATCTAGAGTTATTTTTTTAGCTATAGCAAATCTTTTTAGAATATTATTGTTATTATTTAATAATTAACTTTCTTTTTCTTTTATATTGTAGGAAGCAAGAATTTAGGTACTATTTTTTTTGTTAGTCCTTCTTCTTTAGATGCTGAGGGAAATAGCATCGGATTCCAATCTATTTTCTTTCCTTCTCACTTCAGGAAGAAAAATTTGACATCCATAAACAAATTGGTGAGATTTTTAAAAGAAATCTTGTTGATTTCTCAGCAGGTGAAGAATTTTTAATTTACCACACTTTTAAACTTCAAAATGTCCTTCTGTCAAGGTAAGTTGACTCCCCACTTTATCGATATTGGAACTGGATATACTTTTTGTTAGACTTTATTGTGCTCGTGAAAAAACTAGAATGAGCCATCCTCTTGGAGTTTTTACTTTTATTAAACACACAATTCACAGGTCACTATGTTAAATTTTTTAATAAAATTTGTGTCAAAACTGATAGCCGAGGATGGTCAAACGTTATTTTGGTATTTTTGATTTTCTTACACACACCTTTTTTACACATATAATTATTATAATCTACATAAAACATAATATTAAAAGTACAAATCTTACATCTAGACATAGAAATCACACTTTAAAAATTTCTCATTCTCAAAATGATTTCTTTTAAATTTTCGAAAATTAAAGCATTTTGGTTATTCAAAACCTTTTATAACATGTCCTTGCACCCTTTAGTTGCAGTTTATGTGTTTCTTTTTTATTTACAAGTGTTACAATAGTTTATTTTTTAGGTTCACAACTGATGTCTTGGTGGATAAGAATTTTCGATTCTAGTGTTGGAGGTAGGACTTCTTAGACTTTGAATTGTTTCAGTAATTTATGAGAAAACTCCAAACAATGTTTTTCTACCCTTTTTTCTTACTATTCTCATCAATTAATATTTTTGAAAAATATAAAAAGATAGTTTTGACAATTGTACCTAGTATAATCTGTAAGTATTCTTAGTTACTTTATAATAAATCAAACATAGGTATTTTACTATTATGTTATTTCATGATAACACTCCTTAATGCTTATAATCATCAATACTTTTTATCAAATTCAGCTGCTGCTAAGTTTTTTAATAGATTTAAACTTTATTTTGAATGCTGTTGTATTTTCAATCCGTTACAATATATATTCGGTGAAAATTGTACCATAATGAAATGGGAACAGGTGACAAACTCCTTTGTAGAAATTGTACTCTGGAAGATGAATCGCTAGAGCTTGTCCTTTGTAACTGGTCAATACTTTCATCCACAAAAAATGTGCTTTCGGGGAGTATTGGCATCCTCTTGATGACGCTGACTTAAAAGCTTAAAAGCTTAAAAGCAGTAGACTGTAGACAATAGACACGTTAGAATACAAATTCTGTAATTTACGTTTCTTCCTCCAATAACCAGTCAAGTATCATTTATATATTTTGGAAACGGTAAATTTCACATTTATTCTAATCACCAGTAGCGTATTTGAAGAATGGACCTCCCTCATGAAATTTATTTGAATGATTTTTGCAGATTGTTAAAGATATTTTTGTCGAGTCTTAAAAGGAACTGACAGCCAGGCTCTGCTTAAAGCCAGCAGTAATCCAACAACTAGGTCT
Source organism: Lochmaea crataegi (assembly GCA_947563755.1). Classification (NCBI taxonomy): domain Eukaryota; kingdom Metazoa; phylum Arthropoda; class Insecta; order Coleoptera; family Chrysomelidae; genus Lochmaea; species Lochmaea crataegi. Next base: position 15,157,603 of record OX387430.1, read on the forward strand.
AGACTGGTTAAAAACTGCAAAAAATCCATTAACTGGCTGGAAAGAGACAACAAAATGTCTCTAATATGGGTGCCGGCACATGAGTGGATTGCAGGTAATGAAATGGCGGACCAGTTAGCTAAAGAAGGCTCTAAAGGAGACTTCATAGGTCTGGAACCGCTTTGGAGAATTACAAAAGATTGCATAAGAGGGGAAATCGGGAACTGGCTAAATAGGGACCACCAACTCAAACGGAGGTAGACACGAAACTCTCAACCAGGCTATTGAAACTGGGTAAAGACATTTGAAGACAGTTATCGACCTGGTGAATGGAGACTGCACCATGAGGAAACATCTGCACAAAATGGGCAAAGTTAGTGAACCTATGTGCAGAAAATGTGAACTTGATGATGAAACACCTACTCACATACTGTGATTCTGTGAGAACTTACAAGTACTTATACGGAAGCACTTTGGAGAGGAATTAATACAATTAATTCAAGCTTCTGGAATGGAAGTAGATAACATGGGTGAGGTGGCCGTTGATGCCACATCACATGAAATGACAACAAATTTTATATTGTCGTAAAAAATAGGTTGCCATCGATTTAGTGGACTGGAATTCTATAGGATGACTGGTTCTCTCGCATAAATAATAACTGTATTTCGTTAGCAACTGTAATAAACTTCAACGTCGAAAATACATACAGATGGAACGATGAATATAGACAAGCCTTTCAGTAAAAAATAGTAATTATTGGAACGATCTTACTCTTTCCTTTGTGGTTTTCAAAGCACTATTCACTTGAAATATAACTTTGCTTCGTGTTGAATCACCATGCAAACTTTAACTTTATAGAAAAATGCACTTATTATGCAGAAAGCAAGGGAAGTAAATTAATTACTATGAAACGACCCATTTGGTCTGAAAATATCGGTTTTGCACCGGTAAAGGAGTGGTAGGTCTTAGCTGGGAGACCGATCGGGTTGGTAGAACGAATCGACTGTGCAGATAATGTATTTAGGCGCGAAGTGTGCGTTTGGTCACGCCTGCTTTTACTGCCGAAGAATAATAGTAAATATTGCAAGGCGTCGGTCAGCCGCCAGGGAAAGAAAACAAAACGCGATTTTGAACTAAGAAAAAATCCGTTGAGGCAATTTAACCTATTTCATATAATTTTACTCAATTTTCAAAAGTAAAATCAATTATTATTTTGTAAATTAGTCTTTCTAAAGATCTTGACAAACGAATTAATTGGTTTGCCTTCCCTTTATCCATTTTGAGTTCTGTACACATATCGGTTGATTTCGGTCCAGCCTCTTCTCGCATTAATCGTGAATACTCTACAGCTCATCACAAAGTAGTTTAAGAATATTTTGTTGAATTGTCAATAGAAATCATGGACCCAGTAAATTTTCTATAAATAATACAAGATACTTACCTTATAAAATAGAGACATTGCCAAATTTTTCCTAAATCCAGGAGTGGGGTCTGGAAGAACATAATCCGTCTGAAGTTCCCTATCCAGTGAGTCAAATACACTTTGCAGAACAGTATTGTTATACAAATTTTTTCCGATTAATAAATTTTCAGATTTGGTGGCATGTATAAATTTGGCATTTATTCCACCGTAGATGATTCTTGCTGAATTTACAGTACCATTAGTAAGTTTAAATAAAAATCCAGCGTTCACCATAGCATGTGCATTTTGGGCTCTTGGCATAATCTGAAATTAAATGAGCTTTTCTGAATTTTTGCAGAATATTATACTGAGAAGCAGTGGAAAGTTAGAAGTTATGCACGCTCTTTTTCAGGTATCAGCGAAGAGTTTTCCCCATGGTAATCATTGGGCGAGCAACAAAATGCAGAAACATGTATAACTCGCCCAGTGTAAGTTGGCACTTGGACTTTGGAGTTCTGAGATGCGCGGTAGAACATCCGATCGCTCGAGACTTACTGAAATGGTGGACCCCAGTCTCTGTTTTGACCGCAAGCGGTTAATTTCGCAGTAATTCCATGTACCTACGACTATGTTGAAGCAAAGTGCGAGGGTCGTACGAGAGTAGTCCGCTCAATATATCTATCTTTATTCAAGCAGTGTCTGTTCCTTTTTGTTCGCGCATATCTCAAGTGCCAACTTACACTGGGCGAGTTATAAGAAGATTGCAAATTCCAGATAGTAATCGTATAAATAATAAAATTTCATTGGAATAAGCTCAGTTGAAGTACAAAAATTTGCCAATATCAGTATGGTTTGTTCAAGTGCATCCAAACATTAAAAAAATTAATTTAGTTCTTTACGGAAGCCTTTGGCAAACTTCAAGAAAAATATGAACACTTTTTAACTTAAATTCAGGTTATTGTCAATGTTTTGAAGACAAAAAAGATAAGGGACTATATACCATTTCATTTATTAAAGATATTTTGGTTATTTGCAGATGGTAATAACATACAAAGGCGATCTTGTTCGAAAGATGTACTGATTGCATTCTATTTTGGAAGAGCATAAATCTGTGAAAGAAGTCAGTGCTGAAGATATAATCCCAGAAGTTACATTAAGAAGATACATTGAAAAACAAAATAATAACCAACCAATACCAATTAGTGGTGGAAAATTAAGAAAAACTTTCTCTGATACCCAAGAAAAGGAGTTTGTGAGTTACGTTATGGATCTGAGTGCCAAAGCCTTTGGGCTACTAGCTTATGAATTGGCCGGCAAGAACTAGCTAAATTATTACACGGATAAGCCTCAGAACTCCGGAGTTTACGTCACTTGTACAGATAATGGAATTCAATAAAGTTGAGGTTACTAGCTTTAAAAAATTAAATTGAAATACAATTTTACAGCTCATCGCATCTAGAATGCCAAATAATCGGGATTATCGACAGTTCCTAATGAAAACCCAAAGATTTTATCACCCACTGTTTATAGGAGATTCTCAAAAGCTGCTAGTGGTGAGCGTGGGAACAATACCACAATTGTGTGTGTCATAAACGCTCAAGCTTATTTTTGGAAGGGTCAGAATGCGACCAGAACATCTTAATGGATGTCCCCTAAACTCTGATGGCATAGCAAAACCAACTGGGTGGATTAAGCTTACAGAAATAATTCTTTTGGAATTGATGTGTTTTACTATGTTTGTTTATTTTTATCAAAAATACATACCTTGAATGTGGTAAATTTGTATGAACTGTCCAAAGCATTGAATATAACACTCTTAATCACCTTCTTCTTCATATCATGGCTAAGAAAAGCCTCTGGAGTTACAAACGATTCATTGGAATCGATGTCAACTGAAAATATAAGATTGTTGTATACAGATTGCGAAAATCCCTTTCTTACAATGCCACTTATACAAGTACGACAAGGAAAATATGAGCAAAACTACGCGAAAGAGAGAGAAGACTTGTTAGGCGTGTATACAGTCCCCTCCTATTCATTTTAACTGTTGTGCATTACAAGCGGCAACAATGTTAAATACCAATAATTGTTAAATCGAAAGCAGTGTACGGATTTTATTTATTGCAGATTGTAATTTGCCCAAATTTTTTCTTGAACTCCATTATTTTATTCTTATTTGTGTTGATCTCACTTATTTTTCAAAAGTCAATAATATTACCAATCTCGATTTTCTCCCACTAAATACACCGTTATCCGGTGTTAAAAGTCAAATGCAAAATAAGTTATTTATTACTTAGAAAGTACCAAATATTCTAAACTGGCAACGCTGCAGCAGCGACTGACTTTCCCCACTCGGTGAGTAGGTTCACTGTGGTTCAGTAGTTTCCCAACATGGAAGGAGTGAGGTTGTTGAAGAAATAAAAAAATATACTCGTTATTACGTATCCTGTGAATCTTAAAATTCATTTTTGTCAACTTGATCGTTTCTGACCAAGCTGACAATTAATTTCTAACTACAATAGGATATTATTTTAGCCATTGCAACTTGAAAATAAAACATTTTTTCTTGAGATAAAAATAATAAAGTAATTGGGTATAAAAAACTAAAGATCCCTTCCATTAATAAATTGAATTGAAAAAATAAAATAAGTACTTATTCTAAACATAAAATATGAACTTCTTGAAAAAATTAAACTATAAATCCGTTCTAAAGGTAAACATAATTTTGATGAATTAAGTGCTCAAATAAACCACCTTGCTGTGCCAGGTAATAACCAAATCTGTCAAAAAAGATTTGAACTCATATCTCTGAGATTATTTGGCGTAATGCTGGCACAAACGTGCTGTATTTTCACCCTCAATTCATTTAAATTATAAGCTCTTTCAAATTTATGTTCCCAAAGAAAAAAATCATTTGGAGCTAGGTCAGGTGATCTTGGAGGCCATTTAATTGTACCATTAGTACTAATAATTCTGTCGGGGAGTGTAAACCTTAAAAATTCCATTACCATCCTTATTTGAGTTATTGTACATTCTGTCAAGAAAGATCATTTAAAAATTCCCGCTTGGAGATATAGTTTTTTTCGAGAAGTTGCACAACTGTTCTCTGTACTAACGGGAAATTTGACTGTCATTTGTCATTTAGTTCGTTCAGAGTGGTTCCTTTTGACAGTTCATAAAAAGTCTATTTTTGCGATGTTCACGATTGATGAAAATATCGAACAAAGGATATGTTTTAAATTTTGATTTGAAAATGTTACATAGGTAGATCGACTTCATAAAAAACACGAGCTTTTGAGTGGTACAGTGCATTCAAAAGCGGTCAAGATGTAGTGGGAGATTTGTCTCGCTCTGGCCAGCCATCAACGTCTCCTGTTGAACTTAACATCGCTAAAATAAAGGAAATGGAGTCTGAAAATAATCTTGGCTAGTGACGAACGACCAAAATTTTCCTCAAAAACTCAATTATGTAAATGTCGCTGAAGGCCGATCTCACATTCATAAAACGCATTATGACAGTTGATGATACGTTTACTAGTTTGAAATGCAAACTAGTCAACAAGCTTCAAAATGACGCCTTCCAGCTGAGCTGAAACCGAAAAAACATGTCAAGGTCGAAAGAATTGTTGCTAGAAGATGAGATAGTGAATAAATAATAATATCTGAGGATTATCCGTTTGTGATGAGAATTTCCGGTTAAAAATTCACAAAATATTATCGATATAGCCACTGTATTCCCCTGATATGGGGCCGCAAGAAAAGTACTCGTCTGCGTTGTTCAATTTGAACGTCTATTTGTTTAGGCGCGCTCTATTTCCATGCGCAGACGAAACTGGATTCTTCTTCGACATTTCAAATAAATGATGAATAGTATTATGAGCAATGTTTTTACCAATAACTAATTTAGCGTTAAATGTTTCCAATAACAAAAAAATATCTGACGGAAATTCGTTGTGTTGATATTTCATCATCAAGTTACCAGCTATACTTCCTACCTGTAACAATAAAGGAAAGATGAAATAAGTTCTCAGTATATTAAAATGCAGCTTAAAAAATTATATCTATAATAGTGAATTATGAAGTTTCATTTTTTTTGTGGGTGTGTGCGTGGAACTGATTTCCTCAAATTAGGTGGAAATTTATTGATAAATCATAAACGAAATCAAACCCTCGGATCTCATCACGTTATTGAAACGTCCAAAGAAAAATGATGATAACGAAACTATTGATCATATCTAGTCATCTTATCAATAAGTACTCACATTTCTGATTTGAACAGTAGCTACCCAATCTATATGTTTTGCTATTTGGCTCAAATATGAAAATTTCACATTCTTAGAGACTTGTTGACAAATATGCATGAAATCCGTTAAAGTCACATTTCCACCGACCATCAGCATGTCATTGTTTGCACTAAAGTGTATCAATTCAGCAGTATCTCTTATATCTATGTACAAATCAGGAAGTGGAAGATTTTTAAAAACACCTAAAACAAATATAATGATTCATACACCAAGCGTTTTGGACTGCTGCCTTCATGTCACATTGTTATATAAAAGAAAGTCGAACAAATTTGTTAGGAGTTTGGAGAGCTAGGAAAAAGAATTCCTCTAGGAGACATCTTCACACCTGCACATATATAGACCTGGATGATTCGAGAAACTTTGTGAAACTTTCTAATCACAAAGGACAGTTTTTCCCAAATATTTTGATTACGATACTTTATTCCCTAAGCTAAAGATTGGTTCTCAAACTTATAAAAAAAATTTGACACCGAGGGACAAGTCAGATGTCACTTTAAATCTCTTGCTGCTTACTTACAAGCTTATTTCTCCTTTTCTTACGACTCTAGGTGAATAATTATTTGTTTCAAATTGAAACTTGAATTTAATTTAATCACTCACTCACAAATTTGCAGACGATATTGTATTAATAGCGAAATATGAAAAAGTCCTACAAGAAAACATAAATGTGTGGAATTCAGTAATGGTAGATATGGGGATGAAAATAAACAAAAGTGATGGTCATTGGAGAAGACGAAGAGGAAATAAATGTAAGAATAGAGACAGACAGAATGGAGCAAGTTAAAGATTTCGAATACCTTGGAACAATAATATAATAGACGAAAACGCAGACCAGGAAGCGGATAGAATATTAATAATAGAACAGTTAAAACTAACAAACTATACTATACGACCGATGTATATGGATGTGAAACATGGGTGTTATTAGGACCACAAATTAGTTAAACACAGGGGACGGATATGAATTATTCAAGAAGAGTAAGATGTGTAACAAAAGAGGATAGAATGAAGAACGTGGATATAAGAAAATACCTAGGAATACAATCAACCTTATATTTTGAGGACATTTACAACGTATGGATGAAGGACGACCGGCTAAGAGAGTATGGAAAACAAAAATTGAAAAAAATTAAAAAAGGGACAGACCAAGAAAATCTTAGGATAAGGTAATAGCTGGATTACTTGATAAAAGAGGAAGAAGCTAAGGAATTAGCTCAAAATAGGAAATAATGGAAAAATTCGAGAAGGAAGAGTACCTACAGCACGCCCTACACCACTTAGTAGTATAAGGGCTTAAGGATTATATATACTGAATAAATATTTTCCTACATTTGTGGTTCCTGTAAAAACTGCATCATCCTATGAAGACTCAATTGGTTATTTTCTAAACAATAAAAAATCCCACAATGTCGCATTCAATCAAATTTAAATTCACTAATTGAAAAAATAAACATTTAAACGAAATGTAAATTTAACACAGCAAGCTTCAACATAGTCTCTGGCGGGAAATAGAGAGCGAATTAATAGAAATTTGAAAAGCTATATAACTTTCCACTTATACCCGGAATAAATTTACGACATTAATCATACCTCTGGAGGTGTTTCCACTCACTAGTATATAGTTTTTCGCTGAAGTTACTTCCAAAACTTCCAATAAATCTTTCAAAGTATGAACTTTTATCCATTTTGCATCATTGGTGTTCGAAGAAAATTTTTTCTTAGGTTTGGCATTTTGGGTACAAACTTTACCCGGCTCATTTGGGCAAAGTCTTAGTTCTTCTATGTCAAGAATTGTTTGGTCTAAAATATGTAAGATTATGCTGGAGTTCTTAAATTTTATTTAAAAGGAAATTCTCTTAGTTTTGGTGAGAGGCAAGTATAAGTAAAGTTATTTTGAAATTGTAATATTAATTATAATTTTTCCTGTCATATTAAAGTACTATTTATTTTTATATGGTGATGAAACTTACAACGATTGTTCAATAGAAGCATATATTTGCAGTGGCGGTTCCTCAATTAGGTCATTGAGTCAATGACCTCCCATTGAAAAATAATTAAATAAACATTTAAAAAAATAAAATTTACCTACTATACATATAGTATAGTATTCCTGATGAATAAAATTTACATAAAACGTTTCAAGTTCCCTGTGTAAACGTTATTCCTCATCAAGCATCAAGTACTAGGCGAAAACCAAAATTGGACAGCGGGCTGGTGTCCACCGTTGACCTCAAGGTGTTATATGGGAACGGAATTTGCCAAGCGCTGACGATCTTCGTGGCGTGAGAGAAACGTTAAATTTACACAAGGGTGCAGGAATTTTAGATTATAAAAAAGTTGAAATAATTGTTGTAGAATGTCTTCTTCACAACCTAGTGTTTCGAAATTAATTTGAAATGCAATTTTCATTCATAAATTATGAAGAGGTAAATACGAAGTATTGAACATAATTAATTCAGAATTTTAATAAGCTGTAAAATAACAATGCTGTATAATCTAAATTTACGTTAGGTACTCTCCATAAATGAACATACATCGTTTTATTGCACTTTATTGCAGTAATATTTCCAATTAACTACAGCCCGGGCCTCGACGCCCTCTCCGATATTCTCTCTAGCAGCTGTGGACATACCAAAATGGCTACCTATGCGCGTGACCTCATGCGCGGTCTAACAGAGTTCCTGGAAGCTATCCTACTATTTAGTTCTATTTCTATACTATGATCGTACGATCAATTCCTTCGTTTTTTGTGGGAGTGCTTCTATTAAACAATCCTCGTACATTTTTGTGGAAATAAGGAAAAGGAAATAGACCGATATGAAAATTGTTCAAGAGGAAAAAACAAGAAAAACCTGGAAATCATTTATAGACTTGTAGGACCAACGCTACACGACGTAGTTGAATACATTTTCTATCCAAATTTTTGTATCCAGTTATGTACTCTAGCGGTGGACCTGCCGGTCTGTGAATTATTGTTAGGTTTTTCTCCAAGCCACTTTTGTTGAAAAACATTTTTTTAATACAATCTGCTCACACAAGAGCTGTGATATCATAAATTAATTAAGCTTGATACTTAACAAAAAGCTTGTCAATTTCCATTACCATTATCAGTAGCAAGCTTTTTGAAACCATTTAATATAGGTCTGTAGCCTGTACATCTACAAATATTTCCACCAAATGATTTTTCAATCTCTTCTTTCGTTGTTTGACCGGATTCTTGCAAAGCATACATATTCATAACCATCCCAGGGGAACAAAAACCACATTGCGTGCCATAGTTATCTGCTAAATTTTTTTGAATATCATGGTAACCAATTAGTGGATTTCCTATACCCTCTATAGTGTGAATTTTCCAGCCATGGCACGAAAATATGGACACCAAACACTAAAAAAATACAACATATTTTTACTATACCAAATATTGAAGAAAAAGTTTGCTGAATAATCAAAATGTCAGTGAATATTCTAATTTTTTGTCCCTCTTCTGATGTTTTCATTCATACAGGCTATAGTGGCAATCGTCGACCAAGGCTGAAGAACATTTTCTTTCTAGGTCCATTTGTACCAGCCCTAGTGCCATGGTTTGTTTTGGAACCATCGGTGAACCAGATGATTTCTCCAGAAATGGGTGCATCACCTGTTCCCTAGATGGGATGATGATGTTCACTCGCTCAGTGATTGTCATGCTCTCAAAACATCTACACAAAATGGACAAAGTTAATGAACCTATGTGAAGAATATGTGAACTTGATGATGAAACACCTATATACTCACATACTGTGCTTCTCTGAGAACTTAGACGGAAGCACTTTGGAGAGGAATTAATACAACCATTAAAACTACTGAAAATATCCCCAGTCAAACTAGCGGCCTTTATAGAAGACACGAAGCTCGATAACATGGGAAATGGTACAGATTCAGTTCAAGTGCCTGAGCTGTTGAGCACAACCCAAACGAATAAATGAATAAATAAAAAATCAAAACGGAGATGGTACAGCAATAGAACCTGTATAAATAATAATTGATTCCTACTTACAGAGTTTACTGAAAACACTTTTTTCTTTCCATTAACAACCTCCTCCACAGCTACTGTACATGCTCCGCAACCACCTTCCAAGCACATTCTCTTAGTGCCTGTGAGGAAAACTTTTTCTCTAAGATATTTGTTCAGAGTAGTTTCAGGTCCGACATCATCAACATCAACTAAAAATTCATCAATACGTTTAAAGAAGAACAATCGTCTTCAACTGTGCATTATAAACAAAGCAATTACAAAATAAGCTCTGCGATATTTATGTTGTTTTGACAGACCCAAATGAAATTAATAATTCTTTAGGATATCATTACTTATTTTTTTATTAAACAAGCCATGGTCCAATCAGATCTTCATTAAAATGTTTCATTTTCGAGATATAGGGCGAGTTTCGAAAATTGACCTAAATTGTTATCTCAAATAGCTTCTTCATCTCACTAGATGTGAAAAAAGTACAAAGAAACTTTTGATAGAATAGCCAAAGGAAAGTTTAGTGCAGTAGACAACACTTGTGTTCGACGCAGACCTTCTCAAGGTCACAGCTCACTAGAGTTTCCGTGGACTCTGATTAACGTTACAATCAATTCATCAATAATTGTTTACTGATTATCAACAATGTTTTTCTATTAAACTGATTTCCCATGATCATATTATGTCACAGTCTATACAATATTTATAGAATTTTTATACTTGGTTGCTAGTTTTTTCATTTCAATGTTAAAGCCCTTACCTGCATGGTTGGCACCGGCTACAGAAAATTTTACACGTTTCCTTTGTAACATTTTCAATTTACTGGTATGGAATGTTTTTCCACTGAACTAGAAGCAAACTTGAAATTAAACCTTTTGATAAAATTATTATTCAGGAATTAAAAAAAGTCGGATTAGTTTTGTTTGTGATAAATACCGATCATAACAAATTTAATACGTAGATTATTGTGCTTCTAAATTAATATTAATAATGATAATACGACTTAAAGAAAAAGATAATCGTGAACTCTCATATCATTAATAATTAATATTTTTAAAATACAAGATGCAAGTAATACAGGGTGTCCTACCAGGACCCGGGGAACCTATGAACAATTAAGTGACGAAAATTTGGTGATTTGGTACAAACTTCTGGTTGTACCGGAAGTTCTTACTTCTTGCCTGCTTATTTTTAAATATTATTGCATTTTTTGATTGTACGTTTAATTTTAATACATGTTTTTTATGTGTTGGCATTCTTGAAATTGATGTTCTTCAAAATATTTTAAATTAAATCTTGAAAGTGGCAGATGCAGATGTCTGAGTCTGCAGTATTGCAAATTGTTAACAAACGGAAGCATCTACTTGGTCTTATTTTAGTATGCTGCCCCAAGCTTTGCTCAATACTTTCTACAAAATTAGACCGAATTTGAACATCAAACACATGCTCAAATGAAACCCCTGTATTTATTACTTTGTTGTATTATGAAAGTGACCTTTGGAGAAACATAAATGAAATTGTATTAATTGCTCAGCAAACTCATTTGAAGTCTTTCAAATTTATTTTTGGTTTTTGGCACTAAATAGGAAACCAGCTATAATAAGTTTTTTTTATTCCCCTATTTATTTGCAATCTATAATACTTATTATAATATACAAATTATGTGATAATACAATTCGGTTGACATGCTGGATAGGAATCCAGTGATTACTATCTCTTACGGCTATAATTAATATCTAGGTTGATAAGTTTTGTCTATTGGGAATACACTAACACTCGTTAAAGCCTATTAGTTAGGTCGTATGGAAAATAACGTTCAAGTCTACGCAGGGCTTCTGGTTGTACCATGAGGTTAGATGTCAGTCTGTTCTGATGATGTCTTTATCTATTTGTATAGCTTATATATAAGTTTTTTATTTCCGATTTGACCGATTCCACTTGAAGATCACGGGCTATAACAAAATTTGGCACAAACCATGGAGCATCTAAAACAATTTTTAGCACTTTCGATTGGAATCGCTCCAGAATTTCAATATTGGAATCAGCTGCTGCTCCCCACAGTGGGATACCGTAGGTCAAAATGGGCTTGAGGATTGCTTTGTAGATCAGTACCTCATTTTTTATAGATAATTGAGATTTTCTACCTATCAGCCAGTACAAATCTCTTAGTTTCAAACCCAATTGTTTGCGCTTCGTAAAGATGTGTTTCCTACAGGTTAGGCGCTTATCTAGGTGCATGCCTAGATATTTGGCATCGTCCTGTTAGGTAGAGTCACTTCTGGACATTTGCCTTTACGGTTGGTGAAAGTTACCTGAGCAGACTTCAATTCATTTGCTTTAACTCGCCTTTTCTTTTACCAGTTTTCTACTTTATTGAGGTGACGCTGTAGTGTATTTGATGCTACAATAGGATCTTTGAGTGATGCTAGTATGACGGTGTCATCTGCGAATGTGGATACTAGTACGTCATTGCTATTTGGTAGATCGGCCGTGAATAAGAGGTAAAGTAGCGGCCCCAGAACACTGCCTTGAGGAACTCCGAAGTATATTTTGAACAGTGCTGTTTGTTCATCAAGGTATTTAACTAGGAAATAGCGATCTTTGAGGTAGGAGTGAAGCATTTGGTAACAATTGATAGATAAGGATTTTCTGATTTTAAATAAAAGACCATCATGCCAAACCTTGTCAAATGCCTGCGTGATGTCTAAGAACGATGCAGCACAATATCTCCTATTTTCTAGATCTTCGATTATTTTTTTGGTTACCCGATGAACTTGTTCGATTGTTGCGTGCTCTCGTCTAAATACAAATTGATGATTTGGTAGTATATTTCTTTGGTCAATGATTGGTTGCAATTTTACAACAAGTAGTTTTTCTAACAACTTGCCCATTATAGGAAGCAGACTTATAGGTCTGTATGACTTCACATCTTCTAATGGCTTACCCGGTTTAGGAAGTAGTATAATTTGTGCCACTTTCCACTGTGATGGGAAGTGTGATCTCTTTATCGTGGCGTTATAGATATAAGTTTGGCATTTTATAGCCTTGGAGCTCAATTCTTGTTATATTCTAGCTGATATAAGATCATACTCTGGGGCTTTACGAGGATTTAGCTTTATCCTGATAGAATTAGTAACCTGCCTTATTGTAAATTTCTCAAGCGGAAGTTCTAGCTGAAAGGGGGATTGTAAAAATTCAATAATTTCAGCATCATTGTTTTCGTCGGGATCCATTGGAAACGGCTGAAAAACTGGCTCTAAGTGTTTTCCAAACAATACAGCTTTCTCGCTTCTAGTCTTAGTCCATTTACCTTCTTCTGCCTGAAGTGGGGGATTATAGAGTTGTGGTAGGTTTATTTCTTTAGTTGCCTTCCATAATGAGTAATCCGTGGTTTCCGTTGCCGTTGAGTTAGTCAGGTATCTTTGTATCCCAGCTTTTTTGTGTTGTGATCTATTGAGTTTCGTTTCATCTTGAGGTGCTTGTGTGTTTTGCCAGATTTTCCTGTATCTACATTTTATGGCTATTTTTTCTCTTATTATAGGTAATTCCTCATTGCTGTTTTTTCCTGTTTCTTAGGGGTAGCTTTCCAAATACTATCTTGTATAGCTATTGTAAATTTTTCAACTGCTTTATCAATATCTCATTTTGTTTTTAAATGCATATTCAGATCAATTTTATTATCGAGTGTCATTCGGAATTCTTCCCATTTAGTAGGTATACTTGTTGCCTAGGCATGAGGCCTTCGGTTTGGATATCGCTTCAGTGCTCAGTAGGACTTGTCGGATGACAAGTCCGGACATGATTTGAGTGAAATTAGGTTATTTGGAATACCTTTAGAGCCGCAGAAGTCTACTAAATCTGGTAGTTTTCTTGGATCTGTAGGCCAGTAAGTTGGTTATCCAGTGGAGTATGCTTTTAGGTTACCATTTTGTATGGCCAAATACAGTTGTCTACCTTTAGGTGTAGTTAGTCGCGGCCCCCAATGGGTATGCTTCGAGTTGTAGTCTCCTCCATCAATGAAACGATTACGTATAGTATTGAAGAAATTTTCAAATTGTTCTTCTTTTATGTTACGCTTTGGAGGACAGTAAACAGCACTTATTGTTAGTGGTCCATACCAGTCTTAAATTTCCATAGTAGTGGATTGTATATATTCTTTATTATGTTTTAATGGTGTTTTTGATGATTATCGCCGTTCCTCCATGGGCGGTACCGTCTGGGTGTTGAGTATTGTGTTTCTGATACTAACAATATGTCTTTATGTTGATTTACAATGAATGCTTTTATTTCGTCTGCATGTTGAATTAGCCCATTTTCATTACATATCCCAATTTTTGAAAATTTTGCCATTTAATTTGTAAGTTTTGTTATTACTGTTGTAAGTAGATTTAACATTGTGCCCATTTGTTTTACTAATCCTTTAATCATATTTTTAAGCTCAGATAATTTACTTGATGCCTGATTTATTATATTATTTGCTGTTAGTTGAGTTAGATCAAAAATTATGCATATTGTTAGTTAATATGTATAATATACAAAAAATTGATATTTTTGTTTTTCTTGCGAAATAACCTCTCTTAAATCAATAATTTTTCAAAAAAAGTTACAAAATGTATCATTGTTTCTCTAACAACAAGAACAAATTTATATATCTTCTGAATTTCCTTGTGATGTATTCATTTCCGAAACGTTGAATTAAAAAATATAAAAAAGATTGTGCTTTGATTTCCCAAAATAATTAACAAAAACAAATTTATAGTTGAATTTGTACTTCGTGGAAAATAAACTCAAAACACAATCATAATAACCTAAAATTTAAAAACAAAGTATTATAAATGGGTTCATAATATTTTGGAACATTAGTGTTAATTAACTTAAGTAGGTCTTCTTTTGTTCTCCCGGAAATAAAAAATTTGGTAATGTACGCTTGCTTCAGTTGTCGGGCTGTCGCGCAGGTAGATTCACCCCGTATCAGGACGAGTTTAGGGTCTTTTTTATTGCCAAGAGATTAAAAATTAAGTTTCTGCGGTAGTCAGTGACGTGGGCCGAGAATGAAAAAAATAGTTTGAACGTTCTGAATAAACCTGAATTATACCCATTTTAAATCGGAACGATCCATTTTTAAACACATATTAAGTACGCTTATGGAAGTAGTCCTATTGATTGATTCATTGCTCCGTCATATTTATGAATAAATCATAACAATCTCTATAAAATTGTGTAGGCGATTTGGGTTAAGATTGCAGCGCCGCGGACGGTGACAGTCGAAATCTAGCTATGAGCCTTTATCAGCCATATTTGTTTATTTAACTGTGTTTGCGTGTGTTGATCTAGTTAATGTGTTTATTTTTGGATTTGTGTTATTTTTTCTTTGAAAAATATCTCTTGTGGATTGACTTGATTTGGATTGTGTTCATATATCAACATCATTAGACATGAAGTTGAGCATAGTAGATTACATGAAATACACAACAGAAATGATTCATTTTCAAATAATGAAACTTCAGCAAATAAAACGAAAACTAACTGGAATACGATGTAACAACTGTTAAAAAGCACTTAAATACAATGAAAAACACGACAAATGACATGGCCCATAGCTCGGTTACCTGAACGTCCGGTAGGGGTCGTATCGCTTATGCCGATTAATCAATTGGTTGTAAATAATCTTATATATGTTTTTTTAAATAAAAAAGCAACTACACTGTTTTGATATATTTTAGATAAGTCTTTTTGATGAATTTAGGATTTCTTTTGTAATGGTAAATATAAGCTGTGAGCGACCATGCCATAAGATATATCCGCCATCTAGCGCATATGGACGAGTTACAATTCTGTCTTTATTGTGTACCGGATAGAGTTGAGCTTTATTAATAATTTGACATCATCAACCCATTTTTGAACAATTTTGCAATTGTGCCACTATTTCTCCAAAGGTGCGCTGTGTCGAAAAATAACCCATGTTCACATTTAGGGCAAGGTAACTCAATACAAACATATTACAATAGGTTTGTTTCAGCTGGCATTTAGGAACCGTATCGAGTACTTTATAGTGCGCAAACTCGAACTAGGGATGGGCACATCAACTTTATCACCCCTTTCCAGAAGGTAATTTTTGTACCGTCCCAAGAACGATACTATAATCAGTTGGAACGCGAAAGAAATAGAACACTTGCGCGAAAGATACCTAGAACGATTCTATCGCCAGTTGGAACGAACCTATTGTTCCATGCTACTATCTCTATCGGAAAATGTAAATGTTAGGTAAGCAACTAAACATATCTAACAATGTATGTTTGGTTGCATACTTTCTTGTAAAGTGAAAGCTTTTTTATTTATTTAAAACGATAAAATAAATATCATAGAACATGATATATGGTTGAGTAAATTCGGTTGGTTATTATTATTTTATATTTTTTCCTTTAAAAAGGGCATGCTGAGTTCAAATATCATAACATCAACAAGCTTTTCACTGAATTATTCAAGAGTACCTACATAAATACCTATCGATTCAGAAGGAAATTATACCAAAATGGGAGGTACTCGGTACAAGTACTTTTGATGCTCTCAGTCCACGAATAGATTGCTTTGTATGTACTTATACTTGTATTCAGCGCTTTTTATACTGTGCTCGAGTACATCCTCAGGTATAGTTTAGTTCAAAATAGATCGTCTATTTCTACTGCCATGAATATCCTTCAAGCCCCATTATTCATTGAATTCTAAAGGATTTATTGTGCCCCTTTTTTTTACTTAGTTCCAGAGGAAAGTCTAGGAAAGTAGTACATTTTTTTGACCTATTCCCCGAAGGAATTTTAGGATATCCGCAGGATTTAGTTTAGGTAAGTGTCCCTCTTCTATTTAGTAGACACCTCGATGTTGTGCCCTAGAATTCTTTATTAGCACTCGTAACACATCCTACTGAAATGCAAATAGAAGTGGATTGGATTATATTTGGGAGGAATGGATAAATAATTAAAACATGGTAAAACTGTGAACTTTTATTTCAGTTTATTTTGTAAATTAATCTTTATATACATTTTTAAAAGTACAGCTCATCGTAAATCGTGTGAAAATATACAGTGTTGTTGAAAAGTCTCGCACCAAGCGTTTAGCGTACGGCAACCATCTTGAATTTTTGGAAATGTCAACCTAGGTCGACTGACGTACATTGTTTAACGAGTAGGAAAACCCTAACATTTTTGGACGACTGTGAAGATTGCTAAGTCGAGTGAATAGGAAATCTTGACTTTTTATTTAGGAAAATTTGTCTGGAATGTCAAAATTTCCTAGCGATTTGCGGAAAAGAATCTCATTTTTCCCTCTCTCCAAAAATAATAGCAATGTATCACTTTATTTGGAAATTATAATAGAAATTTAACAGAAATATTAAAATTGTGATTTTAAACAAAACTGGATGTTACAGAAATTTATAACTTAAAGTTGATACAATCTCTCTTCGAAGCTACGAATAGAATCGTTGATCATTTATGGAGTAATGCCCTGCATTTCGAGACGTATGCGATCCTTCAAATCGTTCAAGTTAGTTGGTCTGAAACATAAACGCAGTCTTTCAGGTACCCCCAGATAAAAAATCACGTGGTGTCAAGTCGGGGATCTTGCCGGCCACTCAATTGCACCTCTTTGACCGATCCATCTCTGAGGGAAAATTGTATTTAAATATTGCCTAGCGTCTCGTTGATAATGCGGAGTTGCGCGAAAGAGAAAAAAATAAGCTTATTTGTGATACTCGACTCGACCTAGGTTGCCATTTCAAAAAATTCAAGATTTCGGCCGTACGCTAAACGCTGGACTCAAAAACATCTCGAACTCTAAAATATGCAGAATAAGGTCTCATTCATCGTCCTAGAATTCCCCTTTATCCGTTTCAAAGATAATCCCTTGATGCGAGATTTTTAGCAACGCTGTATATCGGTACTGAATAGAAATCATGAAACTGCAACTTTCATTATTTA
Organism: Lochmaea crataegi; assembly: GCA_947563755.1. Classification (NCBI taxonomy): domain Eukaryota; kingdom Metazoa; phylum Arthropoda; class Insecta; order Coleoptera; family Chrysomelidae; genus Lochmaea; species Lochmaea crataegi. The sequence goes on from OX387430.1 coordinate 15,175,268, forward strand.
TTGTTTTGATAAATTACTGTCTTATTAAGAAAACCTATTTTTTTTCTGGAAACAATACATCAATTGGAAATTTGCTATATAACCTGTTCAATATATTTTCCAAAAACGTTTTAATTATGTTCCCAATCGTAGGTCCAAATTCTTCCACGAAAACGTTGTAGTTTTCGTTAAATATTTGATTTGTTCGATCATTAAGAGCTTTATTATCTTTAAAAAGGTTATCGAAATGAAAGTAAGTCGAGTGCAATGTCATGTTTATGTCGCCATTTTTACCAAGCAGATGCTGTTTACCATGTTTAACAATAGTTTCCAAAGATCCTGAAGTCCTCACTTTCAGTCCAGCTGAAAACATTACATATAATAAAACAATAGTTAACGAATAATTTATATTTATATAAGTTGATACTTACTTAGGTTACCGATACAGGTTCCATCATTGTCTAACTGTAAAACCAACAATTTCCCTTTTACGTGAAAATCGGTTTCTATATTTAAACAAGGATTTTCCAAGGTGAGTTCCCATTTCTTTACATCTCCTAATTCTAAATTGAAGCTAGTGACAATCGAATTTTCTACATTATATATTTTCAAGTTTTTTAGATCGCAACTGGAAAAAATTGTTTATTAGTAGATATTTAGGTATAAGTTGTAGGTAAAATTAATTTGCGTCGTTTCACAATTTGTCGGCGAGTAAAGAAATCTAGAAGCAGAGCCGGTTTCAGACTCATAATGTGAATTTGCGAAAAATGATTGCCAAATGTCAGAAAATATTACAAAAAGTATAATAGGTATAGCATACTTTATATTTAATGGTTAAAGATTACTGATCTCTGACCATTCGACTATATAGAATGTTCTTCATGACTTACTCTAAATCAACTTCTCCTATAGTAAATATTGAATGCATATTTATATAACCAGTCAAGTTCAAATAAAACATATGAACATATTATTGTTTTGTCTTACTTCACGCTTTGAACTTGACTTTCTTTCAATAACCTTCTTAATTTATATTTATATAATAATGAAATGTTCGAACGTTTTGTTGAAATAAGATCAAGGGAATTTAATTCTTCTTTTAAATATTTATTATTATATTATTATATTGGGCCAAAAGGCATCACAGGGTTTAAAATTGAGCTCTCGTAATAATTTTAGCAAATCTTTTTTTAGACACTGTGTTGGAGTGTGTTACTTGTTTCCTAGCCTTTGGTTTAGGAATTTCTTCAGTTTGCCTGGAATGGTAAGGAGCATTATCCTGAACTATTACAGAACCTCCCGGGATGTTTGGAATTAACTGTTCCTTGAACCATTTCTCAAATAACGCAGCATTCATATCTTGATGGTAATCCGCTGAACAGCTTGAAATATTTTTAGCAGATAAGTTGTTAACGAAACCATGTTCATTACCCGCGTGGACAATAATAACTCGTTTTCCTCTATTCGAAGGGGCATTTATTGAACACTTTGGAGTCCCATCATGCCAACCTTTTTTGCTAACATCATTGGTATCATACTACGTTTCATCGAGATATATTATATTTTTCTGTAATCGTCGACAATGCGTAATTTTTCCTAAATAAGAATGTCGAAGCTCTATTATTCTCGAGGATTCCATAATTTTTTGACGGCTATATAAAAGGAGAAATATTTCCTATCCATATTTATAAAATATATACCTATAACCATATCTTCCTCTTCGAATTGTCGCCAAAAAAGCCATAATTTTGATAATTACCATCAAAATAGTCTTAATCAATAAAATAATTCTAATCACCCAAAATCTTAATCACAGAAACAGCTAACAGATATATAATTCTTATTCAGAACACAATGTCTCGTAAATAACAATAATGAACTAAGCCTACTCTGCGCGTCCATGTGGACTTGAGATAAGTTACATGAGAATCCCAATCGCCAATGAGAATCAATTGTTCGGTTGTGGGTGGGTCAAGACTAGAAATGATTTATGGCTTTTTTTTAACAATTCATTTTACTCACAACTATACTAACTGCATTAACAAAATTATTATCAAAATCAGCACTTCAATAAAATGTTCGTTGTCTCGATTGAATAAAAACATGTGCTGGTACTTTTTGTCTAACTATTAATAAAATCGCTAGGGTCAAGTTGTCTGCGAAGGGCCGGCCCTAAATTCGTCCCCGACCAGGTAGCAACCCCTTAAATTCATCCCATGCTAAGCAACGTTCATTAATTACATAACTAAATTCGTCCCCGAGCAAAGGATTATATATTCTTAGAAATTACCTTGTTTTTTCATCACTGTATAGCTTCTTCAATGATTTTCCTTGCCCTTCTCAATAAAATTAAAATATTTTTTGGAGACGAGTTTAGTTGTTCATTTTTGTCGACCTGCACTACTCAGGGACGAGTTTAAGGGCAGGATTATCGGTTGCTACCTGCTCGGGGGCGAGTTTAGGTACGACCCACCGAAGACCGGCATGTAGATTTTTATTAGAGTCGAGTTGTCTCCCGTTATTGACAGGTAGATAGTGAAACTAAATCTTAAAGAAATAACAAATTCTACCATTATAATATTATTGCACTTGCACTAAGTATTGATTTGTTATCGAGTAATGTTCCTTGCCTCCACAATTAATTATTAACTTGTTCTTGGAAATATTAATTGAATGGGAGACAACTCGGAAATGACCATTTTCGAAAACAGGCAATAACGTCAGGTTCGGGAGACAACTCGACCCCTACCAATAAAATAAGTAATAACCAAGACTTATTTTACCTGAAACGATCGCCTGATTTAATTTCAGCAGATGGAACCATAAGAGGATTTAAACTAGGTACAAATAGTTCAGGAATTCCGTCTTTGAGTTTTGGTCGTAGTTTTTCTATATTTCTTAAAACACATTGTGATAATTCTTTTGAATCTCCTCTGAAACATTGGTCCACGAATGATGCTAAAACAAATTATCAACTATAGTTTATTTGAACAAGTACATAGAGTACTGAAATGCAATAATTCCCTAACTAACAGGTGTTTATCGGATATTACAGAGCTGTACTCAAAATTGACGAAATATTTTACAATAATTTAATAGTAACTATAGGTAGGTACTATTGAAAAAAAAATTGCCACAATTTTTAAGTTTATAAAGGGACATTTGTAGTGGATCACTTCGAATATAAAATTATGTACTATAAAATATTATAGCTTCCTTCCTTACTTTCATTATCGATTTGACATGTTATTAAAGATTATTTATTGTTCTCCAATTCGCAGGTAGAAAAACAAAAACCTGGTTACGTATTTTGCGAAATATTGATGTACAGTTTCGTCATTATGACCTATGCAAGCGCCAAACGTGATGGCGAGCGATCGCGCAGGTATAGACTCTCCCAACTAAATTGCCTGTCATTGGAGGACAACTAATGATACGCCTCTGTACAGAGCATTTATATGTCTTGCAAGAGCTGTACTGGGAGGTAACATTGAAAATGAGTTTGTGCGCATGGGGGCGGGCTCGCCATCACGTTTGGCGCTTGCTATATATTAGTTTTGATTATGGTTTTGGCTCTATAAAAACCGTGTTTGAGGGTTGTATTTGTGAAAGTTTCGTGAAAATTAGTGAACGTTATACTAAACGCCCGAAATTTGGACCAGTAAGTCTAAACGAAAAAACGATGATTTTAAACGTATTTGGGTATGTACAGAAAGAAAATCGCTTGTCATCCTTCTAGTGCTTACTGTTTGCAAAATAGCGTTGACAGCATTATAGAAAAATGTGCACAGGTTACTAGAGTGGGAAAATCGACTATTTACAAAGTAATACGTGAACAAAAAACAAATCAAAAATTACCAACCTCCTCCTGGAGAAAAGCTGAAACAATGGAATGGCTACTGTTGAAACCACACGTTCAACAATTTGTATATTTATATTTTAGTTTCTTTGTATATTCATGTAGGTACAGTTATATTTTAGTCCTATTATTTCATACGAAATTCTTACCGGCGCGCCACTGCCTCCAAAATACTTCTACCTTAGTTCAAAATCGCGTTTTGTCTTTTTTTTCCTGGCGGCTGACCGGCGCCTTGCAATATTTATTATTATTCTTCGGAAGTTGAAGTAGGCGTGACCAAACGCACACTTCGCGCCTAAATGCATTATCGTTTTACGCTAGACAGTCGAGTCGATGTTGAGTTTCCAATCTGATCTCCCAGCTAAGACCTACCACTCCTTTACCGGTACAAAACCGATATTTTCAGACCAAATGGGTCAAGTTTCATAGTAGTTAATTTAATTCCTTTATTTCCTGCATAATAAGTGCATTTTTCTATAAAGTTAAATTTTGTATAGTGATTCAACCCGAAGCAAAGTTATATTTCAAGTGAATAGTGCTTTGGAAAGCACAAGGGAAAGAGTGAGATCGTTCTATTAATTACTATTTCATACTAAAAGGCTTGTCTATATTCATCGTTCCATCTGTATGTATTTTCGACGTTAAAGTTTATTAAAGTTTACTGAATTGTTAACGAAATACAGTTATTATTTATGCGAAAGAACCAGCCTCCCATAGAATTTCAGCCCACTAAATCGAAGACATCCTATTTATTACGACTGCATAAAATTTGTTGTCATTTCAACTGATGTGGCATCATCGGCCACATCAGCTACAAAATAAAGGTATATCATTAAATCACAGCGTTACCAAAGCCCGTCTCTATGAAATTGCTTAACAACATACGTCAAAATATAAAAAATATGTGATAGATGAACTTGCAACGGCTCTCCCTTTACCACTGCTATTTAAACCCAATAGAGTTGATTTGGGCAGAAATTAAACAGATCTTCGCGAGAAATGATATTACATACAAATTAGAAGATGTAAAGAAATTACTATTAAGTGCAGTTGAAAATATTACCGAAGAAACTTGGCAAAAGTGCATTAGTCACGTTGAAAAAATTGAGAAGGACGTGTGGAATATGATAACGATGACGACCAGGAACTTTCTGTTGGGATTACCGACTACGATATTGCTGGTTTGGTCAGTGAAGCATTCACGGAAGTAACTCGACTAGATATTGCGGCGTCTGGGTCCAAATGCATAGGAATTTTTCCATTTGACAGATATTTATTTTATGACTTGGATTATATCGCTGCAGACATGACCAATATTCCACTAGGAGAGCCAGGAACATACTCAATCGCACCGGGTTGCAGCAGGGAAGTTTCCGAACAGTGAAACGATTTGGTCGCAGTGGAATCTACTGACCCTCCTAAAGAATCTACCAACGAACCAAGAATCAGCAGTCCCAAGCCATCGACGAGCTTCCTCCCAGATGTTATTCCGGTCGTCCATAAATTGTCGCCATTGCCAGATGCTGCAAAAAAACGATCAGCTACTCGGAAGTAGAGATGCATCAAGTCAAACTAGTTTGATTTTACTCAACAAACTTGACTTGACTTGAAAATCAAACTTTTTAGGCAAGAAAGTTTGACTTGACTTGATTTCTGTATCTTTAGGTTTGACTTGAAATCAAACTTCTTCAAACAGTTTGAATTTGAATATCATATTGCGCAACGTGACTCTGATACTAGAGATAACGAAAGTACAATATCTGAAAATACTGCAACAATTGCAAAGGTTAAGATAATTTGTAAAAAAAATTAAAAACTCCGAAATATTAAGATTAAACTTCGCAAAATTTTGCGACTCATTACATTTACACATGACCATTCCCAAACTGGAGGTAAAAACTAGATGGAACTCTACATTGGAAATGCTGTCCTGGGCGTTACAATTCAAACGTTCGATTAATATTCTTTGTGACAATACCGATACTCTTAAATTTTCGAATACATGCTACAGAATGGGATGTTATTGAAAGAACATGTGAGTATTTTCAAAGTTTCAAGGAGAAGGAGAAGGAGAGACATATTCTACCCTTCCTGTGGTGGTTATTGGGATCAATATGATACTCGATGAGCATGAACTAGATAATAAAGAAAATATAGACGAACTTGATGCAAAAATAATTCTTGCCCTTCAGGAAGCTCGCGATAAAATTGTTAAGCATTACAGTAGGACTAACTGGATGTATTGTATCGTTTTGATTTTGGAGCCTCGTCATAAAATTGAAACGTTTTCTTTAACGACATGGGGACAATCTTTAAAAGATGAAGCCATCAAGAAATTTGAAGAAATTTATAAAGAAAATTATTATTCACCTTACACTGTCAAAGAGTCACCCCAAACCCAAACTGAATGTACAGTAAGTGTGTTCGAAAAAAAGTTTGATGAAGTTACCGATTTTGATTTAGACTTGTTTGGACTTTTCCAATCATCTCCAAAAATAAATATAGACGAAAATTCATGGAGATACGAAATCGACAAATACGCAGCTGAATCACGAGCTGACAGTACCGATGACATAATAAAGTGGTGGAAACGTCACGAAACTGTATTTCCAACTTTATCAAAAATGGCGAGAGACTTTCTTGCCACCCCAGCAACATCAGCCTGCATAGAACGCTATTTTTCGAGAGCTTCTTTGGCAGTAACAAAAAAACGAAACCGATTAAATGACCAGTCTATCAGAACATTAATTAATGTGTTTAAATTCGTGGCTTCAACAAGAATCCATAACAAATATCACACAAGGATCGCAGGAATAGGTCACTATCTATATATATTTATTGTTGCTTTCAATTAATTTGTAAGAACTTCACTTTTCACGAAGAATTTTGAGGTGACAAGTTGGAGTTCATTAAAAAGAATGTTTAAAATAATGTATTTTCTTTTTGTTTCAAATAAATGTATTTGTTGTACCTACTTATTATATTTAACATAAATATTTCTCCCATTTAAGGTATATCTACTAAATAAATTATTTTTCAAACTCTTTCAAACTAGTTTGACAAACAGTTTGAATTTTCAAACCTATAACCATTGCCCAGTTTGATTTGACTTGAATTATTTGTCAGAGAGATTGACTTGAGTTTGACTTAATTTCAAGTCAAACTCAAGGCAATCTCAAACATTCAAGTCAAACTTGTGCAACTCGGAAGAGAAAAAGTGAAAAAAGTCAAATTCTAACATCATCATCATACAAAATTTTTGTTGCACAAAAAGAACATTGAGAAAAAGAAAATTTTGGGTCAAAATTTTGTTCATTTCAATTATTTATGTATTAATTTGATAGTAGGTAATTGAATTGCATATTATTTTCTGCTTTTGGGTAAAATAGGGACTTGTCCCTCTGCCCTTGTCTATATGTAATAATAATAATAATAATAATAGAAGTTCAAAACTACAATGGCCGAGAAGGGAAAACAGACCAAGGGGTTGATTGTCAAAGGAAAAAGTGGAAAGAAAAAGGAACCATTAACTCCAATACCTGAACCTGACACAGAAAAAACGACTTGCGTAGTTTGCTTAAAGGACCACAACGAAGACTGGATACAGTGCTCTAGCTGCAATGTACATGTGCAGACATGTGCAGGCATGTGCAGACATCCCTGAATGTGCAGATTTCTACATATGTGATAGATGCAGATTGTTTTGAAAGTGTCCGGAGCTGGGGGTTCGAACTTAAGTCCGTCCGGTAGTAGATGCCACTTGCAAGAATTGCATTTTTTATCACCAGTGTTTTATAAAATAGTTTATGCATTTTCATTGATTTATTTTCATTTTATAGATAGTTGTGTTAATTATTTCATAAATAAAGTGATTTTTCTCTAAGTGGTTTTTGTTTTATTTTTTGAAAACCTTAGGTGTCCGCCACTAGGGGACTTGTCCGCCCTACTGGATTGAAGAGGGACACTTACCTAAACTAAAGCCTGCAGACATCCTAAAATTCCTTCGGCAAATAGGTACATACATACAATTTAAGATATGAGTTTTCTTACATGAAACCCGTACAGCGCTCTAAATTGTCAAGAAATCAAATCTTATGAGGTTTTTTGAGATCTGCTATCGTTAATGTTGTTTTAATTGAAGAAGGTGAGTAGCAATCAAAGTATTCCAAGATTATGTTAACTTTAGCACTCAACTTTTGAAAAAGTAGCATCGCTACGTTCTCTTTATGAAAAAAATCCATAATTCTTAAACTGCCTAGAGTATGGAGACTGGTCTAGTTGTCAGAAAGGGAAAAAATAATAATAAATAATAATTTTTGGAAACCGGAAATATAACGTTACTAAAACGTTGGAAATGAAAATATCAAAAAACAGTTTGGTTTCATTTCCCATGAAAATGAATACACCACAAGTACACTAAAGTAATAAAATTATGTAATGACAACTTTATTGTTAATATTATCTAAAAATATTAACTTACGTAATTTCTTAGAACTTTCAACACATATAATTGTAAAAAGTATTAAAACGTAAACTGAGTTCATATTTAAACCGTAAATACTGTTGACTAAATGGATTTTGGATTCTTATTTAATAAATATAAGTAACCAGTTTTTGCAGATATCCTTGAGTCAAATAAAAGTAAATAATAACCATGCAAATACTGGGAGGTACCAGAAGTTTTGTCTTAAAAATTCCGATTATAAAAGCAACTGATCGATTGGTAGTAAGTAACAACGTTCTTGAAAAAAAAAAATGAAATAAAAAACATTGGAAAACCCAAAATTATATTACCGCGTCTTTGTTTTGACGTTATTGACTTTTTATGCGAAGAAGTGGGCATACCTTATAGTTTTAGGCTATAAATTTTTTTTTAATTGACTATATTTGCCACTTGCCTAAGAACAACAAAAACATGTTTTTAAATATATTTATATATACAGTCAATGTTATTCCACGTGGGGTGAAGGTGACCATGATGTAGAAATCAAAGAACTAATTATAAAATTAATATCAACTATTGCCTCTGCTTGCTCTTATAACCTCCATTCGTCTAGGCATACTTCTAATTAAGTAGAAGAAGGTGGCTTGTGAATTTTTTTCCGTTAACCAAGAACATCTTCTTCAAGTTCCCGAGTTGTAGAAGCAGGTCTGCGGTATCTAACTGCCTCAGGTCCAACATTTAAGGTAACCACGCCATTACCAGAGGTGTGGTCGAGTGCATTTAATATAAGGTGTGTTTACGAAAGGAACTATATTGAGGGTTATTAATACAAAAATGTCACAATATAACAAATACAAAAATTAAAGAATTTTCACCATGTCCAAGATTCGAGCTCCATGCCTACAATTCATTATTTTCGGCATCCAAACCTCTATACCGCTCGGCTACGAAGTCATAACATTTTTATGTTGTATATAGACTTTAAAAAACTTACCTATACGCTGTATCGAAGTAAACGTTAGTAAATTAACAACCCATCCCATTAATACCGCAATTTGAGAAAATTAATTTGATTTAGATTTTATTCAAACTATGAACTATAAATCTTTGTATGCCATATACAAACTTGTAAACATGCATTAAAGTTGAAAATGGATATTGTTAAAAAAACAATCTCAATCTTCAAATATGCCACCAATACTGAAGGAAGAGGTTTATTTCCAACTACCAATAAAGCTCCCCAGATCAGGTCTACACTGGTCTGGGACTACTTATAGAAACTTTGAACCCTGGCAAACCACAATAGAGTAACTCTTAAGTGGGTCCCTGGGCACAAGGGTTTTAGAGGCAATGAAACCGCAGACACCCTAGCAAAGCAACTTTTTTTTCGGGCCGAGATGGGAAACGAATGGGTCCAGGACCCAAACAGTGTTGGACTCATCCCCAAGGGGATGCCTACCAACCAAACCCACCTCAAACTCGCCGTTACCCTTGCCTCGGAATCACTACCCTAGCATACTTCGAGACGGGCGGTGGTCCCTCGCACACTCTCCGCTCACACCTTCGTCTTCTCCCTTACTTTCACTCCTGCCTCTCATGCCATATCGAGTCGTTCTCTCCCCCTAACCATGCTCTCTACTACGCCACTTACCTCCATCCATTCCTCCTCTCCCCTCAACATTATCTCCACCATGTTCTCCCAATACACGGCCTCCCCTAGTTTCCTCTCCAACTTCTTCAGCTCTTCCTCGTTCCTCCAGCATCTAAACCCATACCCCACATCATCCTCCACTTCACACCTCTCGCACACTCCAGTCTCTCTTTTTCCAATCTTGTAGAGGTACCCTACCCTCGACTCATATCCAGTGAACACCTGTGTTGAGAAGTAGTTCACCTCCCCGAATTTCCTGTACCCCTGCACCACCCTCAGCAATATCCCTCTCTGCACTCGCAGGAGTGGCCGAACCCTCGCATTCACTCCCGCTCTTTCACCCCACACCTCCGCACCGTACAACATACTCTGCTCTACCGCCCTACCAAGTATCCTCCTCTTCCACTTTCCCGGCCCCTCCACATTACACATCAATCTCCCCAGCCCTGCTGCACTCATTTTCCTCTTCTCTGCCGCCTTTAACATGTGTGTTCTGAAGGATAATTGACTATCCAACCACACCCCTAGGTATTCCACAGACTCCCTCATAGGAATTCTCCTTCCCTTCACCATCACCCCCACTTCCCTCGTCTTGCTCCGTCCCTCCACTAGCAATCCCACCGTCTTATCTTCCACCACTTCTAGTCCGTACCGCTCTATCTTCTCCACAATCTTCCTTCACATTCTCTCCGCTTTTCTTTCTATCTCCGCCTCTCCCTTTTCCGTACATAGCAGACACACATCGTCCGCATACACCGTGATCTTACATCCCTCTTCACATACTATACCACAAACCTCATTAACCACACACTTCCATAGCGTCGGTCCAAGAACCGAGCTCTGGGGCACTCCAGCCTCCGTCTCATACTTCCCCCCTCTAGTGTCTACTATCACACTACCTGACGGGACGTGTGATAGCAAAGCTACTTGTGCGTTCAATAATGCCTTTTTTTTTTCACTAATTCCACGGTCCTAAGTTATCATCAGTAATCAAAACTGAGCCCTTTTCCCTTATCACCACTGGTTCGCACGACATTTTATATAAATGGCTTCAAAGCTACAAATCCAACTAGTTAATGTCACTGTAACATTTAACACATCTGGTAAAAATAAGAGAAAAAAAAAAGAAATCCCCTAGTTTCAGGTTTATTAAGCACAAACTTGGGCTCAATTGTCTCAATTGTTTATTGAGTCTACAGTGCTCAACCAAGATCCTGGCTGCTCGTCCATTCTGCCTCAGTGATATTGGTAATGGTTCTTTAATGAACTCTTTGGTTTATGTCATTTCCGGCCACCAATTTCGAGATTATTATTCCTTGCTTTCATTATACTACATAACGGTTCTAGACCAATTGGAGAATGTCGTGCTCCTTCTTGGGCTGGTGAATCTGCCTCTTCTTCATTGCCATTGAGATCTGAGTTGGCTGGTATTCAAGCTAAGGACATCTTGTTTCGACGGCCAAGCAATCTCAAACGAGAAATAATCTGCATAGTTTTGAATATAAAATCAGTTTTTGACTTTATCCAGTGCAGGAATAGAAATTTCTCTTTATAATATTAGTATAGATGTTAAATTAAAAGACACAATAGATTTAAAATTGTAATATATATTTTGTCTACTTTTGGCATTACATATTTCTCTGTAAAATTTGTTTTTGGAATAAAAAATTATCTTCTTCCAAATAAGCTCATTAACAATTTCGCCTTATAAAGTTGCTCTGAGTCTTACTTCTTTACATTCAATTTTTCATAACTTTTTCTGGAAATAATACATTGAGGGGAAATTTGCTGAAAATCGCGTTAAGCATGTGTTTCCCAGTTGATTCGATGATATTATTGAATATCGGCCCAAAATCTTCAATAAAAACTCTCTGATTTCCGTTCAATATTTGATTTGCTCGGTCATTGAGTTCTTTATTGTTTTTAAAGAGATTTTCAAAACTGAAGTCGACGATATCCACATCCATTGTTACATTAGTTTTTTCAACAAACAAATATTCTTTCCCATTTTTTGTAAAAGTATCGAAATCCGCTCCAATCTTCACAGCTATTCCAGCTAAGAAAAATAATGTTTTCATAAAATTAATTATTTGCTGAATAAATGAAAAAAATAAGTAATGATCGAAAAACTGATAAATATTAGGGAAGAATTAGGAGCACAGGATGTGGTGAGATGGGTTAGAACTCACAAGTGACTTAAAAGAAATCATGTAAAAAGATTACCAAAATATAGATTGGCAAAGCTCAGACATCGAAAATATAGAGACCAGAATGCAGACGACCAAAAAGATACCTTCGAAAGTTGGAGCTCGGAAGAAGTATTGGCATAGGGGATTGAACAGGACCTGTTCCTTCTTAGACTTTAGATTTTATGAGGTGGCTAATCGGCCTATTCCACTGCGATCTATTGTGGTCCTCTGAAACTAGAGTACATTCTCCAGCCCGACTCTTTTTAATTAGCCAATTAGCCTCGAGACTGAATGTTTCAGGTAATTTCTTGCCAGTGGCTTCTCATAGACTATTACAAGAAACCTCTCATTCGCCAGGCAGTCGCACTGGCATAGGATGTGCTAGGCAGTTTTCTCTTCTAGTTGACAGAATCTGCACATGGCTTCGTCTGCCAGCCCCATTCGTAGGAATACTGACTAAGGCTTTGCTTATAAGGTTTGTCGTGAATTTTGGCAAAGGTATTCCAAAGGGTTGTTTAGTTCTGGTGAAATTCTCCACCACTCTACATATTTCTATGTCATCCACTTTCTTGTGGCAATGTTTTTTGATGCGCCGATGATCCACGAGTCCTTGTATTCAGGCTACCTCGGCTTTGCAACGGTTTAAGGCACGTTCGCAATTTCATACTAGCTGACAATTGACCTTCATGGAATCAAGTGCCTTTAGTGCAGCTTGACTGTCTGTGAAGATGGCAACTAAACGGTATGTTCTTCAACTCAGTGGTGAATCGCTTGGAAAGTAGTAACGTTCTTATATAGGATTGCTGGAATAGTTATTTTTTGTTTCGGAGCCGTAAGAATAAACAAATGAATTTGTACAATAGAAAGGCAAAAAGACAATGATCATTGATTCATATATCGACAATACTTACTGACGTTTCCTGCACCAGGTCCATGGCTATCCAACTGCAGTACCAACAGTTTTCCTTTCATGTTATAATCGAATTTCAAAAATATATGAGGAAATTTTAAATGCACCACCAATTTTCTCACATCCCCCAATTCGATTTCAAGTTTATTCATGGTGAAATCATCAAGATTCCATAATTTCAGATCTGTCAGCTCACAACTGTAAAAATTATAAAAACCTTGAACCCTCGGTCTAATAATAATTGTCAACTCGATTTTGTGGCCCCTTATTACTTATTGCTGCTCATTGAAGTGTCATATTAATTTAATTAAATAGAAATAGTGTTTGTTTTTTCAAAATTTTTTAAAGTATGAATTTACAAACCTGAAATCGGCACTTGGTTTAATAATAGCCGATTTAATGATTAGGGGATTTAGAGAGGGCATCGATAGTTCTGGTATTCCGTTCTTCATTTTTGTTCGAAGATTGTTTATGTTTCTAACAATACATTGTGACAATTCAGTAGATGGATATCTATAACATTGCTCTATATATGGCGCTAAAAAATTTGAAATAACAGGTCAAATTACGGTAATGATTATCAAATAAAATCAATAAATAACAAATTCTATTATTCGAATATAACATATATTACTCGACCGGCTTCACAAATTAAATTTGCTTCTAAAACCTGAAATGCATCCAAAATATACGAGGTATATACAAAAATATTAATTTTAACCAATACTTTCATTTTTTATCAAATCAAATACTGTTACATAGAAAGTTCATTTGAATTTTGACATGAACAGTTTGTTGTCTCTTTTTTCCACAAAATTTCGATAACTCCCAGCTTCTGTGCTGCAGCATTTGGATGATTGAAATGTGTGTTAAAGAATTCTGTCCTAGAACGGAAACAGAGACAAATTAAGGTTATCAAATATTTGATGACAGTTTTTATTAGACAATAGTTAACATCTATAGAAATTTTCTTGACAACAATTTTCGATTTGGTCAAAAATAAAATAAACTATTTTCCTATGGGGTGAAATTAATAGTTTCTTAAATACCTCGTATATGCCTAGGAAATTTCGATACCTATTGGCTGCATTTTATGTTTTGACTTAACTTTTTATACGAAAACTTTATTAAATTGAATAGATGAGGCTTTTACTTGATGAAGATCCATACTAAATGATGAAATAAAACAATTTAATTTGTTCAAATCTTCATTTTATTTTGAACTAACGTTCAAATTAAATTTGAAAATAGTTTGAAAAAGCTACTGTGTAGCGAAACGCGTCACTAATTTAATTTGAACGTTAGTTCAAAATAAAATGAAGATTTAAACAAATTAAATTGAAAACTTTATTAATAAAATAGTTTCCTGCGAACTTAAGTGAACACGCTGTATATGGTATAATTGTTATTTATTGATTTTAGGGACATGGCTACTGAAAAATTGATATTTTTCTATTATCCTAAACCAAAATATTCATGGATTTCCGTTTTTTAGAAATTATATCAAATACTTTCATTATGGTACTTACGAAGTTTTTTCACACTTTCAACCGATATAAAACATAATAAAAAATAAACGAATCTCATACTGTTAATATGTTTCACTAGGAAGTTTATTACAATAAATTGATCTGTAAACTGATATTTGATAAATAATCTTAACTAGTTTTATAAGATATTCTTGAATTTAAAATATCTTTATAATTAAATTCAAAATTATTCATACATATGTAACGTACATTTTAGAAGAAAGGGGGGCAATTAATTAAAGAAGGAAATAGATAGGTATAAGAACCAAATGATATAATAATATTATTTAAATACATAAATATATATATAATATATAATTTAAAATACATTTGATACCATTTTCTATGAAGGTTTCAAGATTTTTTATATTTTTTTCATTATTCAGGAACTAGCTTTCAATTTAATCTCTAAAAAGAAGTGACTGAAGAAGGTAAAAAAATTAACGGAAGCTTTCACTAAAACTTTAAAGAGTGTACTTTTATAACTACTGGCTGCAATCCCCGATATTTAAAAATATTAATTATCTAACTAGTCAGCCTAGACTATCTTTTACTATATATACAGTATGTCTGAAAAAGTTGGCAACATATGAGTAACGTTTTTATTTGTAATGTTACGAAAAAGAGTTATTCTTTATAAAAATTCCTGCATGGCCCATAAAGTAAAACGCAAATAACAGATGTCAATTTTTTAAAGCGTATACGAGGTTTGTCAAAAAATATGAATTTGATACAAGAGTAAAGTACCTTTATTTTTTACAATATCGGAAACTTTAATCATGAAAACTTGTTCGAAATAGAAAACTATGTTCTAACATGCAATTAGATCATACTACTTGGAAAAATGATGTTATTCTCACAAATTGTTCTCAAAATATTAAATATAATTTTAAGGTGTCGATAGGAATTGAAAATTACGTTTAAGTGCAATTACTGATTACTTCACTCATTATCTCATTGCAAAATTGATAAACTTTGACTTTATCTGTCAAGAATTATTTCAAATAGACAAATACGTAATTACAATTATTTATTTCGAAAACGTAACATCAAACTTTATGTGCATGAACAAGAAAAATCCGTTTTAACTTTTTCACCACTAAATATGCATCTCAACTTGTCCACCGTTTCTTTCTAAATATTTAATTATTGTTCTTTTAGAAAATGCTTTTATTACATTTCTTATAACAGCCGGAGTAATAACTTCACATATGCCTCCTGAATTGTTCTTTCCAAATGACGAAAATTGTCGAATGGTCTTTTTAGGTACACTTTTTGCTTTAGGTATCCCCGCAAAAAGAAGTCTAGTGCGTTAAGGTCTGGAGATCTTGCAGGTCAAGCAAATTCCACAAATCTTCCTAATACTCGTCCATTCAAAGTTTGCAGTAGATATTCTCGAACATTTCTGGTACTATGACATGGTACCCCATCATGTTGGTACCATATGCGTTGTATTTCTATTATTGGTAGGTTATCAATAAAAACATTCAAAAATTCTAAGTAACGTTCAGAATTTGTGTATTACAGTAGAAAATACATTATTATGTTGGGTATTACTTATTTATTACTGATTTAAGTTCATTGCTAAAATATTTCTAATCAACAAATAGACATTTGACTTGTGAAAGTTGACGTGTTTCAAAGATTATATCTGTGCAATTATTTCAGATTTCATTGCTAGATCGACAAATATCATGCGAATTTAGGAGGATAAACTAGTTTTATTCCAAGTCAAAATTTTTTTTAAGTCGTAGCCGATTTCCTGGAAGTAGGTACTTTTTTAATTAGAATGACCTTCCGTTAGTTATTTTAAGAAATAATATAGAATTCTGCCAAATTTGCTTTTGCTTTTATTTTTTTATTATCCTTGGATAATAGTTAGGTAGCACGCCACTGTGTGGTAATTATCAAAAACAAATAACAACTATAATAATAATAACAAATCTGTCGTAAAAATTTTTCGCAAATACTTAGCAAAACATACAGGAAGTTGAAAATTATTCTCGCTAATATCAATTAATAATATAATTTATGGTATTTTAAAAGTTAATATATGTTTCTGTTTATTTTAGGTGAGTATAAATATTTTTTTCAACAATCATTAATAAAAGTGACGTTTTTTTAATCGATTTTCGTACATAAAATATGTATTTGTTAAACAGTTTGAAAAAGTGACATTAGAGTGAGATAAAGTAGTTTTTTAACGCTAATTTCGAATATTTTCGCTAAGGGCTGGTTAAGATGAGTACATGAAGAAAGCCCAATATAAGAAATAGTTATAGTTATGGCTTAAGCTGGAGGTAAATGAAACAAAAAAATAATGGGTTCCACAGAGTCTAAACAAGAAGCAATAATCGCTTAAAGAGACATTTTGGAAACTGTGGTTTTCTGCATAACATGCTAACATTCCTTGTACTTTGGTATCAAAAAGATCCAAAAAAAGCTGGAAGCCAAGATTAGAAGAGAAGTCAACCAAAACCGCAGATAGCGTAGAGATGAATCATCTAAAAACAACGTTTACAAGAAGATATCCATGAATGGTCTAAAAGAAGAAATAGTAAACAAAAGTGTAAGTGTTAAGTGGCAACTGCGTGGAGCAAAGCATGCGAAACTATAGACAGATATTCTGCGAGGTGCATATTACATTTTTTCGTTGATCTTTACAAAAAATTACTAATTTCCGAATACAAAATCAAGTATTTTTCGTCCGCTGTGCAAAAGATAAGTTTCATCTATCACTAGCCATTCTTGATTATTGTGAACACTGATATTCACACCACGGTCTTAAATCACATTATCATTGCCGCTGCTGAGAAAAGTCTGGGAGATTTCAAAAAAAAGAAGAAAAAACGATTTTTTAATGCCCTGGCATTAAAAAGTTATTTTTGTATCTAGTGCGCGAAATGCTACTTTGGTGATCGAGAATTGAATTTTTTAACGAGGCGAAGCCGAGATAAAAATTATTCGAGACCACCAAAGTAGTTCGCGCACGAGATGCAAACAATATTTTTTCCACAAATGTCAAAATCTATCTTTTAGAAATATTATAAATAAGTACAATGCCTAATTTATTATAGAAAATAGTGTTGAGCTGGCTTCAAATGTCTTTCCTGATCAAATTTTCACTGTTAGTATGGATGGGACATCCCCAAAAAGTCGCTTAGAAATAGCAGTATGTGACCAAGGAGTACTAATCGCTAAAACCACTTTTATTTTATGTTTTAGAGGTCACTGAATACGAATCTGAAATTATTTTTTATTACAGACGATTTCTATTTTTTGTGTAATATAATAGATACATAGTTTAAAAAAATTGGCTTTTTATTTTTTTTTCAATTTCCATAAGAAATAAACGTTATTGTTAATTGAGGACTTTCATTACTCGATTGTTTAAGAATAGATGACGTTTCAATCAGTATTTAACTTCGATCATTCAGTAAATGACAAAGATAAGTACTGATTGAAACGTCATCTATACTAAAACAATCGAGTAATGAAAGTAATCAATTAACAATCACATAGTTTCATTACTGTTAATAATCTATTTAATTAGCATTATTAACTAGTTATAAACAGGTTTAATCACCATTACCAACCAGTTTCCTTGCTGTAATTAACGGGTTTAATTGTGGTAAGTAAAATAGTTAATACTCCCCAAAATTTTGTTTTCTGAGGTAATTGATTTTTGGTCACAAGCGGTTACTGTTTCTAATATATTATTAAAGAGTTTTAATTACCTTAAGTTGATGGACCTTAATAACGATAATTAATGCCCTTTTTATTGTCATTATTAAACATTTGTTGTGTCTTAATACGTATTAAAGTTTTTACCTACTACAACTAAATTCTTAATAATGCCGAATAAACTTTTTCCTCAGTGCAATCATTAATAAAAGTGACGTTTTTTTAATCGATTTTCGTACATAAAATATGTATTTGTTAAAATCGACGTCATTATTAGTCCATTTAGAGCAACCTAAATAACACATTTTTTGGTTTTTGCTTGATTGTAGAAAAAATAGTGTATGCAACATATATGCATAAACTGTATTATTTTCACTCATGGAATTGACGCATTCGTCTGCGGCTCATGCGTTAATTTTTCCAAAAAAAGCACCACTTTATGCACTTGTTGCTATTTATTCACAATCGGTTAGTAATATAACATTAGAGAGTTTTCGAAGCCTCGAACACTCCGACTAACGCTATTTGACAATTTTGACATACGGTATGTCACTTAGCGTATACCGCCCCCGTACACCACCGGACGCTTACGGACGGTAGACATAGTGGTTGCAGTAACGAAAAGGCGAAAATCTAACCCCAATTTAATGAATGTTATGTTCGTATTCTGTGTGTATATGCTATCAATTAATCAAAGTACTAGTGTCTTGAACAATTTGGAAAGAAGTAGGATTCGGTTCACTGAGGAGGACAATCACATTTTTTTAACTGAAATTTTGGCAAACAACCCTTATGCAGATCCTTCATAATAGTCCATAATTATAATAAAACAAACAAAAACTTGTGTTACCGTTTTCGTTGGGCCGCAGGAGGTTCGAAAACTATATATTTATCTGTTAAAATAGTCATGCGTTTATGTTACATATGCTAAGACTTGGACTGTCGAAAAATCCTTCTGTGTCTGGAATATGATGAAACAGCAGAGCATATAATTCGTGCCTGGTCTCTCTCTCGCCGTCGGGACCTGGAATATCATTCGCCAAACAAACTAATCGGCTTTGTTAAGAAGCTGAATTTGTTTGGTGGAATCTGACTAGGTTAGGTTAGGTTTTTGGTGAGTGGGTCTATAAGGCCCTCCACTGCGACTCGCAAGAGTCTATTGTGGCTCACGCCTATTCAGATTTCACCAAACAAATTCAGCTTCTTAACAAAGCCAATTAGTTTATTTGGTGAATGATATTTCAGGTCCGAGGGCGAGAGAGAATCCCTGCCAAACATCAGATACCTGATTCGAGCCACGGCGGGGCAGGCACAAATTATATGCTCTGCTGATTCATCATCTTCCAGACAAAGACGGCAGGTCGGATCTTCCGACAGTCCAAGTTTTAGCATATGATGGTTCAGATGACAGTGGCCTGTTAAAAGACCTGTTAGACAACGTAGGTCATGTCTGCTATAGTCTAACATTTTGTTGGAGACATTCTTCGAAGGATGTATGAATGCCTTTGAATGAACCAATCCTGGTAAATTATGCCAGAAGTCTAAAGCTCTTCTTGCCGTCCAGGTATTCAGTGTTTGTTTGGCAAAACTTATTGCGATGCCAATTATTGGTTCTGGTCCGATAGAAACACGTACGGCACCCTCCCTTGCAAGAGAGTCTGCCTTCTCGTTTCCTTCCATGCCAGAATGGCCAGGGATCCAAACCAGCAATACTTTATTGAGTTCTCCGATTAAGGAGAGTCTTCTTTGGCAGTCTAAAACCAATTTCGACGTTACACGGTGAGAGCTAAGTGCTTTCAAAGCCGCTTGGCTGTCCGAGAAAATTTTTATTGTTCTATGTATGAGATTGGCTTGCTCCAATCTCTCCACACATAAAACAATGGCGTATATTTCCACCTGGAATACGGTTGCATAGGATCCTAGAGAGGTTGAGATTTCTGTCCTAGGTCTGCGCCCGTATACACCTGCACCAGAGCCTGAGGGTGTTTTTGAACCGTCTGTGTACCAACAGCTGTCTGCTCTTAATAGTTCATCCTTACGGAGGACCCATTCATCTCTATTTGGAATTAGGACGGTATAAGGCAGGTCGTAGTTTACTGTTGGAGGCATTATGTCAGAGGTCATTCCCAGAATACTGTGACTTTCAGTGTCCACTAGCATTCTGCTTCGTTCTGTATAAGCCTGATTTGTGCATTTAGAAATATGCACAATTCTGTAAGTTGTCCATCTAGCCTCTCTTTCCAAAAATATATGGAGAGGAGGTAGGTCCAGGAGGATTTCCAGGGCTGCTGACGGTGTGGTACTGATGGCATCAGTAATTTCCAGGCAAGTCTGTCTCTGTAAACCAGAGAGCTTTGCTTGGGCCGTTCGCTGTAAAGCTTTTGGCCACCAGGCAATAGCTCCATATGTGATCATTGGTCTAACGATCATCACATATATCCAATAGATTTGTTTGGGTCCCAAGCCCCAAGATTTTCCACAGATCCTACGACATGTCCACAAGGATAGTCTGGCCTTATGGATAACTTTTTCCAAGTGAGCGTTCCAAGTAAGTTTCATATCTAGGATAATCCCCAAATATTTTACTTCCGCTGCAAATGGAATAGCCTCACCATTGTAGGAAAGTGGTGGAATATCCTCCAACTTTCTTTTCCTATTGAAGGGAACCATTACAGTTTAACCAGGGTTCCCAGACATCTGTTCCCTCTGACACGAACTGTGGACATCGTCCAACGTCTTTTGGAGGGTATTATATGCTACCCTTCCTGACTTGGTCCTTGCCAAGATGACAAGGTCGTCTGCATACGCTTGCAGTTCTACCCCTCTTCTTTCGAGAGCGCTAATCAAGTTATCCATCAAGAGTGACCATAGTAGGGGAGATAGTACTCCGCCTTGTGGGCAGCCCCTGGAAACCTTAAAGCTAATGGTCTCGTCCTGAAGAGATGTAGTGGCTGTCCTATTAGTGAGCATGGCATATATCCAACCGGTAATGGTTGGTTTGATGCCCTTTTCAGTTAAAGCTGAACCAATGGAGGTCGGTAGTGCATTGTCAAATGCTCCTTCAATGTCAAGAAATATGGCCACCGCAATCTCCTTGTTGTTAAGGGATTGTGTGATTTTCTCAACAAGTTTGTGTAATGCTAAATCTGTTGATTTGCCAGTTTGATAAGGGGGGAATCTGACTAAGTATGAGCCACAATAGACTCTTGCGAGTCGCAGTGGAGGGCCTTATGACCCACTCATCACAAATCTAACATAACCTAGTTTTATGTTAACCGCTATCGGCTCAGGATATGTAATTTTTCGAAAACTCCCTATTTCTTACCTTTAGAACGGTAAGGAAGTGGCTCATTACTTACCTTCACTTCCACGCTAGCCGGAAAAGTACTTTTCTGGCTAGAAACATGTGGTACTTTTCCGAGGTATGGCAATATCATGTTAAGCTGGTTAAAAAAAATAAGTTAATGCAAACAACTGGTATTTATTATATTAAATTATAACATAAATAAAAATATTAAGAACCAAAACTAATCTCAATTATTGTAAATGTTGATTGTAAGATTTGAATTGTCATTACTGTGAGTCGTTAATGTAAGTCCATGTTGTTGCTTAACATTGTATTGGGTTTCGGAAGTTGACAAAGAGACCAACGTTCCTGGATATTCTGTATGGGATAACATATTTGCAATTTTTTTTGACCATGTAACGAGTTCTCCACGAAGGATAGATCTTCGGCTACGACGCTGGATTAACGACGCTGGATTACCGTCCTCCAAATTTTTTCAACTGTAGGATGTAGCCACCTGTATTTACTAGTAATGTAGCTAAAGTACGTCTAACACAATGTCCCATAGACCCGTGAGGATTTTCTAATTAAAAAAGCCGCGATTTTTTTTGGAAAACCTCCAATAGCATTATGGCCACAAGGCTGATTTATAATCTTGCCATTCCTTATTTGTGAAAAAAAGTGTTGTCAAGATCATAGTATTGCTTTATTATTTTTATCCATTCCGATTTTGTAATTGCAAATGTTCGGGAAGTGTAGTTTTTTCTAACAAACTATCATTATGCTCTTTTCTAAAATTTCCAGATCACCCATTTTCACATTTAGGAGTTCATCTGAAGGCGCCAGATATGCCAATAATTGAATCAACCTTAAAGTAAAATATACCATTAAACACATAATTGATATGGGGTCCTGTGAACTATACGG
The DNA here is from genome assembly GCA_947563755.1 of Lochmaea crataegi. NCBI lineage: Eukaryota > Metazoa > Arthropoda > Insecta > Coleoptera > Chrysomelidae > Lochmaea > Lochmaea crataegi. The sequence continues at coordinate 15,197,726 of OX387430.1, forward strand.
AGCCACGAGTTACAGAAAACTATTCAAAATCATATTTTATAAGGTATATATTTTTTATTAATAAGTGACATGAAATGATGTCAAATGTCAAATAGTTCTAAAACTCTAAGTTGAGATGGGATTGTATGAAATGTATGTATGTGAATTGGGGTGACATTCACTGAGACCTAAAAGATCTATTAATTGTGCCCCCTTAATTCTACTTAGTTCCTGAGGAAAGTCTCAGAGACCAATAGCTCGTTTAGTCCTAGTCCTATTTCCCGGAGGAATTTAAGGATATCTGCAGGCTTTAACTTAGGTAAATGTCCCTCTTCTATCCAGTAGTCTCCAAGGTGCTGTGCCCTAGGATTCTGAATTGCTGTGCAATTCGCAAGTATGAGGATGGAGGTTTCTTCTTCCATGCCACAGAATCTACACTCTTCCTCCACCAATATTTTGAACTTTTTCAGGTGCCCATTCAGGCGACAATGTCCCGTAAGGATGCCTGTTAAAACTCTTAGTGCAGTTTTACGTTGACTTATGCATTCATTTGATCTCAACAGGCTGTAGTCCCCCAAAAGAATTTTGATTATCTAAGTCCTACTAAATCTTTCCAATGGTCCGATCTTCTCTTTTTTTCGGCTTTGCCTATTTCTTCCAATATTAAATTGGAGCTGATACCGCAAAAGGGTTCCGGCCCCCAGTCCCCCTCTTTGCTAGCTCATCTGCTATTTTATTTCCTTCTATCCCAGTGTGTCCTGGAATCCACAGTAAGGTGACTATATTGCTCTCGCCTAGTTCATTTAGTTTGCCTAGGCATTCCCACACCATTTTGGAACTGATAACACAAGAGCTCAGTGCTTTAATGGCTGCTTGACTATCCGACATTATGATAATCCTTTGCCTTCTATATCCCTTATCAGTATTGAACTGGGCACACTTTCTTATGGCGTGAATTTCCTCTTGAAAGATACTCGGGGTTTTTCCCAGGCTTTCAGAGTGTTTGGTTCCTGGCCCGTACACTCCTATCCCAGTTCCTTCTATTGCTTTTGAACCGTCTGTGTATCATTAAATGGTATTCTTTCCAAGTCTGGTAATGGTATTTGGATCCCATTCCTTCTTGTTGCTTAAGCATGTCCCAGGTTTTCTGATTTCTAAGAAGTAAGGAGGTGTTTTTTTTTAATGATTTCCTCTCTACTTAGTAAGTATCTTGTTCTTTCTGCAACACTTTCCACCACCATATGTAGTGGTGTGAGGTTGAGAATAACTTCCATGGCTGCCGTTGGGCATGTTCTCATTGCTCCTGTAATGCACATACAGACTAGTCTTTGAATTTTGGAGAGGTTTTCTCTCGTTGTCAATAGGCTAGTTCTACTACTCCACGAAATGGCTCCATAAGTGATAATTGGTCCCACTATGGCAGTGTACATCTAGCTTAGGATTATTGGGTTTCTCTCTGCCAGATTCCTGCACACCATTAGATCCATTTTTGCTTTGTATATAATCTCCTTTTCGTGTTCGTTCAAAAGGGGTTTACTGTCTAGATACTTGACTTTTTGTCTCCATTCAACCTCGCTCCCATGAAGTTTAATGGTTTTGAGGTTGAGCTTTCTTTTCTTAGTGAAGGCTATTAAGATGGTTTTGGCGGGGTTGATGCTAAGTCCCACTTGCCTATACCAGCTATTTGTATAGTTCAGACCCTTTTGTACGATGTCACAAAGGGTATTTTCGAATTTTTCCCTGGCTGTTATGACAATATCATCGGCATATCCTTGGCAGGATATTACGAGGACAGTAAAACCACACAGGAGTTCGTCAACTGTCAGGCTCCACCCTGTGGACATCCTCTGGTTGTACAAATGGAGACAATGTCTTTGCTCATTATCGTCTCTGCTACTCTAGTGGTGAGCAGTTCCGACATCCAATTGGATGTTGTGCTGTCTACACCGTTTCTATTTAATGCTCTTTTGACAGCCTCATTAGGAGTATTGTCAAAAGCTCCTTCTATATCCAAAAAGGCGCATACTACAGCTTCTTGGTGATCTAGAGCACCTCGGATATCCTCCGTCAGTTGTACCAGTGCAGTATCCGCAGATCTGCCTGCCCGGTAAGCATGCTGATGCGGGTGGAGAGGTAGTCTCTCTAGGATTTCCGCTCTAATATAATTGTCAATAGCTTTTTCCATCGTTTTGAGCACAAACGATGTTAGGCTAATTGGTCTGAAGGATTTGGGGTTTGTTCTATCCCTTCTTCCAGTTTTTGGAATGAAGGTTACTATTGCCCTTCTCCATGCTTCTGGTATATAACCCAGTTCTAAGCTGCTTTGACTGATCCTAACCAAATGTGGTAGAATTTCGTCTTGTCCTTGCTGGAGCAGTGCTGGGAATATTTCATCGGCTCCCGGTGCCTTGAATGGTGAAAAGGTGTTCATAGCCCATTTTAACCTTTCGTTACTACAAATGTGCTTAGCCATTGTAGTACTTTCTCTCGAAGGTCTGTTATGACCTTCGAGAGGACTATCTCCCCTATTTGGGCTACTCCCAGGAAAATGAGTTTCTAGTAAGAGTTCCACTCTTTCCTCCTCATTTTCGGTATATTTACCGTCTGGCTTCTTCAAAGCCATATCTATGTTGACCCTACTTTTTGCCATGACTTTGTAGTCTTGCCGCAGCAGGTGTTGTGTTTATATCTTCACATAATTTTTTGAAACTATTTCTTTTAGCTTTTCTAATTTCCTTATAGTAGGTGTTTCTCACCTCGGTGTATCTCTGCCAGTCTCCGGTGAGTTTTGCTCTATTACAAGGGTCCAGCTCTTAATTCTGACAGATGTTTATTCCACCATGGTGCATCTCTGCTGCTTCGTTGTTCTTGAAGAGGGCAGCTCGATTCAAATGCAACGATTATTGCTCTGTTTAGGTCCTCAAGCTCATTTTCCAGATCGAGATGGTGCTCAGCCCTACCTTTTCTCTGGATATGTGCTAGGTTTTCTTTCAGACAAGTGGTATAGTTGTCCCAATCTGTTTTTCTGGGTTTTCTTCTGGGGCTCACCTCAGGTTTGCCTAGTTCTTGAATGTTATGATGCTATGATCGGAGAGAGATGGGATTATTCAGCTTCCTAAAGTATCAAGAACTGAACTGTTCCAAAGTTGATATTATAAAAAAACTACTTACCGTTTGACTTCTTTCATTCTATACTGACTATAGCAAAGAAACAAATCTATCAAGGTATAAATTCATTAGCCTGTTGTGCTGCTGCCAAATTTTCAATACTAATGTTCTTCAAGAAGGGGAAGGGAAAATATCATTCCATGCACCCTTGTTATGTCTACCTAACTAAGTAGTTTAAACAGGTATTGCTAGATGTCGCCGTATGAATTACACTACTCAAATAAACGCAATATTTAGTTCAATAGAAAGAACTATTTGTTTTCAGTTCGAGTAAAGATGCGAGAAATACTTTTTTAACCGTATCTCTATATTTCCAATTCAGTGTTAAATAATTTCATGTTATATTCATAATAAAAGATTCAACTTAAAACTTTTTTATTTTTTCCAATATTTTTAATATTAAATGAACAATTAATAATCAAAGCTTATACTCTTGTTAGATATAATGCATCAATTGGATACTTATTATATATACCGTTGAAGGATTGGTCCATAAAGGATTTAATAACATTTTCGACTAGAGGCCCAAATTCTTCTAGAAAAACCTTAAAGTTTTCGTTAAATACTTTATTTGCTCGTTCGTTGAGTTCGTTATTATTTTTAAAGAGATCCTCAAAATGGAAAGAGCCTGAATCAATGGACACTTGTATAACGCTGCTTTTTACATGCAAGTGCTCTTTCCCATTTTTAATCACTGTATCCAAATGTCCTGAAGTCGTTATTTTGACCCCGGCTAAAATACAAAAATGTGAAATGGAACTAGTTTTCAAAGCAATATGCGTTCTATTCATGCAAATTGTCGATGGATTTCAATTGCAAATAACTTTTTTATTTAATGTCGGATTTTAACGAATTTTATAGAATATTGTAGATACATTAATGGAGAATCACTCACATTTTGGAAATGACAGTAACTAATGGGGTTGGGATAATTATCCCCTTATGATTCGAAGATTCCAATGGATATATCGGGGTAATTATTGACTTGAGATTAACAAGCACCAAACAATTGATAAGAGTGCGACCCATAATAACGTATGCGTCTTTGGTTTGGTGGACGAAGACGACACAAAAGAATGCTTTTATGATACTGAGTATGGCACAAATACTTGCCTGTCTCAGTATTGCAGGGAGTACTGAAAGCCCACTACACCTCGTGATGATAAGAGCAGAAATGATAGGGTTACTCTGGCTGCAAAACAATCTGAACAAAAAATTTCGAAAATTCATTAAGGGCATCGTAAGTGGAGCCATCTTATATATAAAAGCAGGGCTTTTTACTAATAAACTTCTCTCCTGTCCTGAATATATGGAAGAGGTACCCCACAGAAAGAACTGGCTAGACACAAGCGGATTGATGTTTCGCAGAGGTGAGACCAGTTTAATGCTAGGAAAGAGGCAAAAGCAGGAGTATATAGTGAAATGAGAAACACAATATGTTCCCTCTTACTAGGGAAGCATACCTCTGTATTCTGTATTTCAGGAGCAGATTTATGCTATCCATCAATGTGTGAGAATAAACAATTACAGGACTAATACATTCCATTGAGGACGCAAGGAGACATCCAGACTGTTAGAGGAGCCCCAGAAAGAGCTAAATAAACTGGCAAACCGCGAACCGCGATATGGGTGGGTGGGACATGATAATATTTCTAGAAATGAACAAGTTTTTGGGATCACAAGGAAACTGGTCCGAGGACAAATCCCTAAATGCAATTTGTCAATTTGCCAACTGAAACATATGGCACACATCCAAGAGACCTATTACGACGGGAATGATTGGGTGGGTGGAATAAATGTGGGAGTAGGGTATAATAAGTCAACAGGTTACACTGCTCCCGGCTTGAGGACAACTGACCTGAAAAACCGTTATGAATAACTCAATAATGAGTTTTTGCTATACTCAAATGACAATCTTCATACGCCTCGACATCCCTTCAATAAGAGATGATTCAACAGAATTGTCACTGTCTTCATACATAGCAACGTATAGATAATAAATATTCAAACTTAATTTAAAACAATTTTCTGTTTTTCCACTCACCAAATTGTCTTAAATTGATGATGAATAACAAGCGGCTTTTAAAGAACTAAGTTCTTACCGAGTAACTTCGAAATTGGTATCAAACTGCCAAAAAAGTCTCTCATCAATAGGAAGACTCAACAAGGTGTCTGTATCTGGATCCTTGAGTGGCAACAGAAAGGCAAACTCACTTGGAAGTGATATTATTGGATCAGAACCTGCTCATCGAGTTTTGCCAAACAAACTCTAAATACCTGGAGAGTAAAAAGATAACGTTTTAGTCTCCAAACAAGTGTTAAACTGTAGTAGGCATGACCTATGTTATGTAAGAGGCCACTGAATCATCATAAGTGTTAGCTACAATAGATTCTTGCGAGTTGCAGTGAAGTGCCAAATAGACCTACTCACCACAAACCCAACGTAGGTAACTTTAACTTAACTTATCTACGAAATATTAAACCTCAGCAGGGGAAAGATAAGGAAAGTGACGGGATTACTCACCGGTTACTGTACCCTAAGGAAGCACATGCATACAATTGGCATTTATATGGAGGAACCTATCTGTCGGTTGTGTATGGAAGAGGAGGAAACAGCCTCTCATATTATCTTCGAATGTGAAGCACTGTCTAATTGAAGACATAGACTCCTAGGACTAAAGTATCCAAGGGAGGATTGCTCCAAGAAGACTGTTGAACCTGATAAGGGCTACTGGTCTCTTCACATAAACGGTATAATCAAGAACACAAAAAGCCTAAAGGCTGAGGTGCAGAGGTCTCTAAGCCTCTGACTGGTGGGGCTGAACTAATCAATTAATCAATCAACTTAACTTATTCAACGTATTCATAAAATTCGTTAAAACTGACATCAAATAAAAAAATTATTTGCAATTAAAATTTATCAAAAATTTGAATATTTAACTAATAAAATCCATACAAGAATAACAAACATTTTATATAAATTATACTTACAAAAGTTCGCAGAACACATGCCTTGGCTATCCAAATCAAAAACTAACAATTTTCCTTTCATATGAAAATGAGATTCTAAGTACAAAGAATCATATTCCATATTTAATTCCCATCTTTTATCATTCTCCAATTCCATAACTAAATTCGTTATATCCATCTTCTCTATATTCCACAGTTTTATATCGTTAAGTTGGCAACTGTAAAAGAGCACAATATTTATTACCATCTCTTCCAAATTTAAAACGCATTAATTGACAGTGAATGAGAGGACACTTTAAACGTTAATATTTTGTTACCTTGACTTAAATAAGAGTAATTTATACAAAAAGTGCATAAAGCGGCACTTCATTTCAAGATGGAAATTCCATGAGTGAAAAAAGACAATTTATTAATATGTTGCATACTATATTATTTCTACAGCCCTGTACAAAAAATAAAATGGAATATTTCAATGAAACTTCTCCAGTGAATCACAACTCGATTGGAAAATGTACACAGTAATATTAAGAAAATTTTACAACTATAAATCATATAATTTGAAAACACCTCGGACACATTGCTATTTGTGACATGAATGTGAAGGAGGTGTGAATGCAGAAGAGTTGGCAACAATCGTATCCACATTTCTGAATGATGAAGTTATGCTGCTAATCAGTGAAAAACAAAAAACAATAATTATTTACACTGACGGTTGCACATACCAAAATAGGAATATCACGATGACAAACGCACTATTGAATCTACTGTAATGTTTTTGTTATTTATGTTAATAGTTTTTATTTGTGGTATAAAATTATACACCCCATGGCTAATTGATATCTATTGATTTATTTATTGAACTTAATTCATATACACAGTCTACTTAATGTCTACTAATTTATTTACACTAGGTATAATAGTTCTAATTTATTTTCACCACTTGAGTATTACACTATTTATCTTCACTATTTCATTCATTGTCCGATTACTAAGAACTTCTGTAAACTGTCTGTAAACTAACTCTCTGTCTTCGTTTCACTAACTGTCGACTTACTCAAAAACCCTCGTATATCTAGTCTCTATCAATTCTGGAAAATTCTTGAACTTCCACGCCCGTCCTATGCGTAAACAAAACGATTTAGTAGAATGTTCTCGAAAGGGGCGCATTCGCCAAAATTTAGAGTCGAGAGACAAGGCCGACTTTGAGTTGGTGACCTCGCAACACTACCAATTACTCATAGGGTCACTATTGAGCAAAAATTCCTTGAAGTCGGCCATACACAAATGAAGACCGACTCAATGCACGATACGATTAGAAAAGAAGCTAAAATCAAATATTATAAATGTACCGGCTGAATAAGTACCAATTTGTAGAACAGCTAGAAAAGCGCCAGAGCCCTATGATGTCCAGCTTTTTTAAATCTTTCGATTCTGTAGTTTTCCACAAATCTGTACGACCGGACAACAAGAAGGGAGAACCCAAAGTTACAGATTTGCGTGTTCTGCGCTACACACCAGCGAGAGGGATTTACTGAAGACTGGAAACTTCTTCCCCAAAGGAAAGACTATACCGCTCGACCTTCAGGTCTTCTAGAGCTCTAACAACTTCATAACAATAGACTTCTAATTAAAGAAAGAAAATATAATGACCTTCAGGACCTACAGATTATCATGAATTTTATAGAAATCTGCCCCACGAATAATTATTTTGTAATTTCCTATAGTGCACAATTTAAAAACGTAAAAACTCCAAATTCCGCTACTGTGCTTCATTTATAAAAGTAAAAGCTTCCAACACCTTTTTTTCTCAACTACGCAAAAGTATCAAAATATTGTTAATTTCAAATGATTACTTCAGAAAAGTTGATGAAAACATCAACCAACTAGATTTGTTTGGTTTCTATAATCCAATAACTTTTCAGGTTATATCGTTTTTTCCTTCTCCTGTAAAATTTACTAATTGTGACATTTGCGAACTAAGCCATCGATATTATGTATATTTTAGTTTGTCAATATTGAAAACGCAATTGTTTTGGTTGACTTATGTGAATTTTAGATCCTGTTGTTTGATTCCTGGATAGAGCTTCATTTAAATTGTGAATATTTGGAACATGCAAATTCGTCTCTGCTTGATTCTTATATGACGTTGAAAATAGATTGAAAAAAACTGCTGACACCAGCCCCTTGTAAAATTCGTGAAGCACAATTCACTTTTGCATTAAGGGAATTATTCACATACCCTCCAGCAACAGCAGTAGATTTCCATCCTCCATGTTGCTTTAATTGAAGAATGTCTCCACCAGAATCAACTAGAAGATCTGCCGAAGTACGTCGAAACGTGTGACCTGCATAGAGATACTACAGACTCTATGGTGACCTGTATGTTCTTCTGGATGTGGTAAACTTGAATATTGCGCAATTAAAGATGGAATTTTCGAAAAACTGCTTACACCAACTACTTGTTTTGTATATTTGCCATTTCTATATTATTGTTGGAAAATATTAATATTCAACGGATTTTATTTCATGTATTTTTATCTGTAATTGTCAATGTCAGTTTTGAATTTTCAAGTTAGTTATCATTAAAAAATTAATAAAACTTTGTACTTAATTTTGTCCATTTTCTAAGCTTAATTATAACATTTTGGCGACCGTGACAGGACTGATTGAGGAAAATATCAAAAAAGAAAGGGAATTGATGAGAAACCACTTCTCCAAGATATGCAGAGAGTTAGACATGATATTTCAAGATAAGGCAGCAAATAAGTAAGATCTGTTGGCCATTTCCAGGCAATTAGAAGACAAAGGCGACATATTGTTGAGAGCAGACGGAAATATCAGAGACTTTTTTCTCTCTACTGAAATAGATGATGCAGCATTCGAAGAAGAATATGAGACAACTGAATTCTACAGAGAAGAATTGATAAAATACAAAACAAGATGTGAATTCTTCCTGAAGAAAGAAACCGTAGATGATCAATACAGTTCACATAGTGGGAGAAGCGACACGAACAGAAGAAAATACCATCTACCGAAGATAGAGTTAAGAAAGGTTTTTGGGGACAATTTAAGAAGATCCACGACGACGAAGAAATCGATTTGACCGATAAATTTCAGTACTTACTTCAAGTCCACGGAGCAGGGATCCATTGCAAGGGAATTAATCGATAGTTTTCCTCCATCAGGCACGAACTACCAAGTAGCTATTGACGTTGTATGAAGTTTACGTAAGAGAGTTATTAAGCTTAGTTTTGAAACAAGCAATGAAGAATATAGGTATGACACTTTCTCAACTATATGATAAGTTAGAGACGCAGTTGCGGGCTTTGGAAACACTTGGTGTTACGAAAGAAAAGTAAGCAGCTATGTTATTTCCTCTTGTTGAGTCTGCATTGCCGGATGATTTAATGAAAGTTTGGGAAAGACACAGAAACGCTAATAAAAAGAAGGGACAATACTGATAATGTATCTCTGTTATTGGATTTTCTTAGAAGTGAGATGGAATCCGAAGAGAGAAACAATTTAGCTCAAGCAAGCTTCAATACGGATCATAAGAGTAAATACATGACTACAGCTGTTAAACATAAAAACCCACAGGTGAAAATGGACTATGTATCATCAGCATCAGCATCAGCTTTATATTCGGCCAGTTCTAAAGGAAATTCCATTTTGTTTATTTTGCGAAAAGATGCATACAAGTCAGACTGTGTGAAAGCACAAAAATTGTCTCTCGATGAGAGAAAAACCTTGGTAATGAACAAAAAGGATGTTTTGCATGTTTAAAACAAAATCATACCAGTAAGAACTGTAAAGCGTTCGTTAAATGTGTAGCTTGTTCAAGAAAACATTATTCCATAATGCATAATGTGTCATAAACAAGATAAAATTGATAAAAAGGGAGAACAGCTAGTAGAAAACGTTTTGGCAAGTAATTACAAAACTACTATTTTACAAACTATTATGGTGATGGTGGTTTAAAAAATAATAGAGAAAAAAATGTTCGAGCATGGTTGGATTCAGGCTCACAACGTTCATATATTCTAACTTCATGTACCAAAGACATGAAATTAAATTAAATAGATGAAGAAATGATTGTTCAAGGAGTATTTGGTGGTCAACAGTCATCACCACAAATACATGGAATATATCATATTACAATAAAAAGTCTGCACAGTTCCTACAAATGCAGCTTGAAAGTCACAGATCAAAATAAAATTTGTAATCAAATACCACGGCTTCATGATAGTTCTTGTATAGATTATTTGAAAAGCAGAAATATAATAATAACTGATGCTCCACATGAAATCGAATTGTTACTCGGAGGGGATATTTTTGGAAAATTATTAACTGGAAATACAGAAAATATCAATGGTGACTTAATTGCTATAGAAACATATCTTGGTTGGACGGTAATGGGAAAAGTAGAATCAGCAAAGAGAAATTTAAATATATTTTTCAATATCTGACTTATGGAGTTTAGAGATGTTAGGAATAAAAGAATCAGCTGAAGTTCAATCGAAAGAAATTCTTGAAGAAAATTCTCTGAAACAATTTTTATAAACTGTTGAATTCAATGAGTATAATAGATATGAAGTTCAACTACCTTGGAAGGGAGGTCATCCAACTCTTTTAAGTAACGAAGAATTAGCACGTAGCAGACTTTTCTCTAGTTTAAAAAAGCTGTTAAATATCGGAAAATTCACTGATTACGAAAAGGTATTCACAGAATGGGAAATGTTGGGAATCATCGAGCGTGTGACTGATAATTCAGATAAGAAAAATAGAGTCCATTACTTGCCCCATCATGCAGTCATTAAAGAAAATAGTACAACGACTAAAGTACGCCCTGTATATGATGCCCCTGCCAAAGACAAAATGGGTAATTCCTTAAACGATTGTTTGGAAAAGGGACCTAACATTTTAGAACTGATTCCTAACATATTGATGAAATTTCGCACGGGTTCCATTGGTGAAGAAAACTTCATGTGGAATACAAATTATTTGATATTTATATCTATCTATATACATACCTACATATTTATTCCCTTTCCCTTCTCGAAAAAATATCAAATAATTTGTATTCCACACGAAGTTTTCCAAAACTTTTCCCTTTTTGGAAAACTTCACAAATTATTTGATATTTATGTCTACATTCATACATACATATTTATTCCTCTTCTCGAAAAAATTCATGTTGAATAACTATTTTTTAAATAAAATATCTGTCCACATAGTGGTCGTGGTGGAAAAATATTGTTTTTTGGATTTTTCTCAATAAATTCTGAATGTACCATACATTTTTTAATAAAAAGATCTAAAACCTCGTGTAAAGTATTTTCAAGCCGCCACAATATGAGAATTGGCAACATTGTCCATCCACCGCTCTATCTAAAATTTGTGACTATCTGTTATCTAGACATAATTGTCAAAAATTGTCAGAAATAAAAAAAAATGGCTGTATTTTAGTACTTTTAATTGCAATTTTCTCTTTCAAACGTGCATGATCCAAGAATTTTTTTCTTTTAAAATGTTTTATAGCACTAGAGCTTTCTAATAAAAAAAAATCGTTGTGAAATTCCGAGGGTCGCGAACCTTACCGGACCCCATTAAATATTTGTCGTCTGGAGCATTCAATAAAAACTTGTTCTTTTCATCCCTTGAAAATGTTTTAGATTTCTTAGGTTTGTAAACCGACTTTCGTCTCTAAAATGCTATTAGCTTAGAATATTCACTTATATCTACGTTATCACTGATAATTAAGGTTGCTTCTAGTTTAGAATAGCTAGACCATAATATAGAGCTCTGTGAGGCTATGACTATTGTTCTGGTTCCGCCGTTTTATAAAAGTGTCATATTCTTTTACATCATTTTCTTTGGATTTCTCCAGCAGCAAATTTAATGTGGCCACATTTGCCTTTTCTATGGTTTCGTCGGGAGTAGGTACATATTATTTCAAACTCGGAATCTTCACTATCCATAATAATAATAAGAACAAACACTAAATTATGTAAAACAAATCGAATTATTGATCAAAACTAACGTCAAATCAGTTACGGTTCATATGATGTCGAAGTCGAAGGTGACTTGATATTTTTTTCCGGTAAAGTTGTGGACGAATTGCACTAATTAACTGTATTGGCTTATGGAAAGCGTGAAATAAAGTTAACGTTATGGCACTTTTTTTAACGCTTTTTATTTTTCTCACTCTCACCATAAATAGCCGTTTTAAGCGCTACAAAATGGTGAAATACAAGGAACTTCAGAGATAGGACGTAAAAAAGGTTTATATTTACCAACCTAAAACTATCACTTGGTGTAAGATTAGCTGATGATATAACAAGAGGATGTAAAGAGGGTACCAATAGCTCTGGAATACCATCTCGAAGTTTTGGTCGTATATTATAGATGTTATCTATAATGCATTTTGATAAATCGGAAGATGGTGTTTTGTAACACTGTTTTATGTACGTTGCTGTAAAGAAAAATATTTATTTTATTTATTTCGACTAAAATGAAAACTATTCATTCTATCACAAAAATAATTAATGTAACGAAAGTAATTTTACTTACGTAATTTCTTTACACTTCCCACGCTTATAATACAAATTACAAAATAAAGGACTCTCATATCATGCAAAATACCTCTAGCACCTTTAACAGAATTTAGAATACTGATGTTAAATCGTGTTATCCACAACCTTGCAGAATCTGGTCTCTTGACTTTGACAACGTACATTAATTGAAATTTAAATAAATATTTTCAAACAATTAACACACACGATTTAAAAAAACATCCAAATTTAATTGGATGTTATATTTATAGAATTTAATTTGTTGCAAAAGCTTAATTCAATGTCATTTATTAACAATAATTTCTACTGAAGGTTTTTAAACTCGTTTGAATATGGAAATTCAACACTGACTTCAATGGTGATTCCAGAATAACCACTTGGGTAGATAGGAGATATCATACCCTAGAAGAAAAGAGAACAAAATACAGAGAAGATATTTAGCTATTACGGGGAATTTGAATTATCTACAGTATATACTATTAATAGAGATCTATACCAAAACTTACATGAGTGCAAAGGTCATTGAAAAATGCGGTTTCAGACGTTTGAGCGTTACTGTTCTCATTTTCATGGAAGAATAGTAACACACGAATGGTTGTAGCTATATTATTAATATCAACCCCTTACTATTCATAAGTAAAGAAAAGGCTTTGTACGATGATATGGAGCTTTTTACAAGTAACTTGAAATGAAGACTTACCTGCATGATCTCTCTGAAATTACAAATTACAAACATATTATTTAAATAATATTATGTTAATTAAACCAGAGAATATTTTGACATCCACAAAGGACTTTGATTTTCCAAAGTTTATGTTCTATGAAAATGGCCAGAATGGGTTATTTTGAAGCAACAATAAATATTTTTAAATAAATAAAATATACGTTTTTGTAACAAAAAAAACTAAAACCTAACGTCGACTGTGTCCCTTTTCGATGACATTTCTAGATGATTCAAGATGTTTGTCTTCTTCTTTTTCTTTATGGACCGTTAAATATTCGCAAAAACAGAAGATAAAGCACCTGTTCGTCTCCCTTGCCGCCTTTTTCTTTTGATTAGGCATATGCAGATCAAAGTAAAAAGCGACAAGACAGACGAACAGGTTCTTGAGTTTTTTACAAATGATTTTTATAAAATAATGTGTGAATGCTGATCTATCTTTAAAATAGCGTCTACCCGGTGTTTTTAGCTAAAAGTGATCAGCAATAAAAAATAGTCGAGTAATTAACTAAAAATTATCCATAATACAACCCCTGAACCCAATACTGTATTTTCCTTTTTACAGACACCTATTTTTGTCAATAACAAGGAACCGAGTACATACCAGTGCAATTAAGACAAATATTTTCACTCCGGTCAAGACTTCTAGCCCAGAATGGCTTCTACATGGACGAATTTTCCGAACAGATCGGTTCCATGTGATGTGTTTCGCCAAGAGAAAACATTCCGATATTATAATGCTGCAATTTCAATGGAGATACATTTCCAAATCAGGGTAAAATAATTTCAAGCTTTCCGATATTCTCATCATATCAAGAAATAAAACAAGATATAATTTAAAAACTTTTATTATTTATACAGGGTAATTCATTTAACATTTAACACAGAAAATCCTGAGCTTAAAAGTTGAAGATCTAAAATATCACCCTTTTCTGAGCTGCAGACGTCAAAATTCAAAAAATTTCATACGTTTCTTGAATAATTTTCTATTATTCTTAGAATGGGTCATTTACATAAAAAGTATTAGGGTATCTAAAAATTCTAAGAAATGACAATTTCGCCAGTGGCATGGAATGCAGGAAGGAAAAAGTCCCTCTTGCCCCTACCGTACTCCATTGGTACTTCTTAACTCTTTTTTAAAAAAGAAATATATAATTCCACTGGAATAGCATCGAAGTGAACCTGCCTGACCACTGGTCACTTAAACCTAAAGTTTCATAGAGCATTGGAAAAACGGAGAAATGTTATTTTTATATTTTAACATAAAACAACAAGAAGAAGTAACTAAAAAAATTAAAAACATGGATAGATCATCAGTTAAAAGTCATAAGAAACTTGAGGAAAATATGGAAATGCTGACTAAGATGATGAGACAAATGGGGGAGACGATGAAAACAATAACAACAGAGCTAACGGAGATGAGGAATGAACAAAAGGAATATAGAAAAGAGATTAAAAAATCACTGAACGAAAATATAAATTTGAAGAAAACAGTAGCAAATATGGATGAAAGGCTGGAAATAATTGAAAATGAAAAAAGAAGAAATAATATTGCATTGCAAGGTTTAAGAATAGATAACAAAGACAGGATAGAACTAAAACAAGTTATAGAAAACTTTATGAAGTGTGATACAGAAGTGATGAGCGCAACGAGATTAGGAGATAAAACCTGTTTAATACAACTGAAGGACCAGAGGCAAAAGAAAGAAGTTATGAAAATGTATATTGAATCTGATGAATGGAAATGGGAAACATAGACGAATAACCTGATCAAGATACAAAAGAACGCTCACCATCAATTAACAGATAAAACAATGATTACAAAAAACTAATAGTAACCCTTAAGGAGACTGAAAATGGAAAAGACCTGGCTATGGAAAGGGATATAAAAAGACAAAAGAATGCACATGGGAATATAAAGCAATACACAGGAATAATAAATCAAAATATGAATGGAGTACAAAACAAACAAAAAGAAGCTAAAGCAAAACAAAAACGTAAAATTAGTAAATGGAAAATAGAGACATGGAATATGAGGAGAAGAAAAAGAACTGGAAGATGAATTTGTACAAATGGGAGCGAACTTGTTAGGAATAACTGAAACTAAAAAGAAAGGAAAAGGCATTATAACAATGATAAATGGAAATATATTGATATATAACGGAGTAAAGCAAGATAAAAGGCATCTTCAGAAGTGGGTTGCATAATAAATAAGAAACTGGAAAAGCAAATAAATGGCTGGGATGCAATATCGGACAGAATATTAGAAATAGAAATAAAATTGATCAAAACATCCAAAAAACAGTTATAGTAGTTTATGGGCCCAACGAGGATGATACAGCAGCAAATAAGGACCAATTCTGGGAAGAATTACAAATAGCTACAGAAGAAGCCAAAGGAACACTGTATATATTAGGAGATTTTAATAGTAGGGTGGGCATAGAAGATCAATGGTATAGAAATATATTAGGAAAGCATGGCGAGCAAGTAAGAAATTATAATGGCAAAAGAATGCTAGATTTTTGCTTGATACACCTATTATTAATAACAAATACGTTCTTTGAGCATAAAAATATACATAAATTCACCAGAGAGGTAAAAAGTAGAGGAGAAAAATCAATAATAAACTACATACTAGTAGAAAAGAACAATAGAAAAGTAGTAGAAGATAGAAAAGTGGAAAGAGGACCAGAAATAGGCAGTGATCATTATGTAGTACTAGGCACAATAAAAGAGTATGTACTGGAAAACAAAGAAAAAAGAGAAACTCAGTCCAAAAAAGAAGAGTGGGAAAAAATAAAAACGAATAAATTGAGAAACAAGAAAATGGCAGAAAAGTACGAAATATACCTCAGCAAGAAATTAGAGGATGTTGAGAAACAGCTTAACAATGACATTGAAACAATTTGGAACTCAATGAAAAATGCGATCACAGAAACTGCAAAATAACTATGTGGAATAACTAGAAAACAAAATCATAGACAACAAACTGCATGGTGAACTGACAGAATTAGAAACCAAATCAAAATAAAGAAAAAGATGTGGAGAAATTACCTAGGGTCTAGGAAAATAGAGGATTATGAAAAATATAAAACTGGGAGAAAGAAAACCAAATAATTAGTTAAAAATGCAAAAGAAGATCAATGGAAACAATTTGGAGAAAAAATGGAGAAGGATAGCAAGAGTAACCAAAAACTATTTTACAAAGTGCTAAAATCATGGAGAACTGGGAAAGACACAAATATAACTAATATTAAAAACACGAAAGGGGATCAGTTTTTGGATAAAATCATTCTTTCGCCTTCAAATAGAGTCATGAAATTTTCGAAAATCCACTTTTCCAAAAAAAAGATGTTCATAACTCGACTAATTGAAGAGATAGAACGTTCTACTCTGCGCCATTGGATTCAGTGGAAAGTTTTACATATGCTAGTGAATTTCCAGTCGATATTTCCAAGCATTAAGGAAGTTAGCAAAAAGCAATTTATATCACGAAATATTTCCATACCAACCCCTTTGTTCAAAATATCCAACAAAAAAATTTTTTTTCGAAGTGGAAAATGCTAAAAATTTGTAATTAGGGGTTTTCTGGGACGAGGAATCGACTGGCATAATCAGTTCTTTGGTAAAATCATTCTTTCGCCTTCAAAAAGAGTCATGAAATTTTTGAAAATTCACTTTTCAAAACAAAAGATGCTCATAACTCGGCTAATTGAAATGATAGATCGTTCCACTCTGCGCCATTCGATTCAGTGGAAAATTTTACATATGCTAGTGAATTTCTAGTCGATATTTCCAAGCATTGAGGGAGTTAGCAAAAAGCAATTTATATCACGAAATATTTCCTTACTTACCCCTTTGTTCAAAATTTCCAACAAAAAAATTTTTTTTCGAAGTGGAAAATGCTAAAAATTTGTAATTAGGGGTTTTCTGGGACGAGAAATCGAATGGCATAATCAGTTTTTGGATGAAATCATTCTTTCGCCTTCAAATAGAGTCATGAAATTTTTGAAAATTCACTTTTCAAAACAAAAGATGCTCATAACTCAACTAATTGGAAAGATAGAACGTTCTAGTCTGCGACATTCGATTCAGTGGAAAATTTTACATAAGCTAGTGAATTTCCAGTCGATATTTCCAAGCATTAAGGGAGTTAGCAAAAAGCAATTTATATAACGAAATATTTCCATACTTACCCCTTTGTTCAAAATTTCCAACAAAAAAATTTTTTTTCGAAGAGGAAAATGCTAAAAATTTGTGATTAGGGTTTTTTTTTGGGACGAGAAAACGACTGGCATAATCAGTTTTTGGATAAAATCCGTCTTTCGCCTTCGAATAGAGTCATGAAATTTTCGAAAATCCACTTTTCAAAACAAAAGATGCTCATAACTCGACTAATTGAAATGATAGAACGTTCTAGTCTGCGCCATTCGATTCAGTGGAAAATTTTATATATGCTAGTGAATTTTCAGTCGATATTTCCAAGCATTAAGGAAGTTAGTAAAAACCAATTTATATCACGAAATATTTCCCTTCGTTTAAAATTTCCAACAAAAAAAAATTTGTTCGACGTGGAAAATGCTAAAAATTCTTAATTAAGGTTTTTAGGGATGAGAAATCAACTGGCATAATCAGTTTTTAGATAAAATCATTCTTTCGCCTCCCAATAGAGTCATGAAATTTTCGAAAATCCACTTTTCCAAAAAAAAGATGCTCATAACTCGACTAATTGAAGAGATAGAACGTTCTAGTATGTGCCATTCGATTCAGTGGAAAATTTTACACATGCTAGTGAATTTTCAGTCGATATTTCGAAGCATTAAGGGAGCTAGCAAAAACCAATTTATATCACGAAATATTTCCATACCTACCCCTTCGTTCAAAATTTCCAACAAAAAAAATTTTTTTCGACGTGGAAAATGAAAAAATTCGTAATTAGGGTTTTTTGGGACGATACTGTATTTTCCTTTTTACAGACACCTATTTTTGTCAATAACAAGGAACCGAGTACATACCAGTGCAATTAAGACAAATATTTTCACTCCGGCCAAGACTTCTAGCCCAGAATGGCTTCTTCATGGACGAATTTTTCGAACAGATTGGTTCGATCTGTTGTGTTTGGCAAAAGAGAAAACATTCTGATTATATTATAATGCTGCAATTTGAATGAAGAATTTAGGGTAAAATAATTGTAGATAGTAGTAGTAGTAGTAGATGTTGATGGCCGAGTTTGCTATGTCCTAGTCGTAATCTGGACAATACAACTTCCGTGAACCGATTGGGGGCATGAAATTGCCATGGTCCAAACAAAGATTTAATCTCTCGAGGCTGACATTGCTTTAGGCTATCACTCCAATTTTTCAGAATTTTTTGTCTGTAGACAATTTTCAGGTCTATTGGTAATGTATTAAAAAGTTGAGTTAATCTACATCATTTGCTGCTTCTCTAGCCAATTTATCGGCCTCTTCGTTACCTACCAATCCTACATGTGAAGGAACCCATAGGAATACAATATTTTTATTCTTTAATCCATATAATTCTGTTTTGATCATACTGACAATAGGATGATGACTATTTAGTTTAGATATTTTGGGTAATGAGTTTAGGGAATCAGTAATTACCAACTCAGTTTTGATGAAACTTAGTTCCCTATATATTGCATGAAGCTCTCCTGTATGAATAGTTGATTCTAGTGGTAATTTATATTTGTTAGGACATGTTAGGTGCCAAAATGGCAAATCCAACTCCACAGTCTGTTTTCGATGCGTCTGTGTAGATAGGAAAGTGATCAGGATAGTGAGTAATAGTACTGTGAAAGGCGTTAATAATAATTTTTGGATTGGTTTCCGTTTTGTCGTAGGTTAATAAATGGAGGTTAAGTTCTGGAAGTGGTATAAGCCAAGGAAAAGCTATGTTGATTTTGTGACTGAGAGATGTATATTCAAGGATCTCAAAATATTCTGAACTCTTGAATTGAAAGGTTGGTGGGTTTTGTAATGGATCAGTGGTGAGGAAATATCTGCTATATTGTGTTTGTTTTTGGAAATAGTGAGACCAATTATCACTTATGGAGCCATTGCGTGGAGTAGTAGAACTAGCCTATTGACAACGAGAGAAAACCTCTCAAAAATTCAAAGACTAGCCTGTATGTGCATTACAGGATCAATGAGAACATGCCCAACGGCAGCCATGGAAGTTATTCTCAACCTCACACCACTACATATTGTGGTGGAAAGTATTGCAGAAAGAACAAGATACAGACTAAGTAGAGAGAAAATCATTAAAAAAAACCACCTACTTACTTCTTAGAAATCAGAAAACCTGGGACATGCCACAAGATGGTATGATGAAAAAGTATAACTTTTCAAAGAAATTCGTTACGAAATTAAGCAACAAGAAGGAATGGGATCCAAATACCATTACCAGACTTGGAAAGAATGCCATTCAATGGTACACCTATGGCTCAAAAGCAATAGAAGGAACTGGGATAGGAGTGTACGGACCAGGAACCAAACACTCTGAAAGCTTGGGAAAAGCCCCGAGTATCTTTCAAGCGGAAACTCACGCCATAAGAAAGTGTGCCCAGTTCAATATTGATAAAGGATATAGAAGGCAAAGGATTATCATAATGTCAGATAGTCAAGAGCTCTTGTGTTATCAGTTCCAAAATGGTGTGGGAATGCCTAGGCAAACTGAATGAACTAGGCGAGAACAATATAGTCACCTTACTGTGGATTCCAGGACACACAGGGATAGAAGGAAATGAAATAGCAGATGAACTAGCAAAGAGGGGGACTGGAACACCCTTTTGGGGGCTGGAACCCTTTTGCGGTATCAGCTCCAATGTAATATTGGAAGAAATAGGCAAAGCAGAAGAAAAGAGAAGATCTGACCATTGGAAAGATCTAGTAGGACTTAGGCAATCAAAGATTCTTCTGGGTGACTAGAACCTGTTGAGATTAAATGAATGCATAAGTCAAAGTAAAACTGCACTAAGAGTTTTAACAGGCATCCTTACGGGACATTGTCGCCTGAATGGGCAACTGAAAAAGCTCAAAATAGTGGAGGAAGAAGAATGTAGATTCTGTGGTATGGAAGAAGAAACCTCCATCCACATACTTGCGAACTGCACAGCAATTCAGAATCCTAAGGCACAACACGTTGGAGATTACTGGATAGAAGAGGGACATTTACCTAAGTTAAAGCCTGCAGATATCCTAGAATTCCTCCGGGAAATAGGACTAAAGGAGCTACTAGTCTCTGAGACTTTCCTCAGGAACTAAGTAGAAGTAAGGGGGCACAATAGATCTTTTAGGTCTCAGTGAATGTCACCCCAATTTGCCTACATACATACATTGTTCATGAAGTGAAGGTTCGCCCAATTCCCATTGAAGGTTTTATAGAGATTATACGGAGAGACAGATTTTTGTTTCTTGGTTCAAATCTTCATAATTTAGAATCAAGGTTTTCTGTATTTGATATTTAGACTTATTACAATCACCCTGTAGATTTATAATTCATTGAAAATAAACAAATTTATTCTCTTTCTGGTGATAATTTTTTCCAATATTTTTAATATCAAATGAATAATTAATAATCAAAGCTTATACTCTTTTTAGATATAATACATCAATTGGATACTTATTGTATATACCGTTGATGGATTGGTCCGAGAAAGATTTAATAACATTTTCAACTATAGGTCGAAATTCTTCTAGGAAAACTTTAAAATTTTTGTTCAGCATTTCATTTGCTCGTTCGTTGAGTTCTTCATTGTTTTTAAAAAGATCGTCAGAATGGAAAACACCTGAATCAATGGATACTTTTATATCGCTGCTTTTGATGTGCAGATGTTCTTTTCCATTTATAATCATTGTTTCCATTTGTCCTGAATACGTCACTTTGACTCCGGCTGAAATACAAAAATGTTAAATGAAACTGAATTTCAGAAATATTTATCCTTCCGTCGTACCTGCATGATCAGTTTTTATACACTCAAATAATGTTTTAATTTAATGTCGGATTTAAATTTAAACAAAACAAATTATGTTTACCATAAGTTTCAGACCCCTCATGCAAGGTTGCTATGGCTAATAAATATGAAAGTAACATTAGTAACATTTTGACATAACTTCTGGAAGTTGATATTTAATTTGTTATTCCCATTAAGGACGGATTTAGTTTTTAGATATTTTAATTTATTTATTTTTGAGCAACAGAAAACTACTAATTTTTGTTGCCACATGGCAACACTACTCCTTGATGGGTTGGAACACCCTGTATAAATGTTTTATAAGTTTGTTAAAAAACTTTGATTATTATAGTGTTCGACAAGTATTAGTTCTAGATTGTCACTAAGGTTATTATCCTGTATTGATCGTTGAAACTTTGAGTATTCGGTTATTCAATGTTTGACAGTGAGTTGTGTGTTGCATAACCCTAATTGTGGGAAATTGCTGTGAGTATTGGTTTAACTTTTGGTTTCCAATCGGTAGTTTCGATTGCTCGTATATTTGACACTTACATTTTAAGTAGTGGATTTTTGTGGTACTCTTAATTTAAATCGTTAATACACAGAACTTCTCGAACTCATGGTAAAAAACTTCTATTTGTTTAAACCTGTATATCATAAGAGTAAGTCTATTATTCTGCATTTTAGGAAATTCAAATGTGATTATTTTACTAATAAAATCCGTACAAGAAAAACATTCATTTGATTATTATAAATTAAACTTACATAGGTTCACGGAGCACATGCCTTGGCTATCCAAATCAAGGACTAACAGTTTTCCTTTCATATGGAAATTAGATTCTAGGAATAAAGAATCATATTCCAAATTTAATACCCATTTTTTATCATTCTCCAATTCAATATCTAAATTATTTTTTTTGATATTTTCAGCATTCCACAGTTTTATATTGTTAAGTTGGCAACTATAAAAGAACACATTACGTTGATATTTTGTTATCTTGACCTAATAAAGTATATATACACCCACCTAAAACTATCACTTGGTGTAAGATTAGCTGATGATATAACAAGAGGATGTAAAGAGGGTACCAATAGCTCTGGAATACCATCTCGAAGTTTTGGTCGTAGATTAGAGACGTTATCCATAAGGCATTTGGATAAATCGGAAGATGGTGTTTTGTAGCACTGTTTTATGTACGTGGCTGTGAAAAAAAAAAAATAGATTCATGTAGTAGAAAAAATTCCGTGCAACATTGAACAACAGTTTGCACTTGAGTCTATACTATAATTATTAAACTTTTTCAAAAGAGTATACTGAATCAACAAAAGGCACTAGATTTAAGAGTATTCAGCTACCAAAAAGATCAAAAACAGTAGTAAAAGAAGCTATGTTAAGGCAATTCTTATTTTTAACAGTCTTCCTATTGATCTTAAAACTATTAATAATAAAAACAAAAGGAAAAAAGAAATGAAAAAATGGATAACAGAAAATATATAATATATTAAAAAAGACATGAATATAAAGTAAACAAAAATAACTATGAAAACAAAAGAAGATCACTCAAAAATGCAAATAATCAAAATCAACAAATTTTAATTACTTATTGATTTTGTTTTTAATTTTAGTTTTAAGCAACCAGTGCTTACCTCTGTGGGAATACACTGTAAAGTACCTACTTGTACTACCTATGTATTTTTTTACTGGTTAAATAAATAAATAAATAAGTTACACTGAAAAAAACCTGCAATAATAACCATTTGTTTTAAAAAGTCACTTTTTTGTTATCAGATTGAAAATATAAATTTACTCACGTAATTTCTCAATACTTCCAACGCTTATAATAGAAATAACAAAATATAGAACTCTCATATTTTGTATCTTTTATATCTCTAGCACAAATTATAGAATTTTGAATACTGATGTTATAATCGACAATTACAATATCTTTAATATACTAGCGTTATATCTGGTCTGTTGGTTTTGATAGGGTGCTTTAACTTAAAATTTAAATAAATGTTTTTAAACAATTACTACAACGATTCAAAAAAATTTATAAATGTCGATTATGAGTTTGAAGTTTTTTCGTGGAACAATATAAACAAATTTAATTGGATGCGATATTTACATAATTTAATTCGCCAAAACTTGATTTAATGTTATTTATTAATAATAATAAATACCGAAAGATACATCAATTATTTTTTTAAATCGTTTGAATGGTAATGTATGACTGTATGCAAAAATTAACGTCGTTAGATACTGTAAGTTTGGAGAGAAAGAAAAAAAATGTGTTGAGCGGAGAATAAAATGAACGTAAATGAAGCATGTTTATACTTCAAATTACAAACAACAAACAATTGAATAATCTCCTTTCTCCACCATCATAAGTTTGCTATGACTAGTTATTCTCTTAGGCTGGACCCACAAGTATCCGTGATCACGGACGTACGTGTGCGTTTCACAGATAGCTGAAAATATGATCATCCACATGTGTCAATCCGTTTACGTGTTCGTTTATGGTACCTAACCTCAAACAACCTCAAAATATTTTGTTATTCTTGTCATCACCGATTTGATCACATTATGAGTGTTTGTCCTGTTAGTGTTAATAATTGGACTTTGAGGATTTCCTGTTTAAACAGACAATTAGTGATGGCTCCTCCCTGGGCACAAAGCGATTTAAAGAAAAAAATAAATATAGCATACCTAATGTATCTGCAAAACAAAAGGCTCATCACACAAAACCCACACAAAAGAGCAATGTGGACCAGAAAAATTTTTATGGAGGAAAAAAGACTAAAATATGGCTGTGGGAATACCCTTATTCGAGAGCTGGAGGATAGCGACCCCATTAAGTACTTTAACAATTTTAGGATGAGCCACACTTTATGCAATGACTTACATAAAATAATTGAAAACCAAATTTCAAAGCTACATGTTATTAGAGCTCCCATTCCATCAGAAATAATATTGACAATAACTTTGCGGTATTTAACATCCGGTTATAGCATGCTTTCGCTATCATATGCAGTTCGAATCTCTCCACAAGCTATGGATGGAAATGCATTGCCTGGGACTTTGAAAAGCTATGGAATTACCCCCATTGCATAGGGGCAGTGGATGGAAAACACGTGGTTATACAGGTAAAGTGGGGTTTCTTTATAATATAAACATTAAAACCTTTGTTCTATTTATGATGTACACTGGCTTTCAAATTAAATTTTCAATTCTTGTATGCACTTTATGTAGAAGCTACTTTTACTCACCGACTGTATTCAATTTTTCAGGCACCACCAAACAGTGGATCCCACATAGAATAGAATTACAAGAATTCACATATTATGATACTGATGGCCGTGACAGATGCCTTAAGTTTAAGAAAAAAAAATTTTAATCACTGAGTGAGTAGTGCGCACTGAGGAATGTGCATTTGGTATTTTAAGGGGCAGGTGGAGGGTTTTTGGAAAACCAATAATTGCTTCACAAAATACCACACAAAAAATAGTTCAGGCAACAGCATGCCTTCACAACTTTATTATGAAAAAGAAACTATATATTGTTATGGATTTTATGGAATCGTGATACGATTGTATCAAATTGAATTTAAGATCACGTTTGTTCGAACAAATTCAAATTACTTTTAACAACTTTGATACATCCTGTATACATATTTTGTGTAAGGACGGATGTCAACATTTCATATCTAAAGCTTGATTCATTATAATAATTTTTTGAATATAATGTCAATAGGGTACACAATCAGAAAGTAATGTTTGTATGTCACTATTGTAAATCATGGAATTATGAATATTAAAGTTTATAAAGTTATTAACCAGTGGTAATGATACTCTGATTTTGTATAATTTGTGAATTTCAGATAGTAATATTGTTAATAAATATTCTATAGAAATATGTCAAGATAATGTCAAAGTAAAAATTTAAGTACTTACCCGAAATATTAAATATTGGTTGGTAAGATGTTTTGAAAAGGAAGTGGAAAAAAAATGAAAAAAGAGGTTGCTAAGGGGAAACTAGGGAGTTGTTGTGTACCGTGGACGCGAGAGGTGCGTCAGATAATTTGTCTTTCGTGTAATTTTTCTGGTAGAAAAATCCAGAAAGAAGTTGTTGACTGGGAAGGCAGGAAGCGTCAGATAATTTCGGTTTTGGTGTAGATTTCTTTCCTGGTAGAAAAAACCAGAAGTAAAGAGTTGTGTATTAAGTGCCAGAATGAGGTCTACGAGCGAGTTGTGGTATATCTGTCCACATTAGGACAACCTATTCATGCATATGGTGAGATAACCAATTTATTAATATATTGAATTTGCGATCCAGTAAATTTTGTTCGAGCTATATATATCATAATTGATTAATTAATAAATATTTGGAGGAGTTGAATGCTGTGGCCAGGAGCTGAAAGAAAATAAAAACTGTTACGGTTCTTATTTACAACAATTTATTTGCTTCACGAATTTGAGGTTATAATAGAAAAACTAATGCATTGAAAGTGATTAAGAGTGTATAAATAAGACATTTAATTATAGGTTGTATTCATTATTATTAATAGTTGCATACTTACGTTAAATTTGATATCAAATTTTCTAATATTCGCATGATACTGAAGTAAGTGGTATTAATATTTGATTTAGGTTACGTCCTCACATTTCTGTGAGCAAAATTGATCAGCTGTTTAAACGGAGCGAACATTTTACGTTCCGTAATTCGAAGTGGTGCGAATATTAGTGGTAAGAGTATTTCACATTTCACAGTTTTATTATTGTCAACATGACAAATTGTTATGTTATACTTTTGCTTGTAATAATTCATTTCATTGTTTAATTCCATATTAATTTTTTTTAAATTGTTTATTAAATCAGAATCAGAGTATATCACTATTTCATTTCTCACGTACAAGTAAACATAAAACACCAAAATTAATATTCCATAATAATATGTCAACTAATGAGCGGCATTATTCACGTTTAGATAACTTGAATGAAACTAGTGAAGGGCTTGTAGATATAGGAAGAACAGAAAGTAATGCTTTTAGCAGTAATGCAAGTAGAATAAGAGAATGATTTGCTAATTTTTTTGAAGGGGTTGGAGCAGTAGTGGCAATGGGAAAAAGCAGCTAATAAAGATTTATGAATAAATGTTTTTTATGTGGGTCACTTCAATAAATAAGTTACTTAGTACAATACTTTATTATTTAATGATTGTTTTTATTTTTTACTCCCCGTTATTACTCACAGCTTCATGAACCATAATAGAGGTAGAGTACCTAGACATTAAAACACAAATATGATTATAAAATATTTATTAAATCACAGAAAAAACAAGTATTTTTTTCAATATAACATAAGAGATGTGCATTTTAAACTAATTATTGCTCAATGCTTTCTTCCTCATTTGCCAGATTTGCAAGAGCTTAATTTCTATTTTTGATCGGTTTCGTTTTGGGAGGCGTCTTAACCCCTCTCCTAATAACATAAGAAAGCCATCAATTCCATCAGGTTTCTTTGTTGTGTCCTCTTGCAACGATTTTAAAATGTTGTTTTTGAATTTCTATTTCTGTTTCATTGGTTGCTGGGTTTACTAAAAATCATTAAAGAAACTGTCAATAATTTTAGAAATTTTTTGAACATTCTATTACGTCCACTCTCACGTCCAGAATCTGGTGTTGATAGATTTGATAAAGGTGTGCCTTCAAGAGTAAGATTGATTTTGGACACCGTGCTAAAAAATGTAGTAAAAATTGTAAAATGTAGAATAATTTTGAGTCTAAAAAAGCATTACTAACCTGATATTATCTATTGTGCTGTTCAAAAATTTCATAAGCTCATGAAATTTAAAAGATGGTTTTGGTGGCACATCCTCCAATCTGGAACCACTAGGTACATATGTTTTTTAAGAGACCTCATGAAGTCGTCCCTCAATTTACGCCATCTTTTTTTGATTATTTCAACCGAAAAAGATCCTAAAATCGTAATTTTTTGAGATATACCAATACTTATTTGTTGAAAACTTCCAATTATCTGCTAACAATTTTCGTTCAACAAGAAAAATATATTTATGTACATTTATAAATAAAAAAATGTGAGCGGTCCTTGGACCGCCGACAGAAGCTTGCTTTTTATGCACAATAGAATGCGAGGTTGGGAAAACTATCGATAAAAATACGCGCAATAGAATGCGATGTTGGGAATTACATTAGGTCCAGTACGTTCTACTAAGTTTCATTTTGTAGCCGTCAGACGGCGGTAGTAGGTAATCCTATAGCAAACAGCAATTGGCCTTTCTATATGCGTGGGCGTACATGCTCCCTGGCATTCAAGTATAGCCTGCGTCTCTCTCTCTTTCTCTCTCTCTGTACTGAACGTACACTATGGCCTGCGTCTCTCTCTCTCTCTCTCTCTTTCTAATAACTCATCGCGTGACGAACGCTTTTTTGTAACATCACACGCTTCAATTTAAATTTCATTGGATTAGTGGATTATTCAGAGATCTGGCAACACTGTTGCGTGACGAACGCTTTTTCGTAACATTACACGTTTCACGAGTTTACTAGCGTTCCCAAAAGTCCTTTGTCGTGCAATGAGAAGCAACCTTCAAAATACCTTCGAATTCTTGAGCAATACTCTCCCACATCTGTTTTATTTTGGCTGGTGACCTTTGAGCCACAGGAAGTCTGTGATCCCAAAGGGCTCGTTTGCTTTGCACCATTGAAATTAACATTTCGTCGTCAATACTTGTTTCTGTTGGTTTTGCTGCTGGCTGAATATTGCTTGGATCTTCAACTATAAAGTAAAAATTAAATTTGATGTTAATGATGTTCTACTTAACCATGAAATCTCCCTGAACCCTGCTGATTTATTTATTTACAACTGATCCATATTAATATGTCAATGAAGTCAATGCATATGACTATGAAATTTATGAAGATATGGCAATTAATATGAATGATAACGAGGAAAGTGATGATGAGAATGAAGGAGATGAAGATTGATAATAATAACATTAAATGGGGCGTCGACCCAGCACTGTAGTGAAGCGCCTCTGATGCCATAATTACGGTGAAGCAGTGTCGAACGCGGTTAGTACATGGGTGCGTGACCACTAAGGAAATACCGTCGTAGAGCCCGTAGAGCCTGCAGCGAACTTTAAACTATTAGGTTGCAGTTTAGACGACTAGGGTGAGTAGCAAATCACAGCTCGCAGACATTATACCAATGAGCACGAGCTATAATGTAGATATGCCGTCTTTCGGATGAGATGTAAAATCGAGGACCCGAGTCCATGGATGGTGGGCACTGGTTGGAACACTAGAGGGTTCGGCAAAATTTCCGGTTAGGGATAGTGTGCTCCAGGCGTGATTAACCTCAGCAGAAATTGACCGACGTTAAACAACAAACACAAAATTAACATTGAATAATATTTGGAGTAAAAGAAAAAAATTAACGTAAATGAGAAGTAGGTAATTATATTTATTTGTATCTTAGCAAAAACAACATGTATACATTTTTTATTTATAACAAAAAGGGTAATTTGACGTTACTACCCTTATTGAACAAAAAATATAGCATTTTCTAATATGCACGTTTAATGTTTTATTAAACAGATTAACAATTATTTGTCATGCTTCTGAGGAATCATAAATTTAAATATATTTATTTTGCTGGAAACAGCACATCTACTGGAAAGTTGTGGAAAACATTATTGATTGTGCTTGAAATAAACTTATTAACCATTTCAACAATTACTGGCGAAAATTGTTCAATCAAAATGTCCGGATTTTCATTGAGAACTTTATTGGCGTTTTCAGTAATTTCCGGATTTTTTTTGAACAAACTATCCATTCTTATACTCATTGTTCCTATTTTCGGTGATATTTTCATTTCTCCCTGAACAATGTAAGTTTTTCCATTTCTATTCTCCTGTGTGCCTTCAGAAGTTACAGTGGCGTCAATATTAGCTGGAAATCAATTTTGGTATCAGTTACAGATAACTTTACACGATAAAAAATACTCACTTAAATTAAGTTGTCCTTGTCCTTTTCCATTCAATTTCAATACAAGTAATTCACCGGAAGCTTGATAATCGAAATCCACTCGAATATGTGGAAGCAGTAATTGCAAATCGATACTTGTATTGTTTAGATCTACTTTTAAATGTTCTATCTTGAAGCTTTTCACATCCCATACTTTCAAATTTTCAAGAGTGACGTTTAAGTTGTTAGTTGTAAGCTGAAAAAGAAAACATCATGAATATGTCGACAATTTTTTTGAATTTTAAACTTGTCTCAACTGTTCTAGTAAAATTTCTGCGGTCAGTGTTGATGATGGAAAGGCTAGGCTTTTCTGGCAATTCAGAAGAGTTATAGGCAAAACCTGGGGAATAGGACCTGAGGAGGATCACTGGCTTTACACATCTGTGATAAGGCCAACGATCACTTATGGAACAATAGTCTGGTGGAGGAGGAGGAAAAAAGTTTCCTCTGCAGCTAATATATTAATTGCAATCCAAAGACAAGCCCTTCTTGGTATTACCGGGGCAATGAACAGTAAGGGGACGGCATCAATGGAAGCGCTTATTGGAACTTTTTGTAAGGGCGGAGGTAATGATGGCAATTCTTAGGCTGAAATCGGGAGACTTATGGTCCCCGAACAATGTTCGAGGACATTCGAGGACATTTCATTAAAAAGACCTGATGAAGTAAATACTACACCTAAATATGAATATTTATTGGTTGTGGGAATCAGTTGGTTATTAAAAATTAAAATTAGAATTCCGGAAACCCCGATCCTCTTAAAAATATCATAATTTTTGTTTTTCGACTTACCTCTGCTTTTGGAATCAGTAATGGGTTTATGGAGGGCATTCCCAATTCAGGAATACCTTTATCTAATCTAGGTTTCAACACATTATCTATATTA
Source organism: Lochmaea crataegi (assembly GCA_947563755.1). Taxonomy (NCBI): domain Eukaryota; kingdom Metazoa; phylum Arthropoda; class Insecta; order Coleoptera; family Chrysomelidae; genus Lochmaea; species Lochmaea crataegi. Next base: position 15,228,039 of record OX387430.1, read on the forward strand.
CTTATTATACATGCTCCTATATCTTCAGACCTTTTGCACGGAGTAATATAATCAGCTGGAAAATAAAACAAATATTTACTAGGAGATACAGGGTTTACCATTTTAAAACTTTTCTCCTGGCTCTTTTTTTACGTTCCAATATAATCAAATTGCCACGACACCTTTATTTTGTTTTCGAGTGGGACACACACAGCAGTGAATACTCTGGACACAATGCCACCCAAAATAAACACTCCTCCGATGTTTACGTCGCCAGTTTTGTTCAAAAGTTTTATGAAGCAGGTTCAGTGGAAAATAAAAAACGACAATTTCGAAACTCTGTATGTTCCTTGTTGTATTTTCATTATTTTCTGTTAGAAATGATACTATCGAAATTGCCGTTATTGGTCGTGTGAAAGTGAATCGTAATTTTAGCACTCGCAAGCTTCTAGCACACGCTTTTTAACGCATTTTAGATATACAGTGTGGAGAAGCCAAATGCAATAAATTCAACATTTACAATATTGAATATATTAATTTCCCACATGTATCCCCTGTCGAGTGACAGTTACGGCCTCCAATGTATGTAGGTATGTAGGGGCTTGTGATATATCTTTTTAAAATACTTTTTGGGGCGGTACCCTTTTGTGGTATTAACTACAATGTAATATTGGAAGAAATTGGCAACGCCGAAAACAAAACAAGAAGGAACCTCCATTCACATACTTGAGAAATGAATAGCAATACAAACTCCTAGAGCACGACACCTAGTTACTGATACAGGCTGGAATGCAATGGGAATTGACACGAAGGAACCAACACTCATAGTCATTCAAGAATCACAGAAGTTATCACAAACTCGCTTCTTGAAATAAGAAGTGATAACATGTTGGCCACAATTAACGACAACCAACCATACCATATTCAGCTAAACTGGGGTGCTGTCAGGAAGGAACGTTGATGTGGTACACAGTCGGATCTAAGACTGACAAAGGAACAGGAGCTGGAGTTCCATGGTGCCAGACCCAGGTGCAATATCCACGCATCACGTGTTTGCAAATGAACATCGAAAGAGGGTATAGAGGACAAAAGATCCTCATACTCTCAGATAGTCAGACAGCACTTAAATCTTTAGCATGCCCCCAGATCAGATCTAGACTTGTCTGGGACTGCCTACAAAAACATTCAACTCTGGCAAACCATAATAGAGTTACTCTTAAGTGGGTCCCGGAGCACAAGGGTATTGTAGGTAATGAAAAGGCAGACACCCTGACACCCTAGCAAAGCTAGGGTCTGAAACTGGATTCACTAGTCCTGAAACAGTATTTGGAATATCAAAATCTGCTGCACGTGGTTGTACATCTCGGAGGATTCAAACTAAACATCAGACGTGCTGGAGACACGTGCCAAAACAGGAACACAACAAACTCCTGGTCACAAAACCCTCGGAGTCGCTGACTAACGAAATATTAAACCTTAGCAGAGGCCAGATAAGGAAAGTGACGGGATTACTCACTGGTTACTGTACCCTAAGGAAGCACATGCGTACAATTGGCATTTATATGGAGGAACCTATCTGTCGGTTGTGCATAGAAAAGGAGGAAACAGCATCTCACACTAGCTTCAAATGTGAAGCACTGTCTCATTGGACTAGAGTATTCAAGGGAGGATTTCTCCAAGAAGGACCTAGTGAAAATACTGTTGAGCTTGATAAGGGCTACTGGTCTCTTCACATAAACGCTATAACCAAGAGCAAAAAAAGCCTAATGGCTGAGGTGCCGAGGTCTCTACGCCTCTGACTGGTGGTGCCGAACTAATCAATCAATCAATCACTGGATAGAAAAGGGACATTTATCCAAATTGAAGCCTGCGAATATCCTAAAATTTCTTATTGAATGCTATTCCAGTATACATACAAGAATAAGTTAAATTTTTTGTCAACAATTGTTAAACTGAAATTGAAATAAAATAAATGATGCTATCAAAATGAAAAACCATTTCGAATGAGTTGCCACTCGGCCTATAGTTAAGATTATACGGTTAAATGCGCCCCTCCGGAGAGGGCTATTTTGGTGAATCTGTATTTAACGTTAAAATGTGTCGTCATCGAAAACAAAATTGAAGAGTAGCGGCAATTTGATTATTTTGAAATGTATCTCACATAGGCACACCCTGTATGTATACACCGTTAGGAATAGTTGGAGTATGAAAATTATGAACTTTATCGTTCATGTCTGTCAATAAAGAAATAATTGAAATGAAAAACTTACGTAGTTTTCTGGATGCGGAATAACCAATAATACACAATAATATCACTAAATATTTCATACTGATTATTTCTTAATTCAGTCTATGTTGAATGCTTGCGACAAACTGATTTTTAAAATTCACCGATGAGCCTTATAAAGAACTTCAATTGTGCAGACAGAAAATAATTAAAAAAATAAAAGAAGTATTTCTTAGAAACCAAATAAAAAATGTTTTGCAAATGAAGCAAGGTTAAAAAATAGTTAATTACGTTGGTCCATTTAAATAAATAATATATTTAGTAAAATACAAAATAAGATGCTGCCTTCATCTAGTTAATTGATTTTGCTGCAAACACTTGTAAAACCAAAACAAAAGTCATCACAGAAAATAACAACAAAACGATCAACTATTGATAATATAGAAATATCATAATCCATGACATTGCTTGTTCTTAAACATACATTGTGTTCATTTAGCACTCTCCCTTCCACCCTCTTGAAAATAATTTCTTTTCGTGAGACACAAAAATCATTATCGAATAAAATCAATTCCACAAAAAAATATTACATTTATTAGTCGACCGGTCTCACAAATTATATTTTCATAACCAGGAGTGAATTATACAGGGAGTCAATTTTAAAACTTACTTACTGTACCTCGTGAACGAAAATAGATTTCAAAAAAATTTCAAAACCGTTTCTAAGGTAGAGAGGGGGAACTAAAATGACATGAAAGAGAACGCACCCCCATCAACCCCCAATTCCCCACCTACAAAAATTTAAATTGCAACCCCCTACTTGTGACGTTAGAAAGCCCGTAGAAAATGCTTTCCAACAGTCATAATTATACAGGGTGTAACAATAAAGCATAAAAATTTATTTGACAAAATTTTTTTTAAATCTCTTTTCGTTCACGAGGTAAAGCCCATTGTTAGTTTTAAAATTGACACCCTGTAGAATATCTTATTGACATATTTCATGATCAGGGGAATTCCGAGCACCTAAGCGAAAATGCTTACAAAAAGCTTCCTATATGCACACACACCATAATATAGCTAGTGAAACTTGTTTGAAAATTGAAAAACACATCAAGGATCCCAATCACTACATTCTGAAAGCACACAATTCGAACACATTTCCTGGTCCCATCCGAATTCACTTCAATGACTCAGTTTCATCAAAATGTAAGTTTCCGACTCCATGTTTCTTGCTTAGAGTTCGTTTCTTCGCTTTAGTAGTTAGTAGCCAGTTTTTCTACTTTTACTCCCTGGTTTCAGTTTTTTAACTCTTCAGCTTCTACACTAGATGAAGACGGAACACTGGAACAAAGCTTTTACTCTTCCTGACGTTCCAGGCTCGCGTTCAACTTGCAGGTTTGACTTTTGATATTTGGAATTACACTTCGATGGTCTCGGTCGTGGTTCGGTCCACTAATTTAATGACTGCTGCTTTGTACATCTAGGTGAAGTTGTGACAAATTGTACACTTTTTGATAAATGGTAAGTGGTTCGTCTTTCATGGATGATAATTTTTGTTTTAGAGTCTGAACGTTACGCTCTGCTAATCCGTTGGTAGAAGGATGTCCCAGTGTTATTTGCTTGTGAAAAATCCCAGCTACCTTGCAGAACTCTGTAAAAGTTTCACTCATGAAAATTGATGCGTTGTCAGATACGACTTCTGGAAATCCGTATCGAGCGAAAATGTTTTTCAGGATTTCAAAAGTTGTGAAAGATGTTGGAGCTGATTTTACAGGTTCGATTTCGGCCCATTTCAATTTTACGTCGATCACCAATAAAAAATTATGACCTTGGAACGGTCCGGCGTAGTCGTTGGGGATCCGTTGCTAGTTTTCTTCCGGTATTTCCCAAGGATGTAGAGGTGCTTTTGGTGGGCTGTTTTTCATTGTGGCGCATGACTCGCAGGCCTTGACTAGTTTCTCAATGTCTCGGTCTATTGTTTCATTTTGGTTGTATCCATGTGGGTACGATGCAGCTCTTCAAGGACTGAATGCTGTAATGATGAAGGAATCACTACTCTGGAACCTTTGAATATAATGCCATGATCGATGATAAATTCAGAGTCAGCGATACGGTTGTTGCGGAAATTGAAGAGCGTGGCAGAAAATTCTGGATCCTTCGTTGTCTCTAAGCGTCAGTAGAGGGGTTGATATCAGAGAGACAGGTGACACACACAACTTATGTACTTCTTCGTTCGTCTTCTTCTTCTTCTGTATGAGGACTCGTACGTACTGGTGCTCTTGAGAGACAATCGACATTGGTATTTTCAGTACCTTTCTTGAAAATAATTTCGTAGTTGAATCCAGAAAGAAATGCAGCGTATCTTTGCAATCTGGCTGATGTCATGAGAGGAAGTTTTACTATTTTATGGAAAATTCGTTCAAGAGGTCGATTATCAGTGATCAATTTGCGAGTAGGGAAAGAAAAACAGAACAATGATACTCACTCAAGAATAAAAAATTACAAGTTTGGAATTGTATCAAGCTTCAGCTATTTAGGAACATCGATTGGACAAACTAGTAAAGACAAGATAAAAGAAAGAATCTTAAAAGGAAACCAAATTATTGGCATAAATTAAGTAGAAACTATTAAAACTTAAATAGATCAGCAAAAAAACAAAGATACAAATATATAAGACTTTGATCAGACCAGTCATTACTTACTCACCATAAACCAAAAAGAAAAAGAAGATCTAAAAATAATAGAAAGAAACATAGAAATAGAAAAGAGATCAGGTGGAGAAAATACAGTCCGATATATAAAAGCAAGGAGACTGGAATGGATGGGAAGCATTATGAGAAGAGCACCAACAGAAATATTAGAGAGAATAGCAACATGGGTCCCATTAAAGAGGAGAACAAGAAGAAGGCCACGAAGCAGATGGAGGGATCAAGAAGAGAAAGATTTAAAAACATGGAAAATCAGAGACTGGAAAACAAAATGCAAAGACAGAAGAAAATGGAAAACTATAACAAAAGAGGCCAGGACAGATAAAAGATTATAGTCGCACTGATATAAGACCTCGTCAATAGGATTTATCACAACTCTATTGAGCTAGCCATAATCCCTCGGGATTGAACAGCCATGATGATGATGATGATGCAAATATCGTATGGTACTACAAGAAATATAGATACCTGTCTAATTAATTAAATTCTAGTGTGATTCTATCACTATATTGTGTTATTTTAAACTTATTTTTTTATATTGATTCTGCTTGAAAATTTTCTTATGAGAACCAAAAATTTTTTAATCTTAGTATAAAAGAAAAATGCCTAGGGTACATTACCTGGACCCTTTATAGTTTGCACAATGCGTACGATTTCTTCAGATACGGAATGTCAAATATTTCTGTATTCACAAAGTTCTTGGAATCATTGAGAAAGTGCCGCCTTTAAATATGAACTTCATGTGCGAAAAATTGTATGTATATATACCAGGGGAAATAAAAAGTTGTATGTAATGACAAAAAAAATTGACTGTAAATATATTCTTTTATAAAATGTCAAAGATGTTTTTGAAGGTATACACAATAATTATATTAAATGTCTGTTATAGTTTTAATTTTAAGTCACCTCCTGGATAGTTGGATATGGTTAGATAGCTAAGGATAGAGAATATTTGGAAAATATTTCAGAAGACTTAAACAGTAGATGAATTATGATAATAATTCATACAACAAAATAAACTTGAGAGGTTTCATGAAAATTTCTGACAGGTGCAAAAAGGGGGATTTATATTCGAGTTGTATACATTATTTTCTACCAAAATTTTGGTTTTTTAATATAAAAATTACAATACTCTCTCTTTCTCTCTGAAAGCAAATGTCCAATTTTTATTGTTTTGATAGTGACGTTAAGCAAAATTATTTAACTCAATTGCAAAACATAACAATCATTGGTTGTTAAGGTGCATAGTAACAATTTCAATTATTTACGTCGCCATCACAGAAGGGAAACTCAAACCTTAAAAGAGTCTTATCCTCTCAAGAGTCTGTGAGTTACTTTAATTTCGGATTTAATGAAAATTTAGTTGGTAGTAATAGGCATGCTGTCTAATTTTTAAAAACTATTCCACGATATTTGTACGCATACTTTATCCTAAATGAATGTTATTTATGCAAAAAATAATGGTTTTGAAAGGAAAATTTACCTTTGTAAGATTAGATTTAAATTTCACTTCAAAACGTAGGAGTAGTAATGGCGTCTGTATGTATAATGACGGAAGACATTGTGAAAAGAATTGAAGTACAACGAGTTAAATGGTTAGGACACGTATGGAGAGAAGGAGCTAAATCAGTAACCTACAATATCTTGCAGTGGAACCCAGGAGGAAGGAGAAGACGCGGTAGACCCAGGTCAAAGTGGCAAAATGAGGTAGAGGCGGACCTCAATAGAGCAGGAGTAGCAAACTGGAAAGAAAAAGCAAAAAATAGGAAATTATGGAGGGACATAAGTGAAAGAATTTAAACGTACAACGGGGACTGATCCACCCCAATTAAGGGGATCTAGAAAGCATAGGCGGCGTAACCCCACATAGGGTGTCAAGCCATTGTATATATAATGTATAATGACGTCACACTTTCGTAAATAATTCAAACACTTGACAGCTTGCAAGTTAAAAGTTTATTTTGAATAATTATTTGGTGTAATAGTCGTGGATTCTAATGTGTGAGGTCCCACAAAGTAAGACTACATCGGTTAAAACTCTCGGCAAATTTGAACTAAGTATTTGCCTCAATAAAACCTTGTTCCATAGCTAACGTTTTGTTGTCGTACTATTAGTAATACAAAACTGAAATTCTTAATAGTTTGAACGAGGAAATATCACATAAACGATAGAGAATCAGCAAATACAATGAAAGTTCGAACGATATACAAAATGTCAAATGATATTTACAAAAGCGTGACGTCACGCGCTTCTCATTGATGTTTGAGCTAAGATGGTGGATTGTTATATTTTGTATTTTTAACGACATAAATCTAGTCGCTTACTAAGGTCAGTACTGACGTAAAACCGAGGTCCAGAGTCCATGGATGTTGGGCTCAATAAAGATCCCTACCACTAGTTGGAACACTAGTGGATTCGGCAAAATTTCTGATTAGGGGTAGAGTGCTCCCGGCGTCGGTGATTAACCTCAGTTGCAAAAACAGACCGACGTTAAATAACCGAAAAAAAAAGCTAATCTAATGTATGATAATATTAGGTATTTCCTATCACTCTAAGGTATTACTAGGCGCGTGTTGAAACGTAAATTGCATTTAGGAATTCCTAAATCCGATATAGGTATTATCTAACTTTAGGAAATGGTTGGTAAAATCGGGCATTAGTGACTGTCATCATGCGTATTCCAGATACTTGCGCATTTTACATTGTCGCTTCACCTGAGATGTAGCCATTTTTGCTAGGAGATCTACTTCCTCATTCATCTTGATTCCTGCGTGAGCCTTGATTCACACTAGATATAGACATTTATTTTTACTATTAAGTACTAGTAGTACTAAGTACTAATTAAGTTTGAGAATATCGACGATTAATTATTATTTTCATTTTTTTTCTGATTTATCCAAGAGAGTATCATTTGCTGCATTGTGATAAAATATGGAACCATAGTCTAAAATTTATTAGGCAAGAAATTTATAGAAAAGCATAGCAGAATTTAGGTCTGCGCCCCAATTACTTCTGCAGATGTTTGTTACATTTTCTATGTAATTAATATGTTGTTTCCAGTTCAGTTCCATGTCAAGGAATATGCCAAGAATTGTATTTGAAGTTAAAAGAGACAATATTGCTTTGCGGAGGAGATAAGAATCTTCTTCTAGTAAACGTACACACACTCGATTTAGGTTCAGAAATAGTGAATCCAAGCATAAAGGAAGCTCACCGCATCTGATAATTTTTCATTACAACTATGAATTTTTTTGCCTCTACACACATATTTATATGGGTTTACTCCATTTCACGGTTTGGTTTACGTGTTTATATTTTGTTGTTTCGTTAAGTGTAGGTCTGTGAATTAGTCGACTAACACTGGTCTGCAACAAAATCCTCCTTCTAAAAATTATGTCATAGATATGAAGATTTTGATGCTCTGAATCTGTTCCCGGTGGTCGATTCTTTCTATCACGTCTAGATTTTTCAAAATGAATTTTTTTCCAAAATATCATAAAGTCAGGTTTTTTTAATTCGTTTTATGCGTTAACATTATAAACAATGTATATACATACGAAATAAGTTTTTGCTAGTCGTAAGATAAAGAAGGAAATTACCGAAAGTGATTTCTATGGTAGTACATGTGCACCTGCGCAGTATTTATTGAGACTTTACAATAGTTAGTTGAAAACGTTCTACATCAAATACTTTAGTAAGTTTTGCACAAAATTCATACTATATTTCTAAGAATTTTATGTGTAGTTCATCCATTTTGTTACAAACAGAGATAATAAATATAAAAAAGGAATTTAAAAATTTTTTCAAATGAATTTCATTCAATTTTAGGTTATAAAATGCCGCGCACCTGTAAGAATTCTACAGACAGTTTTTGCTACATTTGTGGTGAGTTTACTCTAAAAACGCAGCGAAATGCGATAACGGATCTTGTTAAAAAAGCTTATCAACTTTATTTTGGATTTTCTATCGATGAGAGGGATAAAAGTTGGTTACCGAAAATTTCCTGTAACAGTTGTTCAAGAATGTTGAGAGGTTGGCTTGAAGAAAGTCACAAATCTATGACGTTTACAATGCCAATGCTTTGGAGTGAGCCTCCGAATCATGAAAGTGACTGTTATTTCTGCATGACATCAACACGAGGATTCTCGAAAAAAAATAAAAACAAGATTGTATATCCGAACATCGCATCGCATCGCATCGCATCGTAGACCAATTCCTCGTGTTGAAGGCAGTTTACCCCCAGTACCTCAAAAAAATATCGAAAAGAAGGAAAATGAAAACACTTTTGGTCTACAGTCTCAATCGAGTTTCATCTCTACCTGTACATCTTCATCATTATACACTTCATCTGGATCTTCAAGCCCATCAAAAGAACCTTATTTTCTTAAACAACCTGATTCAAATGATCTGGTTAGGGACTTGGGGCTATCAAAATTTAAGGCTCAATTACTCGGATCAAGATTGAAACAGTGGAATTCGTTAGAAAAAAGTACGAGAGTCTCATACTTTCGCACAAGACAAGAAGATTTTACGAGATACTTTTCCAAAGAAAATTATTTAGTATATTGGTATTCTTGAAGAACTGAAATTTCTGATGAGTGGAGACTTTTTATTGATGCATTGAAGATTAGTTTGAAAGCCGTTTTACTTCACAATGGGAATAAATACCCATCAGTGCCTCTAGCACATGCAACAAACATGTAAGAAAATTATGCAAATCTACAGGTATTACTTGAAAGAATAAAATATTCTCAATACCTATGGAATATTTGTGCCGACTTAAAACTTGTCGCTATACTTACTGGATTGCAAGGAGGATACACCAAGTTCTGCTGTTTTTTATGGGAGTGGAACAGTCGCGCGAAAGACAAACATTACAAAGTTAAAATTTGGTCACAAAGAAAAAGCTTGACACCTGGACTTAAAAATGTATCTCAAGAACCTCTAGTGCCAAGTGACAAAATTTTTCTGCCACCACTTCATATAAAGTTGGGACTCATGAAAAATTTATTGAAAGCTATGGACAAGGATGGTTCAGGCTTTCAATATCTCAAAACAAAATTTCCTCGAATCAGTGACGCGAAATTGAAAGAAGGGATTTTTGTAGGACCGCAAATACGAGAACTTATGACGGATGAAGTTTTCAATTTGAAGGCTGAAAAAAAAGCTTGGGTGGCTTTTGTAAAAGCGTGTCATAATTTTCTTGGTAATACAAAAGCTGACAACTACCGGCAAATCATTCGAGAACTCCGTTCTGCTTATAAAGCTTTAGGATGCAATATGTCACTCAAAATTCATTTCTTGGAGATTTATTTCCAGAAAATCTCGGTGCCGTATCAGATGAGCAAAGGTTTCATCAGGATATTATGCATATTGAAAGACGCTACAATGGAAAATGGTCAACAGCAATGCTTGCTGATTTTTGTTGGTCGATTCGTCGAGAAACTTCGATGGAAACGATGAAAAAAAAATACAAAATAATTTGAATTGTATTATCATATTGAGATAAATATACTGTTATTCCTAACCTGTGACTGTAAAATTAGCATATTTCACTGTAAAACTTAGACCGTAGTCTTTTTTCACATTTTTGTAATTGTTGTTACTTTGATAATATCATTTTTTAATTAAATAAACATTATATTTAAAATATATCTGCTGTATTTATTTGCATGTTAATTTCCGTGTTTAGAGCACCGAATATGATGTTATTATGCATGAAAACATTGAGGAGCAAAAAAAATATTTTTTTTTCGGACCAGTGAATATATGCCTAATCAAAGGAAAAAGTCGGCTAGGGGTTTGTCTCTTTTGCAATTGAGTTTGGACAAACTTTAACCAAATTTTTGCTTCATGCTACGGATGAATAATTTTTATTGGCGAAAGTAGTTACTATTATGGAATTTTCAAGCGACTGTCCTTGGGTGGGAGGAACGTCCTAAAAGGACAAAACATGATATTGAGAACAAGGATTCTTAAATAATTGTTAAAATTCCTGATTCAAAAACGAAATTACAAAGATCATTTATAGTTCCAAATAACAATGAACACAAATTTAATTCGGCTGAAATGTGTCGTAAGTACATGTGATTTCGTCCTTAGAAAGCAGCTAACAATAGATTTTTGACGTAAGTATTGGAGAATAATTTTTTTTATATTTGTATCTGTAGCTATTCCATATTGTTGGGTAAGAAGTTTTTACTATGATGCACATTTTCATAACAAGTGCACGAATCTATTCAATTATTGTTTTCCCTTAGTTAGGCACGTGCCACCCCATCTGTCACACCGGAACTTGATGTTCAACCAAATGTGTCGGCAGATGTTTAAAACAGAACGGTGACTAAACTAATGCCACTGGCGTAGGTATACGACAGCCTCATTTTTTGTTTTTAGTTTCACATGTGTTGGTTTATGTTATGCTACTTCCTCCGATAGCTTATTTTGTGTATATTATAAAAAAATTGTATACATATTTACCGGAAGTTATGATGTACATTATCTGAAGGTATTCGTTAAAATTATAGAAAGATACATTCAAATTTATATTTTTTGTCGCGTACTTATCAAACGAAACGTATTAATTAAAAACAAGAACATAAATCATTTCTTGGAAAAAACCTTAATTTAATCATCTCTATATACCTACGACACACCAATATTCTTTACTAGCGTTAAGGCGCAGTTACACGGTCCGTGGCCCGACGAACCTCGGGACTAGTTCGTACATCAAAATTTCACGAACTAAGTGTTAAAACGGTCTGATAATTACTTAGTAATTTGAAGGCTCGTTCTAACTGGAAGCTCTATTTAGTTCAGATCTAGATATCATGTACATAAAACAGCAGGCATACGAACCAACACAGAACACTTTTTTCCGTGAAACGACAACTGACAGTACCGGTCGCACCGCCAACCATACCGGGCCACCTATATTAAGCCGGGTCCACACCAAACGTACTTTTGGCAAACAAAACAAGAGCTCAGTCTTTCAACGACTGCCCGCCAAATGTTCGTGAGCTTTGAAAAAGCGTTCTAGCGCTGGTTGTACAGTTTGGCAAATACAGGAGTGAATGTCGAGAAACGTACGTGAGGCGCGAAGTTAAAATGAGAAAGTAGGGTAATAAGCGCTTGGTGAATTAGTACGGTAAATAATCAAAGTACTAAATTCTGTACCCTAGAAGAAAATATATAGACACAATAGAAGTGACAATAGTAGTCAAGTATACCTGCTTGAGGGACCGTACTAATCCCTACTACCATCATCTAGTAACGCGCATTGACGGGCGTGGCTATTTCACATTCATTCCTGTATTTGCCAAATTGTAATTTTGTTTCTTTTGGTCTTTTGGTCGGCTATTGGAGATATACATCGGACGAGTTGTATGTGGGTATGGTAGGTAAGTATATTTTATCAGTTTATTTCATGGGTTATTCTTGCTGTTATCAATTAAATCCTTCAATATACATTTAATATTATTGCCCATTTTTCCTTATGCTGGTCTTACCCAAAAACGACGGTGTATTGTTATTAAAAAACAATCACCTGCTTAAAGTCCATCTGTTTACGTCCAATTATAACTAAATCACATCACCGACTACTGTTTTTCATTGGACATGTTCGAATTTAGTTCGTATTTTTGTTCTTAAACGACAGTGTGAATTTGGTTACAAAAAATAATTAAAATGATTTCATTAATATTTGATTAATTAAGTGAGTGAACGATGATGGAATTGTTAAATAAACATGTCTTTGTATGTTTATCAAATATAATATAAACAGAAAGGTTTATTATTCTTTAGTCAAGTCCAAGAAATCAGATGGACGAGGGTGAATAACCTCTCAATACTCAATAAGGTATGTGGCATCCAGTTCTATATTACAACAGTTTGTGTATTGTTTGTTAGTGTTTGCTTGGTGTGGACCCGGCTTTACACGCTCCACGGTTTGGCATGACAGGTTCGTAGAACTACGGACCGTGTAGCTGCGCCTTTACACACGTATAGTATATTGTCGTTCTAGTGGAATGTACTGCGGCAAATCTTATATTATTACGACTCCAAAAGTTGCAGAATGCTTCTTTAAAAACATGTTTTTTGTACCTTAATAAAACGTTGCGCTACTGGCTATGATTTGCTTGATTGTTCGATTGTTTACTAACCCCTCGGGAACACGGTCGAAAGAATTTTAGAGAAGCACAGCCAGATGGAACTTCCTTTCTCGGAATAACTTGCTGTAATGATAATACGATTTAAAAGTGTATTCATTGTAGTTGCGATTATTTTATAATGAATAAGTATTCATTCCATAAAATTAATTATGAATGAATTTTTCTTTATATAGATATTGCTATTTCAAAACAAGTTGTAGTTTATTTTGGCCCTAAAAACCTAGAAAGGAACTACAACATCTTATTTAATAATTATTGTAGACTGATTCACAAGTGCCAGTTCATTCCAAACCAGACCTGGACCACCGATAATTATGATTTAGGGCGGATTCTATTCGAAATGACATATAAAAAAAAGTTTTTCTCCTACCTCTATAAAAAGTTTACACTTTCCTTCCTCATATCAGTAAGTAAACTTGCACTTTCCTCCCTAGAGAGATAACGTACTTTTACTCCCTCTTATTTCAACTATGTTGTACATGCAGTGACAGAACAAGACCTAAACTTAACGTGGGCAAGGTACATTTCGCGAGGCCCTCTGATGGTGAAGAAGGGAATATAAAATAATAAAATCACTTAAAATTTAACAGTTTTTTCATTCATTAATAAACAAATTTAAATTTTTACTTATACTTCTTTGGAACATTGAACAGAAATGAAAAAAAAAAATAAAGAAAAAATTAAAGAAACAGAAACTTTCTACTTTTGGTTTTACTAAACTCCTCAATGATTGGTTCGTAATTTATCTTAGATGCTATATCTGCTTCAATAGATAAAACTGCCAAAGCTGAGTCTTTCTTGGTCCATAGTATAAAATAATGTTTAATTAGTTTCAATTTTAAAAAGCTCCTTTCATCGGAAGCAGTACTTTCAGGTATAGTTAACAAAATTCTAATGACAATGTAAACATTTGGGAAAATTTCTTTCAAATCGTTCTCTATGATATATTGGAGCAGATTTTTCACGTCTTTAATAGAGTTGGGTAAATTTGGGATCATATTTTTTAACTCCTCATATAACTAATAAGGTTGGAATTATCTGCTCTCAATGCTCTCACCTACTTGCAGGACTGTGTGTGAATCCTGACAGTTTTTCAGTATTTGCTCTTTTGAAATTTTTTAAGTCATAGAGAAAACCAAAATTTTCAAAATGTTGATTTAAAGACATAAATCTCGATTTCATGTTACTCATCACAGAATCAATCATGGTATTGAAAAAATTTGTTTCATACCGGCTTTTAGCAGACTTTATGAGTTGATGGCTGCCTTCATAATCAAACATCCTTTTCTTTTTGGCTACTCTTTTATTTTTAAAATCTTTTGGCAAATCATAACTGCTTTTCTCAATAAACAGACGAGCGTCAGACAAGCATTTTTCGAATCCAGATTTCGATATTCTTTGATCCAGTCACAAAATGTACGCAAATGTTCAAGAGTAATGCTTAAATGGACTTAAATGGACAGATTGCCGATTTCCGATTGTTCCGTTTGGCGTTTTAGGTTTTCTATGCATTCAACAACATCCTCAAATTGCAATAATACGGCCTTCACCGCCTTTCTGCTTTCCCACCTTGTGACTGATAAAGGCTTCATAGTAAGCTTTAATTTATCTTTGATTATTCTCCAGCATCTGCTGGAACTTGAAAATACCAAAAAAATCTTCTGAATAAAACCAAAAAGCTATGCCCCTTATCTGACCAGGGACTTCCCCACTCCCCGCGATAGCAGCTTAACCCCAACTAATGTTGCCAGACTAAAGGTATGTTCCAACAACAATCAGAAACTGTCGAAAACTGTCAGAGAATAGTCGACCACTGCAATCAGTGAGAGGAATTACCCGAAAGTAAACTCCTTGTTTGCTGCGACCAGTTATTTCCTGATCGTTGCTGACAGTTTCTGATTGTTGTTGGAACAGACCTAATATATAAACGATTTATCAGAAACGACAGAGATGAGATTTTTTAATTAGGGTAGGGTGGGGCAGATTCGGACACCAAAATTCAAAGTGTAATATCTCGGTTTAGGATATGTTTAAAGTTAAAAAAAAATACCTGCAGAAGTGGTTCGATATTGTATATTAACTTTTCCAAAATTTCAGTAACTATGCCGACGTAGTGTACTTATCAATAATTTTTTAGAACAGAATTTTACCAACACATAGTCCCCAATCAATATCTGTTCATCATTTAGAGGAGTGATGTTTTCTATGTCTTCTTCTTCTAAATTGATATCTGAGTCTAAACCACGATTATCTTTTGTTATTAGTGAAGAGGTATCTGCTTCAGATGTTGATATTTCTATTCTTTTCCTTGCCTTTCTTTTAATTACCTCGGTTTTTTTCTCTGGCTGTTTATTCGGATTAGAATTCTTGTTTTCATCTTTGTCGGACAATTTTAGCACTTTCAATATATTTTTTTCTGTTATCTAGCTCTTCAATTCTATTTTTTTCTGGTGTGCTTGTGTAAATCCTTGATTTTCCTTTTTCCATTGGTTTTCTATATCCTTGCCTGGGTGTTGCCTTTGGAAACGGTTTAATATCCGAAGGTTTAATTATTATTTACTGCGATATTGTTATTTTCAGATGCCATCGCTTTATCTACGATCTCAAATAAAATCGATTTTATTATGTCAGTAACTTTCTTGTTGTCTTCATTTCTAATGTCAGACGTGATCTCTTTATTGGTAACATCGGTAGTATCAGCAATATTTATTACAACAGAAGAGACTAAATTTTCTTCTAAAGCAGGATCCATCTGATCTGTCGCATATGTTGCACTATAGACAACATCTGAGTGTACAAGTGAATTTAGAGGATATATTCCAGTGTTTTCAAAACTGCTAATAATATTCTTTGGGTTAAAGGTTAGTAAAAATGGTTCAGCAGTAAGCTTAGCCACATCCGTTATACTTAAACAACTACTATAAAATCATTAAACGATATTTTACATTTAGTCTTGAATGGACCATATATGCCTCCAACGGTTGCATCTTGTGTGTACAATTAGGAGGAAAAGAGAGCAAAATAATTCCATTGTTGCGAGCATAAGTTATAGCATCTAAGGAAATGTGTGTCTCGTGATTAACCATAAGCAGTAAAATTTTTTCAGTCTTTGTGCAATTAGTATGATTTTTTAAATGCTCAAGTAATTTTTTAAAAATAGTGGCCGTCATCCACCCTGACTTCTCTGCGTATCCCACAGCACCAGGAACACAACCATTTAAAAAGTAATTCTTCATACGCACTCTCGGAAATATATAAACGATCGAGGATCCAGAAATAATGCCACACATTGTTACGAGGGTTCCTCTATCTGCAGACACACATTGTCCTACAGTTTTTGCGCCACACTCGGCAATAACTTTAGGGGCTTACAGAACTGTTGTGATACCTTTAACAAGAGAATAATTCCTATTAATAAATAATGAAGAGCGGATAAGTTTAATATTTGTAAATGGCAACCCATTTTCTACGTTAGCCTACTGTAGCCCTGATGATGGTAGAAACTGTCACCGAAAAGATAATAGTGTAGTTCATTATCCGCTCTCGACAATTTATCGATAAAAAAATTGGATACACAGCTTTAACTTAATATAACTAGGTACCTGTTTCGTCAGTATTCCGTATACGATGAGGTGGAAAGTTATATTGCTCTTGAACAGTTGTCAAATTTTTGAAAAACTCTGAAACATTGGTAAGATTGACTGCTTGTAATGGATGCTTCTCCAATGGATACGTTGGTAGACTAAAGGTGTGGAAAGGCCTCTAAATCGGTAGTATTGCGGGTCGCTGGGAGGATCATCTCCAGGGAATGAAACAACTACTTCTAGCACTGGGATATGTTTGATTTATTTACCATAATACATTACACTATTTACTATTGCTAATGATATACATAAGTACCTAGCCGTATGGCATACCTATACTTAATGGTTAAAGATTACTGATCTCTGACCATTCGACTATATAGAATGTTCTTCATGACTTAATCTAAATCAACTTCTCCTATAATAAATATTGAATGCATATTTATATAACCAGTCAAGTTCAAATAAAACAAATGAACATATTACTGTTTTGTCTTACTTCACACTTTGAACTTCACTTTCTATTCAATAACCTTCTTAATTTATATTTATATAATAATGAAAAAATGTTCGAACGTTTTGTTGAAATGAGATAAAGGGAATTTAATTCTTATTTTAAATATTTATTATTATATTGGGCCAAAAGGCATCACATGCTGTTGCCCTAGCAAAGCTAATATTTTCTGGTTTGCGATACGAGAGTCTCGGATGGCGTTTCATAAATCCTATTGCCCACTCTTTATCCGCTTTTTTATCCTGGTGCCAGTTATTTGAAAGTATTTTTTCCAATTTTATTGCATACTCATATGCATACTCATATGTAAGTCCATAACAAATTTTTGACGAGTCTTTCAAATATGCTTCCATTTCAGCTTCTTCTGCAGCCCCACTTCTCAAAAAAAAATTTGGGCCAACATATAGTTAAAACGAAATTTCAGTAATGTTTGGTTATGTATATCACATGCGTAAAAATATTTCAATTTTCAAGTAGAACACTCAAAATTTACCAGAAAAATTGTAGATTCTTACGAATAAGACGTTTTTTTTATATCAGGTCTTCACTTTTCGAACTTTATTAAATATTACTTTTATCGCTAAAGATTACGCTTCACAACCTGCTGTCATGAACTCTAGATTACAACTAACACATTCAGGCGGGATTTCGGTATTGGAGGTCCACATTTTAGCGGTAAATTTGAACTGTCCGGAGGTGCCCCATGTCCAAATCTGCCCCACCCTACCCTAATTAATGTCATAACATAATATTAGTAGAAGAACTTCGGCAGCTCCATTAGTAAACGCCGATGAAGATATTTCACCCCTAAAACAGCACGGCGGTTCGAAATCAACAAAAATCGAATATTTCTGATCAAATTGTGGGAAATAATGTAGAACCTGAACTTGGCCAACCAAGAATAAAATTGATATTGAAAGCAAGCATTTGTCGTTTTTTATGAAGAAATGTTTCTATTTTTTCCGAAAAATTTGTGCACTTTGACTTTTGAAAACATATTCTCTCAGAGATAACACTGAAAGGAATTCTTATCTTGCAATATGTCGCCTACTACAAATAAAAACAAACTTATATCACAAACAGTGTTAAATTTAACGACTTTATTTACGGACAAGAACGGAAAATTTTCCTAAACGTAAACAAATAAAGCGGGGCGCGCCAAAGACCATGCAGCATGGACGGAATATTCCACAGAACCACCGAACACACCTGAACTTGAACTACTCGTATATCACCAAAGAATAACAAAACAAAAATAATTTGTCACGTCAATAGAAGAGTTCTGTATAAGGTCGATGTAGCCAACACAATAAAATAAAATGATCAAAATGACATATGAAAATGGGGGACACTGAAAGGGGTCACCTATTAACTTAATTTTTCAGTTTTTCAGATATAAACCATGTTTTATGCAAAATATCTTGTACCCGAATGATAAAAAGCTCGTTTTAACTTAGGGTGTTTTGCTTTCTAATGTTTACCACAAATGTCACAGGTAACTGTCAACATTGTCAGTGCAAGCAACATAGGCGTAGCTTTAGCTTTGTGTATTTCAAATTTTCAAAATTAAATTATAAGACACTGGAAAGACATATATACAAACGGATAGTTTATAAAAATAAAACCACGCTATGACGCCAATGTTATGACGTTGACTTTGACAGTTGACAAATTCTCTAACTTAAAACGAGCTTTTTATCTTTTGGGAACAATATATATTATATAAAACATTAGGTATATCTGAAAGAAACAAAAAGTAAGTTAAATGGTGACCCCTTTCAGTGACTCCTATTTTTTATGTCATTCCGATAATTTAATAGTTATTTAATAAACGAAACTGTTTAAAGCACGAACGAGCGATACCAAGTGAGTTCCTTTAATAGTTGAGTTTATTAATCGCCCATTAACAAATGAGTTGATTACAATATTTTTTCGTTGACCGTAAACTCTTTGTTTGTGGCAAAATTCACATTTCCACAAAGACTATCAGGTGATAATAGTCTCAACTCCATACCAATGACGTAAAATGTCATTGACTCCAATTCATTTTCAATTTCACGTAAAAATCACGTTGGCTAAAAATCTCAGTTCATTGAAAAA
This sequence comes from Lochmaea crataegi, assembly GCA_947563755.1. Classification (NCBI taxonomy): domain Eukaryota; kingdom Metazoa; phylum Arthropoda; class Insecta; order Coleoptera; family Chrysomelidae; genus Lochmaea; species Lochmaea crataegi. The sequence continues at coordinate 15,247,323 of OX387430.1, forward strand.
TATAAAATGCGAATTGTCAAAAAAGTTGTCACTGTGAAAAAGTTATTGTAAATTCGTAATTGTGCAGTTATGGCGTTAGAAAACCCTGCTAAATTACCTGTTGCAGTGTTGGCGAGTGCAAACTATGCTTGTTCGAGTTTGTTACCAACTAAAAGTCGAGATCTTTACGAAAAAACCTATAATGAATTTGATACCTGGTGTACTGAGAAAAATATAACCAATTACACGGAGCCTGTCTTCTTGGCATACTTTTTAAACATTGCTCAAAGAGGCTTAATTGCGAGCCTATGGCCAAAATTCTCAATGATGAAATCACCTCTTTATGTGAAGAAAAATATTGATATTGGAAAATTTAACAAATTGATTATGTATATTAAAAGACAAACGAAAGGACACGTCCCCCAAAAATCCAAAGTTTTAGAAAAAGATCAGGTGCTAAAATTTATTCTTGGCGCTCCTAATGATTTGTTCTTAATGACTAAGGTAAGCAAAGGGTTAAAATTTAAAGTTGTAATAAATAGCAAACCACTTTATAGGTAACGATGAAATAAAACAATTTAATTTGTTTAAATCTTCATTATATTTGAACTAACGTTCAATATACAGTCGTGACGCATTTTGCTAACACAGTAGCTTTCTCAAACGAGTGGAGGTATAATGAAAATTCTTTAATTTATACAGTGCATTAATACGGAATTTTAAGGAATTTTATACTAATTTTTGGAATAGCTGGAGCGCATGAACTTCTGGAGTTGCAAACCGGTAATGTTGAAGAACTAAAATCAAAATTTATAATCACTATCCCAGAATCAAAAACAAAAACAAGGAAGAAAAGAATTTTTACGGTTGTGGATAATGTTCAAAATACATTCTTAAAATTAATTAGACAATATATAACACTGAGACCAAATCATACAAAAAAAGACACGATTCTTTGTACATTATCGAAACAATAAATGCACTACAAACCCTGTGGGCATCAACACCTTTTCCAAAATACCATGTACAGTTGCATAATTTATAAAACTGGATCAGCCACAGCTGTATACAGGACATTGCTTCCGCAGATCCTCTGCCTCAATACTGACCGATTCAGGGGCAGATTTTGCAGCAATAAAGAGACTTGGGGGCTGGAAATCAACCAGTGCTGCGGAGGCATACATTGAGGATTCAATCCTAAACAAAGTAAACAATTATTTTCCACAAACGAGACAGTCTCTTGTTCCAAACCCCCTAATGACTTCAAAACAACTTGGAAAGTATAGAAAATGATTTAAACCTGAATATAAATCATGACGTTCATAACACAAACAATGTATCTGTTCCGTTCTTAAATTTGAACAATTGTAATATAAAGAATATTTTTATAAATAACCAAAAATTAATTTGTATTAAAATTGTTAATTAAAGTGTACGATCATCAAAATGACTTCAAACAACTTGGAAAATATCCATAATGATATTGGTATATTGTCTATATCAAAATGTCATCAAAACGTCAAAATCAGAAAAAGAGTGCGTCAATGAAAAAGAATGCGTTAATGACGTCCATTAACGCATCCTTTTTTAAATACAATAATTCATTAATATCGAAATTAATAAACGGTCAACGAAAAATGTATTGTATTGGCTATATTGGCCTTATATAGAACTCTTCTATTTTACTGGCGTATGCCATACGTCATCTTTGTGACCAATCCAAATTTCAACAACTCTAACAACGAAAAACCAATATATAAATCAGTCGGCTCGGGAACAACGGTTAATAACGAATCGCCAGCAACGTGGAAAACCATCTTTTAGCGTTAGATATTTCACGAAAACATCCCTATCTGGTCACTGTAGTCACTGAATGATTTCAGGATAATCTAAAATATAAAAACAATATACAACTTTAATAATTGAAAACCCGAATTTTGAGCATTTGTCTATTTTTTGTTTACAAACGTTTATTCCCAATTAGTCTTTGTATCGTTAATTCGAATCCTCGATTCTCAGACATTTTCCCACGCTGCCTCTGACTACCATAGTTGACCGGTTCAAGTCTATACGGACGAACAAAACTTGTACCATTTGATTCTCTTTTATTTCTCGTACCATCCTTAGACCGGACGGTAGAATTTGCAAAAAGTTATGTTTAATAGCACCGTTCAAAAAGTCAACGCCAACCAGCTATCACAATTTCATCAGTTCCACTATTTACCCGAATCATAATAAATTTTTCAACCAGTTTTTTATTAAACAAATTGGAAAAAAATTATTTATTTTGAATTTACATATTATATCCATTGACAAATAAATTATTACAATTATTTTACTATATTTGTCGAATAAGCTGTTCTTCTTATTATAGTAACACGAGATGATGTTTCGTGTCGTATTATGAATGAATATGATCGATCCGAACCTTGAGATGGTTCACACAACCGCTCTGAAAGAGGGGCAATGGAGAACATAAAAAAACCGTTTGGTTCACTTTTGTAGTCGCGATCTTTTTTTATTGAACTCGTCACCACAGAATATTCTGAGTAGTCACATTCTAGTTATTCGTTATTTAATCCTGGTCACCATTCAGACTAGAACTCGAAATTAAACTCACCGTAACTCTTAAGATTTTATGATGAAATTAATGGTTTTGTTTTTGAGAATAACATTTTTATATTTAGAATAGACAGCCTAATTGCTTTAGTCACAGTTGTGGGAGGAATCTATAATGGTTCCAGTTTAGAACTAAATATTCCTTCTTACCAATAACAGCCAGTTTCACAATCGGTGGTAAACTCTAAGGGTTAAGTAACCTTAACCGAGACCCTAACCAATAGAACTTGTTTCACAATCATCATTTAACTAATGGTTGTTGCGTTGGTATGAAAGCCATCGATAATATGGTGTTCTATGTCAAATGAAGGGAAAAAAAAGACCTTTGGCGGTTGTTTTTCAGTTTTTACTAGCTTTTACTAGAAGACTCCACGAGATTTTACTTCCAAAATTATTTATCTTTTATAAAAAATGGAAACGCCAACAACCAGGAGGTGTGTTAATTTCTCCAAAGAAGAACACCTATTAATATCTTTAGTAGGAAAATACAAAGATATCTAAAGGAACCAATGCGGTGACATGCAAACAAAAAACAGAAAAATTGTTGGAGATGGAAAAAAAATTCAGTGCATGTAGCATTATTAGTAGATAAGTTAAGATGCTGAAGGATAAATATATAAATTTAAATAAGTTATTTTTAAGTCAAACTGGTGGAGGTCCACCTCACCAAGACAATATTACAGATGTGGATGCTGCTATTACAGATATTTTGGGGCAACGAATTGCAGGACTTCAAAGTTGCTTTGGCAGTGATAGAAGTAGGTCATTTTCTTTTATCTTTATTTTCATATTTCACAAAATATGCAGGGAAGTTGGGATTATAGAAGTTTTGTAAATTTCAGTTATGTACCTTAGTCAAAATGAGAGCTTTCAACATAGCAAACCTGAGGATGTTGGTGGACAAAGTGAAGTAGAGCCAATCGAGTTTGTAATTGATGATAATCAAGAAAAGGTAGCAGATATTGAAGGTAACAAAGTGTACTAATTGGTACCTATGGAATATCAAAACTATATGTACTGGAACTTTAAACTTTTTTTCTTTAAGTTACAGAAACCATTACAAATAAGGGTGATGGAGACTGGGAAAAATCTTGCCCAAAAGACCTTCAACGACCAATTAATCCAAAATTGGCAGGTAATAAATTGAATTTTGGGTTACATAAAAGCCAATCAAATGCAACAAAATGTACAGTTATTAATTTTTGATTCTATGCAAAGAAGAATGAACATACCTATTATTTGATAGAAATTATAAGTTATGGAAGTGAATAATACTCTTTTTTAGTAAGCAACCGAAAGGACATTCTAAAAACAAGGAATGCTGCCACAAAAGAATATAGTTCTGTTAATAGAGAATTGATAGAAAAGAAATTAGAGTTTGTTAATCATCAACGAAAAAAGTTTGACGAGGAAAACCATCATAAAATGCTATCTTTACACAAGGATTTGGAAGTAAAAGAAAAACCTTTGGAAAAACTCAACTTGGAAATGGAAATGCTAAAAAAAGAAAAGGAGTTAAAAGATAATCAGATGAAGCTCTGAACTGATTTTTTTATACCATTTTGTCATTTTATGTAACAATGAATAAATTCCATGAAGTAAGGGTCTCATTAATTTAAAAAAAATGACTATTTATTTAAAACCTAATTCATACATAAGGATTTAATAACATTTTAGAATATATTATAAATCAGAAAAATCATTAATAAGGTTATATCGTGTTATATTATCAGGATTTAACCTGTTTTGCACTATTTCTCCATCATTTGGATATTTCCATTATTAGTGAAGTTGATAGCTCTTTCTTGTTCTTCATTAACTAGTTTCGTTTAACTCTTTTCCTTCAGGCATTCTATTATATTGGGGTAATAAATTTGCTAATGCCACACTCACTCTTCGGACACATCTGCTTTGAGATGGGAAACTCATGTTCGAATGGGTCCAGGACCCAAACAGTGTTGGACTCATCCCCAAGGAGATGCCTACCAACCAAACCCACCTCAAACTCGCCGTTACCCCCGCCTCGGAATCACTACCCTAGCATACTTCGAGACGGGCGGCGGTCCCTCGCACACTCTCCGCTCACATCGTCGTCTTCTCCCTAACTTCCACTCCTACCTCTCATGCCATATCGAGTCGTTCTCTCCCCCTGACCATGCTCTCTACTACGCCACTTACCTCCATCCATTCCTCCTCCCCCCTCAACATTATCTCCACCATATTCTCCCAATACACCGCCTCCCCTAGTTTCGTCTCCAACTTCTTCAGTACTTCCTCGTTCCTCCAGCATCTGAACACATGCCCCACATCATCCTCCACTCCACACCTCTCGCACACTCCAGTCTCTCTTTTTCCAATCTTGTGGAGGTACCCTACTCTCGACCCATGTCCAGTGAACACCTGTGTCAAGAAGTAGTTCACTTCCCCGAATTTCCGATCCATCCAATCTCTCCTATTCCCAATCGCTCCTTTTAGCGCGCCCTCATACTCCTCCCACCTTCTCTCCATTTCCTCCTCCATCCATTCTTGTACTTCCTCTCTGGTCGCACCCCTCCAGCGTTTATTCCTGGCTCTAGCCATCACGTCCAATGGGTAGCTCCTTGCCAGCACCGCTGCTGCCAGTCCACCCACTGTCCTGTACCCCTGCACTACCCTTAGCAATATACCTCTCTGCACCCGCAGGAGTGGCCTAACCCTCGCATTCACTCCCGCTCTTTCACCCCACACCTCCGCACCGTACAGCAAACTCTGCTCTACCGTCCTACCAATGATCCTCCTCTTCCACTCTCCCGGCCCCTTCACATTACTCATCAATCTCCCCAGCCATGCTGCCCTCACTTTTCCCTTCTCTGCCGCCTTCAACATGTGTGTTCGGAAGGATAACTGACTATCCAACCACACCCCTAGGTATTTCACACACTCCTCCATGCGAATTCTCCTTCCCTTCACCAACACCCCCCCTTCCCTTGTCTTGCTCCGTCCCTTCACTAGCAACCCCACCGTCTTATCTTCCGCCACTTCTAGTCCGCACCGCTCTATCTTCTCCACAATCTTCCTACACATTCTCTCCGCCTTTCTTTCTATCTCCGCCTCTCCTTTTGCCGTACATACCAGACACACATCGTCCGCATACACCGTAATCTCACATCCCTCTTCACATACTATCCCACAAACCTCATCAAACACACACTTCCATAGCGTCGGTCCAAGAACCGAGCCCTGTGGCACTCCAGCCTCCGTATCATACCTCCTCCCTCTAGTGTCTACTATCACACGTCCCGTCAGGTAGTCTTCCACTAGGTTAACCAAACCCTCCCCCACTCTTAGCCTCAGCAACGCGCTCAACACTGCCCGTTTGCTGACACTGTTGAACGCGTTTCCGACGTCGAAGAACACGAGTAGGGCCAATTTCTTGATCCTCCAGCTGCCCTCCCTAGCCCTTTCAACCAAGCCCATCACCCGGACACATCTGCTTGCTGACGATTTACTAACGCCGCAAAAATCTCCTGTCTGTGCAGAAAGAGCATCATTTCTGGAATCAAGGACAATTTCAATAAAAAAAAATATTTTTTCAACTCCTGATAAAACTTACCTTCCTGTAGGATAAGAAATAGCTTCCTCAATTTTTTCCAACAGACTTTCTACTGTCCTCTTTGACAAACGGAATCTGCAGAAAAAATCGTGATTATCGAATTCTTTGAAATAATCACGTCTTGGACGAATAATTTTTGGCCGTCTGACTTCATCCTCGCTACTATAGGCATTAGCATCGTAATCATTCTTATTTCTAATTGTTTGTTATGAAAAATAACAATATACAGTTTTAAACTTTGACAGTTGATGCAGTTGACAACCATAAATTAGGTTAGATTTCCTTGGTTAACACGGTTACCCGTACTTTGGGTTGCAGTTAAATATTTTATTAGTTAACCTACACTTATACCCTTGACCACATATTGTGAAACCCAAAATTTGTCGTAACCGATGGTTACTTCTTAACCATGAGGTAACCTAATATTGTGAAACTGGCTGTAAGTCTGGTGTGGCAAAAAACTGTAAAAAAACCCTAATAGGCTAGCAAGAGACAACACAGTGTCTCCAGTATGGGTGCCGGGAACTGAAGGGATTGTAGGTATTGAATTGGTGGACTCCGCCGTGCGGTAAGCACCCAGCTCCAAAAGGAGTCCCTTTAACTTCCTTACTAAAAAAGAGGCCCCGAATCCTTATCTCCGCCATTGGAAGGTTATAGGATTCAGTTTTATTTTCGAGAACCTCATACTTCTCTGAATTCAATAATATACCACATGCTTCATCGAACTTGAGCCGTTGTTGAGAAAATAAACTTTTGATGTCGAAGATAATAGTTTATACTATTATAACGCCTTACAAAGGTTTTGAAATATATTTTTCAAAGAACCGAGACTGCTCACTAAGAAGCAACAACTACTTATCGGGCTATATGCCCCTACAGATATTGAATTACATTTCTAAGTTGAACGGGGCTGGTAAATCCGCAAGATATAACCAACAAACATTAAACTGTTTACACTACCTCTACACCAACACTAACACTTCACACTATCTTACGCGCGTTTCCATAACCAAGTTATCTTCTTCAGAGACTGAAGGTGAACCATAAACACTGTTCAATGTTATTTTTTTATGTCTTTGACAAATTAACAAGAATAGACATAACGTAAAGTTGCTTTGAAGTTAAATAGTTAAAATAAATCTAATTTTTCGTCAAAATGGCTAATTATTCCTCTGAAGAATATGCTGATATGCATTTAATATATGTAAGGCTTGTGCAGCGGAACGATTTCCTAACAGACATCCCAATCGATCAACATTTACGGCTTCCCACCAACGCCTAACAGAAACCGGCTTACTAGTATACTCCATTTCAAGATATTTCGTGTTAACTGTACACCAACAAGATAGATTCAAGAGAAAATCCCACTGCAGATAGTCGTTTATCCGATAACAAAAGCACACAGGATCGTATCGTACTCGTTTCTTCGAAAAGATGATGCCTAATACAGTATGATTATTTTACAACTGAAATGTTTGGCTGGTATAATCAAGGGATTTTTCTTAATAATTATCTTAACCCAATATCATCATCATAAAACAGAATTTAATGGCTAGGGCAGGTACAACTCTGCGTAGACTCGACCGCCTGTTGATTACTCAAGTGCTGGGTGATTTATGACCTTCTTAGATCTCTGGTCGAACTTTAACAGCTTACAATTACTTTTGATATTTTTCAAGGTAAATTCTCTGGCAAAATCTTCGGTTTAAAATATGCAGTTTAATTATTTATTATTATTTTTTTCACCTTTTGCGTTTAGTGATAAGTATGTTGGTGCAAACGGCCGAAAGAGACCATAACAACCCATCTGTATAGGTAGCTGACTGCCGGTTGGAAGGAAGAGGGTTTGCCTGAGGCACCGGCCTGGTGGAAATCGACCAACGAGAAGTGAAACTATACATACGCACCATCGACAGTTGTTTACTTCTTCAGTTGTGGAGTGCATCGAGTTTTTTGATCTTTTCGAGGAGGCCGGATACACGAATTATTTTTGGTTTTCGATTCAAAGACGCCAATTTATTTATAATAAAACGAACGTGATAAAATTTGTTTTATATTAAAAGGATTACCTGTAATTTTTTTAGTGTTGTGCAAGTTAGCTTGGTAAGTTTGTTTTGAAATTTTTTTTAGATATACCCATTCCGAATTTTGTCTAAAAATAAATGTAATTTATTATTAGATACCGGCAGATGAGAATGAATTTTTCAAAACACATCCTGAATATCAAGGTTTCAGCAATTAGTTAAAAAAATGAAGTCAATAAATTTGGTTGTTTTTATTACAATACTATTGATGTAATTTATTTTTTTCAATATCAATGAATTTTAATTAATTACAAAGTGTATAAAAAAACATCGCATCATTGGTAGGAAAAAAATTAAAAATTATTTATTAAATTAATTCTTACTTAAGTACCTGCTGCTCACTTAAGGCACAAAAATTCAATGTTTACATTTAAAAAATGGAATATTTTATATCGTCTTCATTTTTTTTTCTTGTAAAATTTACAGACAAAAAATATCTATACAACAATAAACCTTATTAAATGAAATCAATAACTAACAAATTCCACAACAGAAATATGACATATTTTCTTGAACGGTTTCACAAATTACATTTGCCATATTAAGATATTTCTGGATCTAAAATATCAGAAACTATAGTAGGTATACATTAAATGCTATCTATCTTATTTTTTATGAGAGAATATTGAACATATCATTATTATTTTTTAATTTTTAATGATTCGAAGGAATTCAATATGTGACAACTATATAAATGAACAGATAGATACTCTCCATTTTCCATTCCATATTCCTAATTACTGTAAGAGTGTGATGTCTTCGATCATCAAATATCTCAATATCACATATCTCAGGCTACTTGTTTATTTATATCAATTTCTATAATTTACACAGGCTTCAGTTAAGGTTAGTGTTCTTGTATCCAGCAGTCTCCCAGGTTTCTTCTTCCTCTCCACATAATCTACATTCTTTTAACTCTACTAGTTGGGCTTCTTGAAGTGCCTATTCAGATGACACCTGTCAAAACTCTAAGTACAGTCTTGCTAGTAAAGTAGCATGAGGTCGAGCGTCATTGCAAACGGCATATGTATGTATGTAAATTGGGGTGACATTCACTGAGACCTAAAAGATCTATTGTGCCCCCTTCTACTTAGTTCCTGAGGAAAGTCTCAGAAACTAGTAGCTTTCCGGAGGAATTTTAGGATATCTGCAGGCTTTAACTTAGGTAAATGACCCTCTTCTATCCAGTAATCTCCAAGGTGTTGTACCCTAGGATTCTGAGTATATGGATGGAGGTTTCTTCTTCCATACCACAGAATCTACATTCTTCTTCCTCCACTATTTTGAGCAATGTCCCGTTATGATCCCTGTTAAAACTCTTAGTACAGTTTTACTTTGACTTATGCACTTATTTGATCTCAACAGGTTGTAGTCACCCTGAAGAATCTTTGATTGTCTAAGTCCTACTAGATCTTTCCAATGGTCAGATCTTCTCTTTTTTTCGGCTTTGCCTATTTCTTCCAATATTACATTGGAGCTGATACCGCAAAAAGGTTCCGGCCCCCAAAAGGGTGTTCCAGTCCCCTTCTTTGCTAGTTCATCTGCTATTTCATTTCCTTCTATACCAGTGTGTCCTGGAATCCATAGTAAGGTGACTATATTATTCTCGCCTAGTTCATTTAGTTTGCTTAGGCATTCCCACGCCATTTTGGAACTGATAACACAAGAACTTTATGCTTTAATGGCTGCTTGGCTATCCGACATTATGATAATCCTTTGCCTAATATATCCTTTATCAATATTGAACTGGGCACACTTTCTTATGGCGTGAATTTCCGCTTGAAAGATACTCGGGGTTTTTCCCAAGCTTTCAGAGTATTTGGTTCCTGGCCCGTACACTCCTATCCCAGTTCCTTCTTTTGCTTTTGAGCCGTCTGTTCACCATTGAATGGCATTCTTTCCAATTTCCAGGTCTGGTGATGGTTGAATGATTGAAGCATGTCCCAGGTTTTCTGATACGGCATAACATGCTCTTCTACAATATTCTGGTGATAAAAATTTGTATTCATTGATCTCCTGTGAAAAGGTACCAGCTCCGTGCAGGACTCGAAACAAATGTCTCCTCTGGAAATTACTGACCCACAATCAAATAAGACTCTTGGAGATTTATCTATCTTGTGGTCTTCCTCAAACACGCTTACGTTTATCAGGCGACTTCAGACTTGTGTTTCATACGAAAACAAAACTTTGTTCCAGTCATCAGTTTTCATGAGCTCTAGTGAAGCACAATCAAACTCCATGTTCCCTGGTGAGCCGAGGTGCAATTACTGGTCTTTTACTCTTCAACAATGCTTCATTGAGCAAATCTCTACATTTCGAACTTCTATTGGAACTCTGGTTAATTCGGAACCAGTCGATCGTCTCGCCCTTAACGGTTCGTCCACAGTGCACGCTGATTCCGATTCAAAGTCAGTTTCAGAAAATCTGCAGCCGAAATGGGCAGTTTAATTGATTGCATGCACCGTAGACGTACCGTAAGGCAAGTTGTATAAAAAATTGATTATCTGTCCGACTAATTGTTGCTAGCTTAAATTAACTACTTAGCGCTGGCTACGACCATCTTTAACCAAAGCTATTGCTTGCGCTGCCTTAATATCGATTTATCTGCTGAACTTTAGCTGCACTAGACAGTGTATATTATCATATTAAACAATTGAAAATCACCCTATCAATCAACAACCTTGAACTAACCAATTTTTTTAACAGTTTTTTCTGAACTCAACAGCACATAACCTAATTTGCAAATTTTACATTCAACATTACAAATTCATCGCTATTGTTTCTCTAATTTGAAGTTGAAGTTTAAGCGACACTATTTCACATATACAAACGAATTGAAACTGTAAAAATTATAAGTAATTGTAAATCTGACCAGTGATGCGTTAATTTTGTCCAGGATTTCACTGAAAATCTGATATTTTCGTTAAGATACCCTCGTAAGACTTTGAAAATGCCCATTTAGCATCGAGAACTTATAACCACAATAAAATCAGATTCTTAAGATCTTTACTGGAACGAAACCAGTTTGTTAAATACCTTTCTTGTGCATTTACAGCGACCGAAGTTTATAATTAATTGAAGAGAAAAGCATACCTCGTCCATCTCTGAATTCTTTCTTTTTAACTCTGACGACGACAGAACAGATTTTAGATAATTGGTTAGTAACTTTGTTTTGTCTGGAAATCCGAACCAGCATCGAAAAGTCGTTACAATGTCAAATTCTTTTTGCATTCCTATTAAAAATAGCACCAACTCACACGTTATAGTCAATCTATTCTTGTAAGTTTGCAAACATTTATAAAGACATTTTTTTGACATTTTGTGTCGTATGAAACAATTTCACCCAATCATGTCAACATTACACATTCAATGCAATTATCAATCACTAGGACAACACGGTTCTGGTAGACTTCGCGACCCTCGGAAATTTATGTTAATTTTAAATTTATTTGAAAGCTTACCTTAAATAAAGCAAGTTAGAACAAAAATTTCGCTGGATCATTCAGTAATTACTTTAAAAATCACTAATTTAGTTCAAAAAATGATACTTTTTCAACACTATTTAATGCTATTTTAAGATGAATATTTTCATTTTAAACCTTACCGGACCCTTGAACCGTTTAACAATATAGTATTTAAACCAGCCCGAGATGCAATCAGAAAGAAACTACAAGCAGATCCATGTAAACGTAAGTTCGTTCAGTTTCGTTAAATTTGTCTGAATTAACAAAATAATATTGATATGGGATGAAAATACTCCTGAAGGTCTAATGCGTAAATTTGCTGCAGCTGCTTTAGAATTAGCGTGGCGAGGAGGAGAGGCAGCTGCTTGTCTGGTGGATTTTTTTCAAATCGAGAAAAATAACGATGAATACAATCCGGAGTTCAGTAAAACGTGCCAAGGTGGTTCTAAAAGCTGTTTAAGTAGTAAATGGTTGCTTTCCAATAGTGAAAGACAAAGTTGCCCTGTCAATATTACCTCACCACGACTGTTCTTAAAACTTCTTAAAATTGACACTGGAGGAGAAATGTAACTGACAAATGGTACGATAATACATACAAATACAATAAATGGATGGACTAAATCTGCTACTGAAGCAATTGGCTTGAATGTAGAGCCGTTTGACAAGGTACAACATTTCAGCCTAAATTGAATACAAGTGGTTGCGCGCGCATTTTCAGTCAACTGGCATGCAAGAAATTGGAACATGTTCTATTTTCTTGTACACAATGATACTAAACATGCGCAGCAGTTGCCCAAATCGGATTTTAAGGATATGTACGGCTAACCTAAAATATAAATAAAAGTGCTTTGATTTTGTGGCGTGCCTGTGAGTTGTGTTGAAAACTTAAGTATGTCATGGTTCCAGGAGCAGGTAAAATTGCTAATTGAATTGTACAAATCATATCTTTGTTTATATGCTGTGAACAAAGGACAAAAAGATAACAAATTACTCGAATAGATCAACTGCTGTTAGCGAATGGGCAAAAAATGGTGTAGAAGAACAACAATTGCTGAAAATTACTGGTCATAGCAATCAAAATTCTATAAAACTATACTTAAATCTCGATCAAGAATACCACAACAAGATCATACGTATTATGCGTGGCAACATACGTTAAATTTTAATAATTGTACCTTCACTTGCTGTACTTTTAATAAATAAATGTTTCGATGTATTTTTTTTGTACAAATATTTAAATTATGTATTTGTCAAATTTTTTTGTCACCCTGTATCTTAATATTGACAAAACATTTCATTAGAAAATTAAATATAGAATAAACCACAAGATATAATAATAATTAATATTTGCTATAAAACAATTTAACAAAAATTTAATTTAACGTTGATTAAATTATCCTGGTCAGAAATTGTCGCTTGGGGGCAAATCGATTTCGGTAGCTTTTGAATCATCCCGCAATAGATTAATTTGTGCTTCTGAAAAAACAACAAAACTTCGGCTTTTAGCTTTTTCTCCATTTCAACGAAAAGCTACACTGTCTGTTTTATCATAGGCGTAGATTCTTTATAAAAAAAAAGTAAAATAGACAAAACTTACAAAGCAAGTAATGTAGGTAACGATTTTTCAGACAAAAGTTTCAGCAATACATCACTAAGCAGGAGTGTTGATGAAAAGACCATTGCCATATATTCTGACGAAATATCAAGCCTCAATAGGGACCAGATGAGGAAAGTGACGGGATTACTCACCGGTCACTGTACCTTAAAGAAGCACATGCATAGAATTCGCAAATATAGAGATGAACCTATCTGTCGGTTGCACATGGAAGAGGAGGAAACAGCCTCACATACTATCTTCTAATATGAATCAGTTCCCCATTGGAGGTACACTCCTAGGACTAGGATTTCTCCAAGTGAAAAAACTGTTGAACCTGATAAGGACTGTGATGCCTTTTGGTCTAATATAATAAAATAACAATAATATTTAAATAAGAAATAAATTCCCTTAAAACTAATTTCAATAAATCATTAGAACGTTGAAATATTGCATAAATATGGGAAAGAAGGTCGACAGGTACGAAGTCAGGTTCAGAGCGTGGAATAAACATAAACATGTATTATTTAACATTTACTTATGGTGAACTTGACTTGTCATATAAATATACAAGCGACAACGCATTAAGGATCAGTCAACAATCAATAATAGATCGATCAGTGATCAGTCAATAATAAATCAATCTAAGATGAATCAGTAGTCCTTAATTATAAGTATGCTATACGGCTAGGTACTTACATAGATATAAATGTTATGTAGATTCCACAAAGTAAGGGTCCAAACAGTAAATTCACTTACATAGATATAGTTAGTAATCTTAAGTAGTGTAATGTATAGTAGTACAGTAGTTTAATAAATAGAACTTATTCCAGTGCCAGAAGTAGTTGTTTTATACCATTAAGATGACCATCCGAGTGACCAGCAACACCACCAATTAAGAGGCCTATCCACACCTTTAAACCCCAACATTACAGGACTACTGGTTTCTTCACATAAACGGTACTACCAAGAGCACAAAAAGCCTTAAAGCTGATGTGCCGAGGACTCGAAGTCTCTGGCTGGTGGTACCGAACTTATCAATCAATTAATAAATATATTACGACACCCAGGTGGCTATAACTGCAATCAGCTTTATGCAGATTAATTCCAAACACGTTTGGGATTGCTTGAAAACCCTACAAGAACTGGACAGACAAATCAGACTAACCTTAGCCTGAGTACCAGAGGACAAGGGCAATGAGGAATCAGCCTGAGATGGTGCACGATGAGCTTCTATTGGTCCAGAACCTTTCTGTGGTATAGATGACCAGCCAGGATCTTAGTAGACAGAACACTGTAGACCGAGCTGAAGACTCAACAAACTCATGAAAAACATCGGATTGACAGACAACAATAAGCAGATTACGCGAAGAAGATAAGGAGACCTCAGCACTCATACTGTGCTACTGCGAAGGCCTGACTAGGCTGAAGTTTTCAACAATAGGGGAGGAAAAACCACAACCCTCCCAATGTATGGAGAGCCTGAGGTCTAGCCTTTGGATTCTAGTAGTAAGAAGGAATATAGACAAGGAACTCTAGCATAACATAAGGGCACACAAAATTCTTCTACCACATCGTTTATGTCGACCATCTTATCTTTCCAATCACTCTCTTCCATTGTTATATCCTTCATAAGGTTTATAATTCCTTTATTCCTTTCTATTTTCCTTCGGTTTTGTGGATTATATTGAACCGCTTTTTTTACCATCTTTGGTCACTCATTCTTTGTACATGCCCATACCATATGCCACATATTAATTTGATCTAATCTAAATGTAGGTCCCAGCTGCTTTGTGTCACCTCTTACTTCATCTTGTGTTAGCTCGATACTGCAGGTACTAAAGGCTAGTGTTTATATTATATAACATAGAATAGTTTTAATAAATTCGGTTGATGTTGGGGAAAAAGTTTTGTGACGCCATTGAAAATATACGTTTGATTAAATGGTTCTAGACACGCTCAAACTATTAAAACCCCTTTTAAGTATTTATATGAAAACCAAAATCAAAACATAATTTTTAAAAACCAGTTCGGCAATCTTTTAAGTGGCGACCATTATTCCGTAGAAGATGGGAGTTCGGAGTGCATAATTTGAAAAAAAAATATGCAAATTGAAGTGCATCTATTCATTAACTTAAATTTGCATGTTAGCTTTGTTTATAAACAAAACTGTTTTTAAATTACGACAGAAATTAACTTTGGAAAGTCGAATGTCTGTTATTATTGTTTGTTTCCCCAATTTAAGATATTAGCGCCTAAAGAGAAGGGCTCAAATCATGTAATTTTGAGAATATATTTTCCAAATTTAATGAAATTGAAACAACTATACTTTTTTCGCCTCCAGAAGAGACGATTAAAACTTAATTATTAACGCAAACTAGAACCGAGGTGGCCCAAAAAAAAAAGAAATAGGTTTACCACTGTCACATCTGTATACAGGGTGTCCTGTCAAATGCAAACTACAGATACTAGATTTTATGCCCATCTAACCTAATTTTTCTTCTTCGTTATTTGAAGATGACACTGTTGAGTTAGTTTTTTATCAAGCATATATAAAAAAACCGCTACTTACAAACTTCAAACTTGGAACATTGTATAACCCTGCAGTGATAAAATGTTTAATAAGTTTAATAAGTATATTATAAAACAGGAGTAGAAAATAGTATTTTTTTTAAAGCTAATTTCAAATATTTCCGCTAATGGCTCTGCAGATTGCACTCATCTGACATTTTACTTAGCGTTTTGTCATCATGACAAACATAAACATTCAAATCGACGCCATTTTTAGTCCATTTGCTCGATTGTAGAAAGAATAGTGTATGCAACACATGCATAAAGAGTCTTTTTTTCACGAGTGGAAAAGTTGACGCATGAGCCGCAGGCGAATGCGTCAATTCCACTTTATGCACTTGTTGCATAAATAACTATTTTGCACTAGTGCGAAAAAGAACTAGTTTTTCCACTAAATAGAGTTCAATAAAGTTTTTTTTTGTATGAACGTAGAAGAAATTAATTTGACAGTGCCTATTTTTATATGTAATTGTTTGCCAACAATTTACTGGTTTAACTTAGTTTCAATCCTCTCTCCTGACGGTGAAAGAAGTATAGATTTATTTTGCATAAACAATGTGAGAAACTGTTAACCAATACTTTAATGTGAGAGTCAAGTAATTCTGTTTTGTTCCGTTTATTACATAATAATAAGTTTTTGTATATTCTCTATGGGCAAGTTAAATACGTGAGCTACATTAAATGAGAAAATTTAAATATAAGAAATTTTGATTACCGGCAAGTTTTGTGAATTCATCCATATTTATATAAAACAAAATTGATTTTCCTGAAACGTTGTCGACAAGCATCTATGTGACATTTTTATAAATGAGTCCGTAATATTCACTTGTAAAATGGCATACTAAAGTTACTTGTGATATATTCATTATTTAGTTTGTTTTTTTGTGAGAAATAAAATCACAATGTTCTTCATGAAATTTTTATTTCCGCCGATTCGATAGCTGTCGTTATCAAGAATTAATGTAATTTTTAAATTATTAACCAACTCATATAAAAAGGAGGTTTCCAAATCGGAGTGTATTTTTTAAGTATACCTCCAGAGTTATCCCATTTTAATTTAATTGTTGTTGGACCTTGGAGGTCGAGGATACACCAAGAAAACAATCAAAATCAAATAGCTCTAGAGTTCATCCATTTCTCAAATGTGGTTAGAATTCAAAAGTCAAATTACAGAAAGTATAATTGGTTTTGGGAAATATCAAAATGCGTATAGTTGACGTAAAACTTATAGTGCAGATATCTAATCGTACATCCCCTTTAAGTTATGTTGCGGAGCTAAACTCTGAAAGGTATTAATATTATTTTTGTCTACTTACCAAACATAATTCCATATTGTATTTGATGTTACGTAATTGTTAAAAGGGCGTTCGGTTTAAACGGGATACCAGACGTGAACTGAGCCCTTTTTGTATCCCATTCGATATTTTTATTTTATTGCTAATAAATATGCAGGTATACTTACAATTTCCTCAGAAAAACACTACACCCTTTCTTGATGTCAGACTACCAACTAATGAGTCAACACGTGTGGCCATCGTAAAATCAACCCCTTTCAAAGGTAACCGGTTATAGTTCAGTCAAAGATGTAAAAAATAATAAATGATTTGAAATTTATATTTCTACTTCTACTATTAAAGTCAGACAAAAAGCCGACAACTTTAACTTCGCACAATAAGCTCTACGTCAACTAAAAACCAAATCTTCAGTAAAATCCTTTTCCTAAGTACTATGGATTTATAGTAAAATGTAACATTACTAATACGAAATGAATAGTAATTGAGGCTTATGATGATTCCAACACAAGATAGGTCCCTAACTGTTATTATCAAGGAGCTAAAAGCGAATGATTTAATGGGGCAACTCATTGTCGCAACTCCCATAAGACATAGCTTCAATAATAAGTTCCGAATAACTATAACAGGAAGGGAAGACTGGAAGAAAGGTGTAACTATACAGGCTGAGACCACAATAAATATGAAAAGGTCGCAGTGGAATAGGCCACCTCATTAAATCTACTTCAATCTATTATCAGTGACGTAATAGTATAGCCCCAAGATGGTTTAATTTTCCATCCACAATAAATCAAAGAGTAAAATCGCGTACTACAAAAAAATTTGTATACTTTTTCATCGAGCAAGAATATGATATAAAAAGTATACTAGACACGAACGGCTTAACGCACATTGAAAAACCCTGCAATGATAATTTTCATTTAAATATAAAAATTTTCACAGCTCCCAAATTCCCGATATTATCCAGACACATAATATAATATAACAATGGAGTAATGAAAGAGTAATAACAACCATTGGGCATTGTATTTCTTTACATGCATAGTGAACTTGATAGTAGCGTAACTTCCGGTGTGAAAATGTTGATGCACTGCCGGAAGTTGCAACGAAATTCTCGTATTTTTCACATAGGAAAAAGTGCATCGAGAGGATAACTACCTACTGTTTAGTAGACTATATAGACAAAGAAACCCACCACCCGCAGAAAGTATACATGTTATAGTGGTGAAAGAATGTCTCAGCGCTGTTATAAAATAAAAACAAAGACAAAATTAGGGAAAAAAAGTTGTAGTGAGAATATCTAACTTTATACAAGAAATACTTTAGTTTTGCAAAATATTTTTAACTAAATAGACCGGACGTGGTGGAAGTCGTGTAATCATAACTGTCTTGGTTTTTTAAAAAATGTATTGCAGTTATACCTTAATTAATAATAATTTATTCACCGGCTGTGTTCAATTAATAATGAATATCTTATTTATTACTATTTGCAGTATCCTTTCATAATCAGCACATGCTTTTAGACATAACTAGTAAAGAAGTTTAGAAAAACGAAAAATTTTCAGAAATTTAATGAAGCATTGCATCCTATCAATTACAATGACTTCCTTTGCTGTATTCTGTGAATTCCTGGTTATATTATGATATATTATCACCTATAATTGTATAAGAAGTTTACATTTTATCGAAATATTTACTGAAAATTTCACGATGATCTCGAATAACGATATACCTACTGCTCTAACGTAATGGTCATTCCCATACTCAGTGGTATCAATTCCCCATACCATTATTTAGGAAAAAATTAAATTCAGAACAGTACTACCTTATATAATAATTACCTAGAGTTTATTTATTCCGAAAACATGAGACACTCTGTATATTAAAAACTACATGAAATAATGTAAGCCATGTTGTCAACGGACTTTTGCATTTAATGCTGTGTAAAATACATAAAAATAAAAAAGGGGTGACATTTATATAGTCCGGTAAATGTAGACATTCGAAGGTACATAAATTCACATTAAGCTGAAAGTGAGTAAAATTGTTAAAAACATAATTAAAACCAACATTTCAAAATTCCCCATCGTTCCGGTACATGGAAAAAAATAGACTCGAGGTCAAAAAAATAGGTTCTTCGCGATTTTCTTCAAAACGGTAAGTTTTATCGCAAAATTACCTCAGACAAAAACTGAAGATCTATAAAAAAGGTATCAACAATTTTTTCCCTAAAAGCCACCGTTTCTAAGATATAACGAATCAAAAAGTTGTAAGCGTTATATGAGATAGTATACTTGCGCGTTTTTTAACGTGGTTTCCCCAGTAGGCCTATTTCACAGGTCTGTTGTGATTTTGTTTAAATGGAAACTATTGCATAATATTCGCAAGTGGTGGAATTGATAAAAGCGATGGAAATTAAAAAGCAGTAAAAAATTATTCGTCCGATTCATAACCTTCTTCTTCTTCTTCTTCTTCTTGATCTTCTTCTTATTCGTCCTGGGTGTAAGTAAATTGCGTCAATAGCGATGAATCGCATGTCTGTTCGTCAGTATCAAACGAATCCTCTGCTGTTGGCGATTCAACATTAGAACACGACCGGTCTTGACAATTCCTGCATGCTAGAGAACAAAACAGTCCAACTTTTTTGCAACCACATTTAGTACTGCATCCCTTCTTACAGTTGCAAAAAATTGTGTTCAGCAGTTTTTCCGGCGCAGGTGGGAGCAAAGTCTGAATTGGTTCTAATGTATTATCGACCAACTTCCAACCCCAATCTGTTGAGTCTAGCTGATAACCAAGTCACACTTGAACTTGATAATATACCCGAAAAAAATGTCGATGAGCAGCAACTGAGGTTGGAGGAAGACAAGCTAATTGCACTTGTTTTTTATTCCGAGTGTTTTTAACAAAACATGCATATCGATACTTATCTAAGCAAGTAGTTTTTTTAGGAGCTCCGTACATACAAAGAAGAAATCGAATTCCGTTGGTGATAACTTCTTGTGTAGTTGAATTACTTTTTTTTAAAACTTCAGCACATTGAACTAAATCTTGCTTTTCAAACATTTTAAAGACTGTTGTTTCACCTCTCCTGTAAAATGCAGATGTCCTATCACAACCAATTATTGCGCGTAAAAATAGTACATGATTTTGACATTTTGCAAAAGTCGATAAAGTTTTTGATGAATATAGTTCTGATAGATTTTGAGCTTTTCCTGGTTTTAGGAAGAGAATCGTTTTTTCAGCTGGAGTTCGAGCAGTGAATAATATGAGTAAGTCTACATCTTCACTATGTGATGTGAATTTATGTACCTTCACTCTTATTTTTTGGTCTAATTTGACCGGACTAATAA
Organism: Lochmaea crataegi; assembly: GCA_947563755.1. Taxonomy (NCBI): domain Eukaryota; kingdom Metazoa; phylum Arthropoda; class Insecta; order Coleoptera; family Chrysomelidae; genus Lochmaea; species Lochmaea crataegi. The sequence continues at coordinate 15,267,871 of OX387430.1, forward strand.
TCAATGACCCTGTACGTCGGTAAAAGGGAAAAATACTTAAGATATCGAACTCTTTATAATATTTCCTTTGTAGCATTTTAGCGATGGTGATCCAATAAACTTTGCGACCTTCGGAATTTTAGGTTAATTTGTTTTATAGCTCACCTTAAAAAAACTGAACAAAACAAAAATTTCGCTGGATTAGACAGTTTTTTCTTAAAAAATCAGGAATTTATAGTTGAAAAACTGGTCCTTTTTCAACACTAATAAATGTTACTGTACAATATATACATTTTTTCACCTTAGAATAAATGAAATACTATCTTAGATAGAAAAAACGTAAGAAAATACTAACTGAATGTCTTCTGTATGTTCCTTGTGGTGTATTCATTATTCTTTTTGTTAATTATTTTGGGAAATTAAACCCCAACTTTTTTAGTTGTCGAATTTTTTCGTTAGTGTCAGATAGGGACCAGAATTTAAAAAAAAAACTTAATTGTTCTTGATAACGGTGGCTGGGACGCTACCGAAACGTTGAATTGAAATATATAAAAAAAAGTTTGTGGTTTAATTTCCCAGAATAATTAACAAAAAGAACTAACAGAATGGTTTAAAATTATCAAGTACGGACAGAGGAAAGGCTAATGACTTTCATGTTGATAACAATTTACCCATCAGACGAGAAAAAAGTCTATTTTCACGGGAAACTTCAAATTTTCTATCAAGATAGCCCTTAAAAATGTATCGAATATCAATTTTTTCCAACGGGTATCCCCACTCTCCCTCCAATACTATCAAATGCACTAGCCTACTTTCCTCATCTTCTGACAAAATAGTTTGCCCACCATGATTCTTTGGCTTCTGTTTAGCATGTTTGTAGCGTCGATCTTGGTATATTATATAACTCTTCTGCTTCTCGGAGGATTATTTGGCCTCTTCTAAACTGCCTCAAGGCCGTTTCAAGCTGTTTTTTACTATGATTTTGATAAACCCTGGCGTTCTTTTGTATTTTCGGACCATCGTCCCGATTCACCCCTAGAAGTGATTTGATTTTTTCTTTGATTAATGATAAAAAAACTTTACAAAATAATTTAATCAAAGACTACTCAACAACTAGAAAATACCCACAATATGCACAATATGCAATATTTGGACACCTGTACCAATGAAGCGTTGCGAACTAATTGACTTGAATTGAATTGAATTAGGGATGTGAGATTAATGGAAAAGAATCGATTAAATAAAAATCGATTTTCCTTTATTCAAAATTAATCGATTTGACAAAAATCGACTTTAATAAAAAATAAATCGATTTCTGCGAAAAAATCGATTTTTTTTTGTATTATTTCAAAAAGTACATACTTTTCATATTCCGATAATTAACCTAACATTAACAATTTATCAGATTAAAAATCAAATAAAATTATATGAATTTAGAAATATGGTCAAAAATTGTCAATTATTGTCAAAAACTGTTAGAGGTGGACAATTTTTTTCAAAAATTGTTAAAAATGGACAATTTTTGTCAAAAACTGTCAAAAATGGTCAATAATTGTTAAAATTTTGAAAAATGGCCAATAATTGTCAAAAATTTTTGAAAAATGGTCAAAAATTTACAAAAATGGTCAATAATTGTTAGAAATGGTCGATAATTGTCAAAAACTTTAAAAAAACTTGAAAAATGGTCAAAAATTTTCAGAATGTGTCAAAAATGGTCAATAATTGTCAAAAATTATTAAAATTTAGAAAAATGGTCGATAATTATCGAAAACTATCAAAAATGGTCAATAATTTTGAAAAATGGTCAAAAATTTTGAAAAATTGTTAAAATTTTTGAAAAAATGTCAAAAATTGCCAATAATTGTCAAAAACTATCAAAAATGGTCAAAAACTGTCAAAAATGGACAATTATTGTTAAAATTTGTGAAAATTTTGAAAAATAGTTGATAATTATCAAAAAATGTTAAAGTTTAAGCAAAATTGTCAGAAATTTTGAAAAATGGTCAAAAATGGTCAAAAATTTGGAAAAATGGTCCATAATTGTCAATAATTATCAAAAATGGTCAATAATTTTGGAAAATGGTCTAAAATTTTGAAAAATTGTCAAAAATGCTCAAAAACTATCAAAAATGGTCAAAAATTATCAAAAATTTGGAAAAATGATCACTAATTTTGAAAAACTGTCAAAATGATCGATGATTGTCAAAAATGGTCGATAATTGTTAAAATTTTGAGAAATGGTCAATAATCGTCAAAATTTGTAAAAATTTTGGAAAATAGTTAATAAATAATACGAAGCGTTTCCGAAAATCGATTTAAACTCGTAATTTATAAAATCGATTAATATTACTATAAAAATCGATAACTAAAAATCGATTATAAGAAAATAATATTCGATTTATAAAAAAATTGATTATTTTTTAACATCCCTAGGTCAAATGCTTGTCGATAAATGTCAAAATTTTTTGAAACATGGTCAATAATTGTCAGAAATGGTCGATAATTGTCAAAAACTTTAAAAAAACTTGAAAAATGGTCAAAAATTTTCAGAATGTGTCAAAAATGATCAATTTTAAAAAATTTTAAAAAAACTTTTAAAATTTGTCAAAAATTGTCAAAAACTGACAATTATTGTCAAAAATTATTAAAATTTAGAAAAATGGTCGATAATTATCAGAAACTATCAAAAATGGTCAATAATTTTGAAAAATGGTAAAAAATTTTGAAAAATTGTTAAAATTTTTGAAAAAATGTCAAAAATGGCCAATAATTGTCAAAAACTATCAAAAATGGTCAAAAACTGTCAAAAATGGACAATTATTATTAAAATTTGTGAAAATTTTGAAAAATAGTTGATAATTATTAAAAATGTTAAAGTTTAAGCAAAATTGTCAAAAATTTGGAAAAATGGTCCATAATTGTCAATAATGATCAAAAATGGTCAATAATTTTGAAAAATGGTCTAAAATTTTGAAAAATTGTCAAAAATGGTCAAAAACTATCAAAAATGGTCAAAAATTATCAAAAATTTGGAAAAATGATCACTAATTTTGAAAAACTGTCAAAATGATCGATGATTGTCAAAAATGGTCGATAATTGTTAAAATTTTGAGAAATGGTCAATAATCGTCAAAATTTGTAAAAATTTTGAAAAATAGTCAATAAATAATACGAAGCGTTTCCGAAAATCGATTTAAACTCGTAATTTATAAAATCGATTTACTAAAAATCGATTATAAGAAAATAATAATCGATTTATAAAAAAATCGATTATTTCTTAACTTCCCTAGGTCAAATGCTTGTGGTGTCTGCAACAGGCTTCTCATATTACCCAACGTAAAAACATTGACTACAAGCATGAAAATCACGTGTTTGTGAATAAACGTCATACTGACCCGATTGACCCCTTAGTCCTGATTCACCCCGTTAGACGGTATCTGAAATCAATATGATCGTTTAACAGGAAATGATGTAAGAATGAAAAATTTTAATGGAACACCCAGAATATTTTTATATATTCGGATTTCCCGGCTTGAACTCCTTAAAGTTTTTAATAGGTACTTGCATCAGGTATTTTAAATAGCACATTCAAGTACCAATCAAATGTTAAATAAGTAGTTGTTCGTAGTTCCTCTGATTAAAGCAGAAACTTAAAATTTTCTCATTTCTAACACAACTTGTTCCCGAAGCCGTCTCTGTTTATATTAAGCATGGTAGCAAAAATTCAATTGACATCCAGACAAATGACAGAAATTGTTTTTTCTGGACCCATGACGTTACATCAATACCATGGATATCTTGTCCGAACAACGATCTAAGATTTAAAAAAATGTTTCGAAATTAAAATAAAAATGACATTTGATGGGTAAATTGTGAGTAATTAATGCCGGTGAATCCGAATATGTGAAAATAAAATTTGCACCAAAATTTTAACAAAATTTATAAACTCATCTAAAAGTTACAGGAGTGGTTTATGGCTCATTTACCCCGGTATAACAATTTTATTATATATTTTTATATTTAACATACAAAAATACGTCATTACACCATCTAGTTGAACGTTTAGCTGATTTAAATTCCGTGTTAGAATTTTATTATCCTGATTCTGAAGAACTCCATTCAGGCATTCAACAAATGTAAGGTAGTACCGTTTCACAGACTCGATGACTCACACTTTAATGTATTCTATACACAATTATGATCACAGTTTCTACAAGTACAATTTGAAAATCACGATTTTTTTCGTTTTTTACAGCTATGAACAATTAGAAGTTACCGTCGCTCACCACCAAGATGACAATTCATTATTTAAGTCTTCTACTTCTAATTTTTCTTTTAAAAACCATCTCCTGCGCTACAGAAGACTTGCTTGATCAATACGTTAAACACGTGGAAAGTGTAAATAGCGTAAACTTCGATTTAAAGAAGAAACCGATTCAAATAAGATACCATCCGAGAAATAGAAGAAAGCTCAGCGGTGTTGAAAATAATCTAATAGATAGTTCTCTACTTCAAAACAAAGATGTAGATGCAGCGACGAAAGATAGACATTTATCAAGAAAATTACACGGCTTAGCAACAAATAAACAGGATGTATTGTACCACCGCAACCGTAGAGATGCTTCAAGTGACATAATTTGGACACACTCAGAAGCTTTGGACAGAGAAGGACGAGTAATATTGAGATGGCAACCTAGACATCAAGAAATATTATTCAGAATAGAGGCTAGGACACGTGGATACGTTGGGTTGGGTTTCAGTCCCGATGGAAAGATGGAGAAAGCGGATATTATACTTGGATGGGTGGATGATAATTCCGGTGTTGCTGTATTAATGGTAAGTTTATTTTTATATAGTTTTACAGTTTTTTATTATTAGGTATGTAAAGGGTGTCCCAAAATGGATGGTTTTGCAAGGTAAATTCTTCTTTTTCTTACTAGATTTGAAAAAACTTCTGAAGAACTTTTGATACAATAACCGAAGAAGAGTACATGTCATAAACTTAGATATTTTTAAATTGGAAATACCCAAAAAAATACAGGGTTATTTTGGTTCACTTTTTTCAATCCTCTTTCACCTGATATGACATTATATGTGTATATTTTCTATAATTTCTACTACAGAGTGACATAAAGTGTAGTGGTAAAGCTATATCAAAAATTCTCATTTGTGATATATGATAATAGAGTATTGAAAATTTGAAAAATAATCTGAAACGCCTGTATTTGGCGCAATACAATTCTTTTTTTGAAAAAAACATCTGAACTTGCCACATTCGGACAATTTTTTGTTAAAAAAAACTACCAACATGAATAATTATTATTTTGAAGTTTTATTTCAATAAATAAAATTTGAATGAAAACAATTTTAAAAAGTACATATGGTTCCTTAATCACCAAGTTCAATATCAGATTCATTTTGAACGAGTGGTTTTATTGTTTCCGGAATTCCTTTTATAAAGTTTTCATAATCATCTGCAGTGCCGTAAACAGGGCGGTGCCACCAGTGCCCAGGCACAGGGTGTAGACTCTGGAGGACGCAAGAATGGCCATACCAGACAGGACTATTATTTTTTCGGTTTGTTCCCGCTGCGCCCCTAGTGTATTATTTCGCCAAATCTGGAGCAGATTTGGCTTATTTTGCCGATTCGGATTCCTTCCTTTTCGATTTCTTCTTTTAGTTCGTTGGTATCCTCGCTGCTTGTCAGTCCTTTAAGGACAATCCTTCCTTTTAGTTCTTCCCGTGGTCTGTAGGTGTGCCATTCCACTTCTTTTTTCTCTTCGCCCAGGTACCTTGTCAAGTTCCTGTAGTCCTCAGGTCCTTCGCAGGGGATTTTCTCTTATCGTTATAAATCTCGTCTTTATCCCAAAACGGCAAATGTCTTTCTTTACAGAGCCCCAGTGGTGGGTGCTCCGTAGGTTGACTGGTGGTGGTCGGTGTGTCTTCTTCTTGTTCTCGTTGATGGCTTCGTCCATCATTTCATCGTCTGTTTTTCTTCTGGCGGCTGCTTCTTTTTTCTGCTCTTTCTGGATTTTGCGGTTGGACACCTCTTTCGTGAAGCCCATCTCATCGTTCTCGTTTTCTTCGTTTCTGGAGGATTCTGTCCTCTGCGCCTTTCTTTGGACGCTTTCTGAGTGACTTCGGCTTCTTTTTTCTTCTTGCATACTTTCCATTGCTTTTGCCATGTTTTCCATGGCAATCCTCAGTCCCGTCATTTCCTCTTCCATTCGCTTAATGGTTCCTTTAAGCTCTTCTGCTTCCTTTTTTGCTTCCATGGCTTTCTTTTGTGCTTCAGTGGCTTCGTCTCTGAATTTTTGCATGAGAAGACTTTCTTTTGCCCATCTCTTCAGTCTGGCATCCGTATCTTCGTCTTCGCTGCTGTCTGATGATGTGTCCTCTTGTTTTCTACATTTTTTCCTCTGTAAGCTAGCCCGTCGTTCTTCTTTTGCTCGTCGTTCTTCGTCTGAGTCGAAAACTAATGCTATCGACAAATCCTCTGAATGAATCAAGGGATTAACAAGGCAGATTCAGAATATTCGCGAGATTGTAGATAACGTTTTCGAAAAAGCAAAAAAAGTTTGTGAAGAACGTGAAATTGAAGACGATTTTCCGGAGAAACGTAAAAAGACACGATCTCAGAGAAAGCTCAGATGCCGGCTACGATATTACAGCACAGCAAAATTTTAAAATTAATATGTATGAAGCAATTGATAAAATGATTTCTGAATTCACATGGGAATTCGAGAAACTTCACAACATTCACCACCATTTTGATTTTTTGACAATAGAACAGATTGCTAATTATCCAGCTGTAGAACTAAAAACACATGCGCTGATTTGAGTATCAAATATTCAGCAGATATTAGTGCTACTGAATTTGGGGCTGAATTAGACACTTTAAACAGTCAAGTCTTCTTGAAGCTATAGTCGAACTAGATTTAAAAGAGATGTTTCTCAATGTAGCAGTCGCTATAATGATTTTTTTAACAATGCCAGTGACTGTAGCTTCCTGCGAAAGGTCATTCAGTAAGCTCAAATTAATAAAAACTTACTTGCGCTCGATGATTGGCCAAGAAAGGTTTAGCCGGCCTAGCGATTTTGTCGATTGAACGCGACATAGTACGGTGCCTGTCGTATGAAAAGGCACCGCAGTGAAGAAAGCGCGAAAAGTAAATCTTTAAAAAAGTTTATGGCTTGCTTTAATAAATCCTAACTACCTGAACTCATTCATTTGTGTAGTTGTGAATAATCTTGCAAATTTTTCGAATAAACGTTTTTTCACCAATTCATACTTAAACGTAATTTATATTATGCTACCTTCCTTATTCAAAGCTCTACCATACCAATTACTTAAAATTAAATTAATTTACAGTTTACTGAAACTTTGCAGAGTGTTATTTTAATATAGAAGTATGAAGACCATAGTGGCCCGAGAATTAAATTTTAAACGTCAGGGTAGGCAACGCAGTTGCACTAGTGAACTTGCTTTTGAGTTTTAGTGAGTGAGACACAGTGGGTGGTATAATAGGGAAGGGTCCACCTAACATCAGATGTTTGCTCACATCATTCTTTAAAAAAACTGATTTTTCTTCCAAAATATTAGATAATTGGTCCACTAACACCAAGTTCCTTGTGCTTTATTTTATCACCCTGAATGAAATAAAGTAGACCTATACTTAGCATTGCTCTAGGGTACCTATAATATCTAAAAAAACAAGGGCGCATTTATAGAAGCTCGCACAGGGCGCAGAAAAGGTTATTTACGGCACTGATCATCTGGGATAATCTTTTTTTCTAAAAGATACACCAGGTCCTTTTTCTTTTTTTGGGTAACTGGTAGACGCGATGTGTATTTTTTATTTAAAGTGATTGATTCCCATTTCTTTTTTCTTCCCAGTTTGGACGAAGCCAGTTGACTTTTTTTTTATTTGTTACTGTTGTGTTAAATACTGCATCTGATACGAGTTTTTGCAAATCAAAAAAATCATCAAATTTCATATTTGTGACGTAATATTCCCTAGGTTTTAGCCTGGCCCATGCGATAATAAACACCATTCGCGTGTAGAGTAAATTTTCTTATGGCGTTTGGCCCTCTCTATCGTGGAGTGCATAGAGTCTGCCTCTAGGTATGAGTGTCCTGTCTCCATAAATTTTAGGTGGATAATCTCTAAATGATCGATATTATTAACAGCGTATAACAAAGCTGCGGCAACAAATTCATTGCGATTTTGTCCACCACATGTTTCGGAGAATGAGGCCACGTATGTCACAGTTTCTGGCAAGTTTAGCAGGTATTTTGATAAGAAACTGCCAATTTCAACGCTGCCTTTGTTGCCGTGTGTCTCACACAAAACATTGCCCATCAGCATTGGATGCATCGTAAATGGTGAAATTATAGACATTTAATTTGTGTTTATAATAAATTTGGTGAGGAATGGATAAAATTACTTGAAGATCAAAATATATTGACCTAAAAGTTTTGCCCTTTTCTGCTTGTGACCTTTTTTATCATCTGCTTTCATTTGCATAGATTCGTTTTCGCGTTGCTTGTGACTGTTTGTATTCTTCTTGTAGAGGTCCTTTTTCTTTAGCGGTGGTGTATGAGTTGCATAAAGTACATTGATCTTAAATCCAACCGAGGTTCACATTCATGGAATATTTTTTGGTAAACAAACAGCGATACAGCTCGAACATTCTTTTGCACACAATAATCCTTATAGAATCGATACTTTATAGAAATATTTAGATCAGGTGATAGGTACTGCTTTTGTGAATCACGCCTACAGTAATATGATTCGATTCTAGGGAATGAGTCGATGTGCTTTTTCACTAACTGTATCGTTTCCAAAGGAGTGACATTTGCTGGTTGAACACTAATTCTCTTATCACGCCCCGTATAAAGGCCACTCTCAGTCATGTTATTTGCACAGTTTTCAACTACCCTATGAGAAATTAAAAATGTTCTACAAAAAAATTTCAAACATACTCTGTGGGTCTCTGCGGCAGATTTTTTCAAGTATTAAACTCTGGATGTTTGTCGATTTTTTGATTTTGGATTATTTAGTTTTCTAGCAACTTTTTTTTTCGGGCCGAGATGGGAAACTCATGTTCGAATGGGTCCAGGACCCAAACAGTGTTGGACTCATCCCCAAAGGAGATGCCTACCAATCAAACCCACCTCAAACTCGCCGTTACCCCCGCCTCGGAATCACTACCCTAGCATACTTCGAGACGGGCGGCGGTCCCTCGCACACTATCCGCTCACATCGTCGTCTTCTCCCTAACTTCCACTCCCACCTCTAATGCCATATCGAGTCGTTCTCTCCTCCTGACCATGCTCTCTACTACGCCACTTACCTCCATCCATTCCTCCTCCCCCCTCAACATTATCACCACCATATTCTCCCAATACACCGCCTCCTCTAGTTTCCTCTCCAACTTCTTCAGCACTTCCTCGTTCCTCCAGCATCTAAACACATGTCCCACATTATCCTCCACTCCACACCTCTCGCACTCTCCAGTCTCTCTTTTTCCAATCTTGTGGAGGTACCCTACTCTCGAACCATGTCCAGTGAACACCTGTGTCAAGAAGTAGTTCACCTCCCCGAATTTCCAATCCATCCAATCACTTCTATTCCTAATCGCTCCTTTTAGCGCGCCCTCATACTCCTCCCACCTTCTCTCCATTTCCTCCTACATCCATTCCTGTACTTCCTCTCTGGTCGCACCCCTTCTCCAGCGTTTATTTCTGGCTCTAGCCATCACGTCCAATGGGTAGGTCCTTGCCAGCACCGCTGCTGCCAGTCCACCCACTCTCCTGTACCCTTGCACTACCATCAGCAATATACCTCTCTGCGCCCGCAGGAGTGGCCTAACCTTCGCATTCACTCCCGCTCTTTCACCCCACACCTCCTAGTTTTCTAGCAACTGGCACGATGTCAAATGGATTTTCTGGTGAACATCATCAACCAGATCATAATACTCTTGACATAGCACCTCTCTATCAGCTTCTGAAAAATGTTCACCACATTTATATCTGCATTTGCTGCAATCGACATTCTTTGGTTTTTTATCCGGTACTGTTTTCCCATTTAGATTTATATAGTTTTTCCCTCTTAATCTCAATTTCTTAACAACGGATCGATGCCAATTCATTCCATTCGCTTTTCGCCTCCTTTTTTTTTTCTTCTTTTGCTCACCACTAGATGTTTGAGCTTCTATTCTCCTAGCGACATTCTCAAGTGTCTTGTCAGAATCATCAAAGGAATCCTCTGAATGAGGCTCATAAGAACTTGATGAATGTTGAAGAAGTTCTCTCAATTCTTCAGGCTCTGCGGGCTCCTCGAAAACAGGCAGTTCTGGCATTGCAATTTCACTATTAATTTGTTCAGTTGTTGCTGAAAAAGGAAATTATTGTTAAAACAGGATTTAGATCGAATTAACTCCTTTAACGGAAAACAAGAGTGGTTGTCTACTTTCTTCGGATAGTTCCCCATGTTTCTGACATGGAATAAGAACATCTAAAGGCTTTGGTACAATGATTTTTTGATCCGATAAAATGCATACCTTTGCTGGATGATCAATTTGCAAATTATTTTCTTTATTACATTGTGTAGAAACACTAGCAGGGCTGGATTTTTGGTTCAGAGGTTGTATTACTTCCGCTAGATAAAACAATTGTGTTGGGTCAGAAATAGTTATAGCCCTTTCACACTTAACCTAGGGATGGCGATTCTTTCCAAAAAAGATCGATTTTTAAATCGATTCGAATCGTAACCTGCTGAATCGATTCATAAAAAAATCGAGGTCTAAAAGATCGATTTCTAAAAAATCGATTTTTTTTTAGTTTGTATTTATAATGTAAATATAAATCCATTTTATGAAAAACAAGAGAGATACCATAATAAATAATCTCTGGGATCTCTTATCAGTGAAATCAGGGATTTTTTATTTCAGGGAATTCGATAATAACAATTATTTTTATTACCATATCAAAGTATCAGTTCAGATATAAAAGAAGACATTTACTTTCTAAATGTATTTGTTACATTAAAAAGTTAAGAAAATATATAATTTAGCTTATAGTTCCCAAAACCAAACCAGAAAAAATCGTATGTCGAATTTCAAGGGTGAAATATCGATTCACTGAATCGATTCAGTACAACATATCGATTTAAAAAATCGATTTATTTGGTCCGAGGAATCGATTCTTCGATTAATCGATTTCATATCGCCATCCCTAACTTGACCGCCAAAGAATGTATGAAAAACCCACAAATTATTATCTAAAAATAAACTTACCAGCATCATTACCACTTATATTCCTTGATAATACTAAATTCACTAATTTATTGCCCCTATATGACGACATAATTGCACCGGAATTAAAAACGAAAGACAACAATAACAATAACCGTGATTTAACCTCACTTTTTACTGGACACAAATGAGGTAAATGCCAGGTAAAGCGCACACTTCAAGTGTTAAGTATACATACAACGTGTGGAGTAGAATTCTGTGGGCTAGAAGTACTTAACACGATTGGAAGATGGCGCTGGCATACACAAATTTCAATATTTTACTTAGCACTTCTGTTCATGTCTAAATTATATGTTAGTGTAATAAGCTCACGAAATGTCCTAGCAAAACTGTCGATATCAATAAGTATTTTTTTAAATGGAGCATCGCTTATATTTTAAGTGACTAAATGAAAAAATCAAATTTTATTTAATACGTTATGTCTGTCGAACAAACTTAAATTATTGGCTCTACTTCGAAAAATATAGCAGTTTCAACATAATAATAAAATAACAAATTATTGACAATAGACAATGTAAATATAATTTTTTTGTCCAAATATAAAAAAACGATTGTGAGTGTTCAAAATGTACCTCATTTTTCTGGATAATGAATTTGCCTTTCTTGCAAGCAGCCATTAAAGCACTAAGTTCTTGTGTAATCAGTTCCTAAATGGTAAGCGTTGGAAACTCGATCAACTAACAGCATCGTCATCTTACTGCAGATTCCAGAACACACTGGAATAGAAGGAAATGAAATAGGGGGGGTCTGAAACACCCTTATGGGGGCCGGAACCCTTTTGCGGTATCAGCTGCAATGTAATATTGGGAGAAATAGACAAAGCCGAAAAAAAGAGAAGACCTGACCATTGGAAAGATCTAGTAGGGCTTAGACAATCAAAGATACTTATGGGTGACTACAAGCTGTCGAGAACAAATGGATGTCTCTTTTGAGCCTACATTAGCTTGGACACTTTTCGACAATTCCTGAGGAGTTGAGTACAAAAAAAAACATTTTAAATTCTTCATTCGATTAGAGATTTGTCGAATTTTGAGTATAAAAAATATTTCGTTTGGTATATAAATATTTTACATTTGCTTGTTGACCGATCTGAATTTCTTTACAAAAACCAGATCAACTATTTATTTATTTCTGATGTTAATGACCGGTGACTTCCGGTGTGGATTGATGATTAACCGTAAAATATTTAAACTAAACCCCGAAGACATTTTTCTGTTAATTAACTTAAATCTTTATTCCAAGTATTCGTTATTTGATTATTTATCTTGTTTCCGTATTTTTGGGATACGTATAAAAACTCATTTTCTTTTAATAGAATAAATAAGGAATAATTAGAAATAAACGATGATTTCCAAGTGCAATTACAGAAATTTAATTCAACACTTAAAAGAATCGGAAATTCATTTTTTTATCTCACATCCTGTATTTGAGAGAATAATGTGTATATCTCACCACGGTGTGGTGCACAAGGTGTACAAGATAACCAGCCAACCAGCTTCACATATACATACTACTTACCTTATTCGACTTCCTGCGGCTGCCATATCCGTTCTAGGTTTGGTATTTTTTATATTTCCTCCGCTTCAGTTAATATTTAGGAGTGTCTACCAATACGGTAGACGGGTGATTTAATGTTAATGAGAAACCCCAATGTTTTTCATAAAAAAGGGAAATATTACAAAAAAAATTGATTCAAATCGTGTTGAGGATCGATATTTTAAAATTACTTATTTTACTTTGGATTATTTTGTTTGTTTTCGAATTAAACCACAATGTTTTTATTTCCAACGGATCAGGCACTTATAGAACGAATCAAGTATTATACAAACATATTTTCAATTCAATAAAGGAAAACCCAATAAACAATAAAATTAAGGAAATTCTTTAATACAACTCAGTAAATGAAGAGAAATATGTAGCCTATACATTTCAGCAAAATGTTGTTGAATTTGGTTAAAGTATATCCAAAATTAATTGCAGAAGCTTAAAAACGTGCTCGCCTCCCTTGCCGACTTGTTCCTTTTGATCTGCATATGCCGACATATGCCTAATCAAGGGAAAAACTCGGCAAGGGAGATGCTTTAATTTTTACAATTATTGTAGGAGGGGAAAAAACTTGAGGAGAATGAGTGATCTGTAAAGATTGATATATTTAATTAGAATTTAACTTTTAATTAATGGTTTTGTGTACTTACATTATATTGTTTATAATATTGATAATAAAACAAATATAAATGTTAGAAATAACTATTTACAAGCCACTGGACGTGATGCCTGGATATGGTCGGAGTGGGTAGAATAACCGAGATGACGTACCTGGAATTAGATAGAAAAACACTCTGAGTATTCAATTTGCCATAAATAATGATTAATTATTTAACTAACGATCAGTATAGTTAAAATCCCCAAAAATTATTGGAAGTATTAATAATATACAGGGTGCGTCTTGTGTTTGAATTGTGATTATGCATATCAGTACTTTAATTTTGTTTGATCAAAAATAAATGCCTAATTGTAAATAAAGTGGCACAAACTCTCCACAGTACAGCAAAATAATAATACACTGCAAGTGGCACAAACTCTCCATAGTATAGAAAAATAATAATACACTTCAAGTGGCACAAACTCTCCACAGTACAGCAAAATAATAATACACTGCAAGTGGCACAAACTCTCCAGAGAACAGCAAAATAATAATACACTGCAAGTGGCACAAACTCTCCACAGTACAGCAAAATAATAATACACTGCAAATGGCACAAACTCTCCACAGTACAGCAAAATAATAATACACTGCAAGTGGCACAAACTCTCCACAGTATAGCAAAATAATAATACACTGCAAGTGGCACAAACTCTCCAGAGAACAGCAAAATAATAATACACTGCAAGTGGCACAAACTCTCCACAGTACAGCAAAATAATAATACACTGCAAGTGGCACAAACTCTCCACAATACAGAGGAGTTGAAGGAGATATGGGAGACGTGAGAAGTCACCATGTATCAGGAATAGACAAACCGTAAGTGGCGCAAACTCTCCACAATACAGTATAGGTTTGTGAATTAAACCGTAAGTCGCGCAGACTCTCTACAGTACAGCAAAAATAAGGTTACACTGCAAGTGGCTCAAACTCTCCACAATACAGGGGGGTGGAAGGAGATATGAGTGACGAGAGAAGTCCATTCCTGATACAGGGTGACTTCTCACGTCACCCTGTATCAGGAATGGACAAATCGTAAGTGGTGCAAACTCTGCACAATACAGTATAGGTTTGTGAGTTGAACTGTAAGTGGCGCCTCTCCACAGTACAGTAGGATTGGGTGAATAGGAAATGCAACAACAAATTAATGTTCTTAATAACGTTGAATATTTAAGAACTTTAAACGTAGTAATTATTAAAAATGATTAGCAAATATATATATATATATATATATATATATATATATACAGGGTGTCCCAGAATTTTTTAGACAGGCTATAACTCTAAAACGGCTGAAGATAACTCCATAGAATTTGGTATGCAGCAATTGGACGGATTTTACAATATTGCGAATCCCTCATGACGTCAGCGAAATCATCAGCGTAGCTATGACGTCATGTCATTATAAAATATCAAATGCAAAGGTGGTCGTGTGACTGCTCATATTAAAGGTCTTTTTATTCTGAATTCAACCATGTAATACACTCAGTATGTTAAAATTTATTAGTTGTGTATTTTCGATCAAAAGGAGTTTAACAAAATAAATAAAAAAGTTTAACAAACAAATTTAATCACATGAAAATCAAGGCAATAATACCATTATTCTACAATTAATTTTCAATAATGTGCTCAAAATGCCCCCCTTCCGCTTCAACACAAGCCTCAAACCTTCTCAATAGTTCACGCGTACATGCCGCTCTTATCATTTCTGGAGTAACAGCTCTACATGCTTCTTTTATTTTATTTTTTAAATCGTGAACATCCCACAATACGCTTGTAGTCGTTCTGTTCAAGTTTTACGAAATCTCAAATAAATATCGTAGTTAGCCATGGTGTCAAAATATTTTGACATTTCAACGAAAACAGTGAATGTAATTCTCGCAGTTACTATAATAATTGGCAGAAGTGAATTCGTCTTAATCGAAAATGCCATTTTTATTCATGTATAATGAATACGTTGATATTTTTGGAGAATGTAGAAGGAATAGCCGCAATGCTCGTATTCTTTATGCAGAACGATTTCCTGAAAGACGCATCCCATCTTGTCAGACATTTTATGAAGTTGAAAGAAAGTTGCGGCAAGGTTCATTTCCTAATTCCAAACACACGCACCATGAAAAAGTAGCTCGAACGCACCAAAATGAGGTAAATGTTTTAGCGTACGTAGCAATTAATCCTCATGTATCAGTTAGAAGTCTCGCCGAAGAAGTTCATGTTAGTAAAAGTACAATTCAAAGAATTCTTGCAAGTCACAAATACCATCCATTCAAAATTCACTTAAATCAGGAGTTACGGCCCAATGACTTTGTCCGAAGACTTACATTTATAACACACATTCGAACTATGATGGAAGATAATCCAAATATTTTGAATAGAATCTTGTGGAGTGATGAATCACGTTTTCATAACAATGGTGTCGTGAATCGTCATAACAGTCATTACTGGTCTGCAGAAAATCCGCATTGGGTAAGAGAATCTCGATTTCAAACAAGGTGGGGAATAAATGTTTGGTGTGGGGTATTTAATGGAAGGTTGATAGGGCCTTACTTTTATGATGGAACATTAACTGGTGAACGTTACTTGATGTTTCTGCAAAATGAGTTACCAGATTTATTGGAGGATATTCCATTAAATGAAAGAATAGAAATGATGTGGCAACAAGATGGTGCTGCTCCACATAATTATGGTAGGGTAACGCAGTTTTTAAATAATAGATTTCCTTCTTTCTGGATCGGTAATGCAGGACCATGTCTATAGCCAGCGCGATCACCAGACCTAACACCCCTCGATTTTTTTATTTGGGGTTATTTAAAAGATATTGTATACTCAAATCCACCACGCGATGTTGATGATTTAAAAAATAAAATAAAAGAAGCATGTAGAGCTGTTACTCCAGAAACGATAAAAGCGGCATGTACGCGTGAACTATTGAGAAGGTTTGAGGCTTGTGTTGAAGCGGAAGGGGGGCATTTTGAGCACATTATTGAAAATTAATTGTAGAATAATGGTATTATTGCCTTGATTTTCATGTGATTAAATTTGTTTGTTAAACTTTTTTATTTATTTTGTTAAACTCCTTTTGATCGAAAATACACAACTAATAAATTTTAACATACTAAGTGTATTACATGGTTGAATTCAGAATAAAAAGACCTTTAATATGAGCAGTCACACTACCACCTTTGCATTTGATATTTTATAATGACATGACGTCATAGCTACGCTGATGATTTCGCTGACGTCATGAGGGATTCGCAATATTGTAAAATCCGTCCAATTGCTGCATACCAAATTTTATGAAGTTATCTTCAGCCGTTTTAGAGTTATAGCCTGTATAAAAAATTCTGGGACACCCTGTATATATATATACTCTATGTGATACAATAACTTTTAAAATCAAAAATCAAATAACAGGTAAAACCGAATTACTCTGTGAGATAGATTCCCCTATTTAACTGCTAATATTTTGTTGTACAATGCACCACATTTATATATTTAAACGTATTTATTTGGCACGAATGAACACTTTAGGTGTTTACTAGGAACTTATACTCGAATCGTTCTTAAAATTCCCTTTATCCTATCGTAGCCACGAAAACTACTTATCGCCGACGTGAAATATGATACTTTATTCATCTGTTTCAGACAATTGGTTGTTTTGTCGAGAAATGCATTTCTGAAATATTAGGGTATGCCCATAATTTAATTTATTATACTTGAAAAAAAAAAGTATTTTAAGAATAACAGAATGAAAAAAAATTGTCTTACATTATTGATGTTGGACAAATTTTATCAATGTTACGGAAAGAAATTTCCAATAATCAATTTCCTTCGTTATCAGGATAGTATCATAAGTTTTTTTTAACCAGGTGTGTGGATTTATCGTTGGAAAACAACAAAACAGATTAACACATTATCTTAAAGAATAATAAAATAAGTAAATAACAACAAACACTTTTTATTGGCAAAATTTCTAAAATAAGCAAAGAAGCACCGTTTTTGGAACCTGCACTTCACAGATCTCATTCTAACTTTCTAAGGTATCTACGAATAGTTCTCTGGTTACGAACTATTTTATGCGTTCCCAGAAGGATTACAAATTATTTTATTCACAGGCGTTAGCAATACTCGAGACTGGTTTTGTTTTCCTGCTCTAGCCGTTTAGGACGTTTCCACACAAGCGCTTGATAGTCCCGACTTTCGTACTTATTCAGGACACGGAATTAGTTCAGAACTAATAATTGACTTGTTAGAACCCTACTTTTAATCTACGCAAACTCTGACCATTTCCGAACTAGTTCTTAAGCTTGTTCGTACAAATCTTCTGTGTTCTAGCTCTAGACATTTGGGAAGTTCCTACGCATGTGTTTAATATTTCCATCTTTTGTACTAAATCAAGGTACGGAAGTACACTCACCGTTCTTGAACTAATTCTGGTATAGTTCTTTTATTTGTTGGAACGATTTACGGATTAGTTCCGAATTAATTATTGACTTGTTAGAACGCTACTTTTAATCTACGCAAACTATGATAAATTCCGAACTAGTTCTTAAGCTTGTTGGTACAAACCTTCTGTGTTCTAGCTCTAGCCATTTGGGAAGTTTCCACGCATGCGATTAATAGTTCCGTCTTTCGTACTTAATCAGGACACGAAATTGCATTTACCGCTCCATTACTACTTCTGGTATAGTTCCTTTAATTGTTGGAACGATTTACGGATTAGTTCAGAATTAATTATTGACTTGCTAGATCGCTACTTTTAATCTACGCAAACTCTGACAAATTCCGAACTAGTTCTTAAGCTTGTTGGTACAAACCTTCTGTGTTCTAGCTCTAGCCATTTGGGAAGTTTTCACGCATGCGATCAATAGTTCCGTGTTCCGTAGTTAATCAGGACACGAAATTACATTTACCGCTCCATAACTAATTCTGGTATAGTTTCTTTAATTGTTGGAACGATTTACGGATTAGTTCAGAATTAATTATTGACTTGTTAGAACGCTACTTTTAATCTACGCAAACTCTGACCAATTCCGAACTAGTTCTTAAGCTTGTTGGTACAAAGTGTTCAAGCTCTAGACATTTGGGAAGTTTCTACGCATTTGTTTAATATTTCCATCTTTTGTACTTAATCAACCTACGGAAGTACACTCACAGTTCTTGAACTAATTCTTGTATATTTCTTTTGTTTGTTGGAACGATTTACGGATTAGTTCAGAACTAATTCTTGACTTGTTGGAACGCTACTTTTAATCTACGCAAACTCTGACCAATTTCGAAGTAGTTCTTAAGCTTGTTGGTACAAACCTTCTGTGTTCCAACTCCAGCCATTTGGGAAGTTTCTACGCATGCGATTAATAGCTCCGACTTTCGTACTTAATCAGGACACGAAATTACATTTAACGCTCTATAACTAATTCTGGTATAGTTCCTTTAATTTGTTGGAACGATTTACGGATTAGTTCAGAACTAATTCTTGACTTGTTGGAACGCTACTTTCAATCTACGCAAACTCTGACCAATTTCGAAGTCGTTCTTAAGCTTGTTGGTACAAACCTTCTGTGTTCTAGCTCTAGCCATTTGGGAAATTTCTAAGCATGCGATTTATAGCTCCGTTCTGTAACTAATTCTGGTATAGTTCTTTTATTTGTTGGAACGATTTACGGATTAGTTCAGAATTAATTATAGACCTGTTAGAACGCTACTTTTAATCTACGCAAACTCTGATCAATTCCGAACTAGTTCTCAGGCTTGTTGGAACAAACCTACTATAAGAATGTGATTACACAAAATATTTATTGATTCACAATCGTTTTTATCAGATACTATGAATGGACCTTGAGAAAATTGGACCAAAATTTCTTGCAGTTTCAAAATATTTCAATTGATTGTCTATTTGTAGAATTTTTTTTTGGTGTGGGATACGGAAGAATTTAAAAAAATACAATAATTCTTGATAACGGCAGCTGGAACCCGAAACGTTAAAAATGAAAATATCAAATTTCATTGTTTCATTCACTAAAAACGAACAGAATAATGAATAAATATATTACTAAGGAATGTTCAGAAGGTATTAATTTTATATCTCTTACGTGTAAATACTGATCCAGTCTGGTTATGTGGTTCTAAAAGAAACAGAAATTTCGTCTTGCTCTGTAAACGTTCAGAGAATCATATCTTCCTACGCTCATTTACTGCATACTTGGTCATTTTAATTAATGTGTTGATTTGTAGATTAATATAATAAACGTCTTGAGTCTTAAAAAACCTGCTGGTGCCAGCTGCTTCTAAGAATTCGAACCTGTTAGTTAGATGTAATAATTGTTACAAAACGACCTAAGCCACATAATAATATTACTTACTGAAGCGGTTTCAGTTTGATGATATAAAAAAAAGGTTTATGTGATAAATTTAATAGCTTTAAAAAAATAGGAAACTTTTCGAAGCATTTTTCTTTTTAATTAAATTAGATTGGAGATTGTTTATATCTCATATAAATCTTTCTCCTACAGGATTTTTTATGCATACTTATGCTACTGAAACTGGTTAAGAAATAAAAAAACTGCTCTCTCGTTTCATAAAAAAATAATATATGCAACAAGTAGTACATTTTTCTTGAGTGGACTAAAGATACTTTATGCATACAAAATATCAAACTTATTCAAATAATAAAATCGAAACTCCTTCACTCAATCACCAAACACTCTGAAAACTTTGGAAAAACCTCAAGTATCTTTCGAGTGGAAATTAACGCCCTAGGAAACTGAGCCCAGTGCAATATTGCTAAATATATAGAAGAAAAAGATAAGAACCATGCCGGATGGTCCAGCAACCATTAAAGCACTGAATTCTTGTGTAATTATCTCCAAAATGGTATGGTGTGCCTAGTGGAACTCAATGTACCAGGCTAAAACAGCAACGTCTTCTTACTGTGGGCTCCAGGGTACACTGGACAAGAAGGAAATCAAATAGCACATGAACTAGCAAATCTAGAGGCTGAAACACTCTTTTGAGGGTCGGATCCATTTTGCAGTATCAGCACCAATATAATATTGGAAGAAATATACAACGTCGAAAAAAAGGGAAGATCTGACCATTGGAAAGATCTAGTAACGCTAAGCGATCAAATATACTCCTGGAAAGCTACAACCAGGTGAGGCTGACAGGATAGTTGACCTTAATGAATAATGTTATTGACATTAAGGGTTTTCATCCCTTTTCCGCCTTATTTAGGTAACAAATACTTATTATGCCATTATAATAACAAATTAATTAATTTAAACAACACTATCTATAGCCTTAACAATGAAAACAGTAACACATTAACTACTAAAGATCCAGACGCTGTGAAGATTTTTCTTGGCGACCAAATCTGTTAGTCAGTACAGTTCTTGGTAGTAGGCTGTTCCTAGAGCGATCACAAGTGGTTGGAAACTGGACGACTCATGCGCAGAGCAACTCTGTGAACGGTTTTTATTCATTGCGCGTGAGTCGTCCAGTTTCCAACCACTTGTAATCGTTCAACGAACAAACCTAGTGTATCTGCTTCATAAAAAGACGCAGTTGAAGTGCGACTGTTAATGGACAGAGTGGACTTTACAACCATGTTTTCCAATGTTGTGGTTTACGGAACCACAATTGGCTCTGTTTCCGTTAGATCTGTTTCTTTTTTATTTAGTACCTAAAGATGGTGTCCTCATTGGTTTTCGCTACAACTGAGCGGGGGCTAGGCACTTCACCACCTTTCCAATTGTGCGCAGATTTGTGAATACGAATTTCAACTACTTCCAGTTTATTTGGTGGTCTAGAACTTGTATCGGCGTAAGACTTTTGTTTTCTCCTAATGGTTTCCAACTCCTTCCTCACTTCAGTGACTATCTTTGGTTTAAGATCCTGTTTTGGCATTGAAAATATTGTTCTAGTGATGAGATAGAGGCAACAATCCAGCTCGGAACCCGTCAGCGTATAAGAGAGAGATAGAAAATCAGAGGTTCAGGCTGTATTTCTCTAATGGCACGCATGCTATAGACGAGAGACAAAGACAGAAAAACCTCTGAAGTTTGTCTTTTTCTCTCTCACCGAGTTCAGACGGACATTCCCACTTACACAGCGGCCTCTATCTGTAGTATCTCTATGGATGAGGCTCATGTAACGTATATATTACTGTCAGGATAGATGACATTAATACCTGTAAACGTCAAATTGGTTACAGTTCATGTGAGGTCAAAGGTGACATTTTGACAAGTTGATGTTATGGAAGTTTTTTCACTCTGATCATAAACAGGCGCTTAAACCGGTGACATACAAGGTACTCAATGGATAAGGCACAAAAATATTATTTTTGTTATTCCACTGTGGGTTTTTAAGATTTATTAGTTCATTTCAGAAGCATTGACGATTCTGTATACTCGTAACGTAAATTTAAGTTCAATACAAAAATAGTTGGTAATTTTTAAAAGCTATAAAAGTTAAAGTACGGCGTTTGTTTCAAATTTTACATATTAACTTTCGTGAAAGTCTTTTAAAAAAATAACCGTCACGAAATGGTTGAGAATCGAAAGAAACGAAAAGGCACGTGGTGCCAGGTGCAAAAACATCTGCGGTGTGGTATAAGAACCGGCCTCAAGTAGCATAGCCCTAACCCCGAGAAAGAAAACCAGCATCTGTTTTTTTCGATAAATGGGGATGGGTTTATGGACGATGGGGACAAGAGAGTTCGACAAAGCAATGGGTCGTGCCGTGAGAAAGATCCAGCTGCTTTTGCGTAATAAAACAATTTTAATCTTATTTGGGAAACAGTTATTGATTAATTTAGAAACTGTAAATGCCGATTAAAATTATTTTGAAAATAATTCGATATTTATCACATCCTCCAGGCTTTTTGTATATTTAAACTAATATTTTCAGCATTTTATTACATACTTTACTATTATTTGATTTTAAGAATGCCATAAAATTTCTTTTTATAGACTCAACTTAACTTGGGTATTTGCGCTACCCATATTTCTACGGTTTTACAGCAACGTAATGTTGCGGTAAGTGGTGAAAGAAAATTACTTTTCACAATAATAATTTTAATACCAAAATACTTATAATGTAATATTGAGACGATTTGTTCGAGATACAAAAAACCTCAGGCAAAGGTGACTGTAAAAAAGGAGTTTAAGTTGTGGTTGAGTCGTTTCCTATACCTTTATTGCAAGTATTGTTAGTCGTTTATAGCGTGTGAATGGCTTCAGGCTTTAAATTGAAATAATTTACGGGGCGCAGTCAAAATTTTTAATAATAACTATCGTAAATAACTTGATTTAAATTTTTAAAATAAATGAAAATGTACAAAATTATAATGAGATGAGGATTTTAATGCTTTTCCCATGTTTTCTATATAATTTGAACAATTGTAATATACTGTTACTTCTTTATGCCAATAGCATAATAATTTTGAGTTATTCATAAACTGATCTTAACCGGAAGTTAAAAACCTTAGGAAAATTATGCTAGTATATACTGTAAATACCACAAAAACAAAAGTTATCGTTTTAGCAAAAATTTCATTATGCTAATCAGCAGCTTGAAATTTTTAAGCAATCAGTAAAGTTTTATAGATCTTCCAGATCCAGTTGTAGTATCACTACATTTTCCCTTTTCTTTCAAATGAAAAGAATCCTCTTTATCACCTGAAAAGCTCATCATTTCACTACCACTGCTGTTTACATTATACATGTTGTCGTTAACACTTACAAAACTTTCACTGCTAAAACTTTTAGACCTGTTTATGCTGGTATCTAGGTTGCCACTAGATATAACACCCTCTTCACTCTTTTCATCCACGTTTATATTTTCATCATTTTCTACCACTCTCAAAAACATTTTTTGTTCAAAATTTTCATTGGTAAATATGTTGCTATAATTTTGATTTTCAACAATTCTTTTATTTTCAACAACTTTTTTACTGAGTTTTATAAATTTTCTATTACGTCTTATTGTTGAATTGTTTTCTAATTTTATTATATAAGATCTACAACTTATTTTTTTCAAAATTTGACCATTTTTCCATTGTGTTTTTGGTTTGATTTGAACTTTTACCAACGAATTATTTTTTAAAGGTGGCAGTGCTTTAATGTTTCTTTTGTCATAACACCGTTTTTGATTTTCTTGACTTTTTTTATAAATAATTTAAATTTATTTTTATTGAAGTTTCTTAAATGGTTAGTTTCAATTTCTGGAATTACTGATCTTAAATTTCTATTCATTAAAGCATTTGCTGGAGAATTTTCTCCATCTAAAGGAGTCTTTCTAAAATGTAATATAGCTAAATAACACACATTTTTTAAAAATATTTTTAACTGGACTGATTTCTCAACTTGTCCATTTGACTGTGGATATAAGGGTGAAGAAGTTATATGTTCAAATTCCCATAATTTAGAAAACTTTTTGAATTCAAAACTTGAAAATTGAGGACCATTATCAGATATTACAATTTTGGGAATACCAAATCTAGAAAATATGCCTTTTATTTTATGAATGATATTATTACTTGTCAAATTGTTATTTAAATTAATTACTTCTACAAATTTTGAATAATAGGTAGTCCACTATAATGAGGTAACATTCAGAATGAAAACTATAAATATCCATACCTACTTTTGCCCAAGGCAATCTTGGTATATCATGAGGCTTCAGGGGTTCCGGACCTTGTGATTTGCTATACGTTTGGCAAATACTTCATCCTGAAACCATGTCTTCAATCTGTTTTCTCATACCTGGCCAATAAAATGTCAAATTTACTTTATCTAGGCATTTTTTATAACCTAAATGACTATAATGTACCTTGTTTATAATTTCTTTTTTTAAAACTTCAGGTACTATTAATTTTTGACCTTTAAACATCAAATTATCTATACAAGAAATGCCATTTTTAAATTTATAATAGAATTTTATATTCTCTGGCCACTTTTTAACATTTGATGCACTTCACACCGAAAGCTGGACAACTGCGGAAAGCATGCACTTTACCACAGTTTGTGCATTGATTCTGAGACTGCTGCTTTGATTTATGCCTCCATGAACTTGTACCAGCTTGTACTTGCAAAACATTTCTTTCAGAATCAATAATACTATGTCCATTCGTAATATGCCTTTTCTGTTCTCTAGTACTTTCAGCATTTATACAGATTTTGACAGCTTCGTCCAAGGTTTTCGAATCTTCTTGTAGGAGTTTTTCACGAATTCTTTCTGATTTCAAACCACATGCCAACATATATTTTATTGAAGATTCTCTTAATGGTCCAAATTCACATGAAAGCTATAAATTTTTTAGCCTGTCGCGCACACGGGAAAAGCCTATTTTATGGACTCGTAATGAAATATACTATTACGTTACTTAACATATGTCAAGTGATACCAACGGTATCTAAGGAGAGGTTCACATTGACCTCTGACAATAGGTATCGTTTGCGCAAGTGATGTATTTCTTTCGCGTTCCAACTGATTATAGTATCTTCGTTCCAACTGGCGTTAGTACCGTTTTTGGTATCGTTCGTGCAAGTGCTGTATTTCTTTCACGTTCCCACTGATTAAAGTATCGTTCTTGGGACTGCTTGGGACGGTATAGAAACTGTACCTTCTTGAAGGGGTGATACAGTTGATGTGTCCATCCCAAATTCGAGTTTACGCACTATACAGTACTCGAAACGATTCCAGTACGGTTCATAAATGCCAGTTATTGGAACAAACCTAGTATCGTTCTTGGGACGGTACAAAAACTGTACCAACTGGAAAGGGTGATAAAGTTGTTGTGACCATCCCTAATTCGACTTTGCGCACTATACAGTACTGAAAATGATTCCAGTACGGTTCCCAAATGCTAGCTGGAACAAACCTAATAATGTCAACAACTACCTACTGTGACCAATATTAAGAAGGGGTTCGTTGGCGTACCTGATAAAATATCTCATTCATAAGTGACTCCATGAGATGCAAAATTTGGATTAAATAATTCCTTAATACTCTCTATGTTATCCTATTAGATTAGATATGATGACAAGGCTAATTGGCACTGCGACCCATTCAGATTTATTGTGGTCCTTTGAATCTAGATTACATACTCTAGCACAGAATTTGCACATGACTTCGTCTGTCTACCCCATTAGCTTTGCGAGCTTAATAAGCTTACTACGCACACCTACTACGGCTTTGACATTTATGGCTAATGTTCTCTAAGAATCTGTTTCGCCTGTCTCTGTCCTGGTGATACTTTCCATCATTCTAGAGATTTCTGTACCACCCACTTTCTTGTGGCCATGTTTATTGTCGGTTTTACGACGTTCTAGAAGGATTTAGGTCCACTTTATGGATTTGAGCATTTCCTGGCAAATCCATCAGTATTTTCGTTGCCCTCGTGACCTGGTACGATCTCCAAGTAAGTGCCTCTACGGAATTCAGTGCCTCCAGTAGATCTACTGTACATTCTTACCTCTGTCTTCTAATTTATTCAACGCAGTAGGAAATCGCCGTCTCTTCCGCTTGGAAAGTGGTAACGTCTTTAAATGGTCTTATTGGAAGAGCGTTCATCTTTTTTAGCCCTACAATTCTGGCTCCTACACCTACTTCTGTCTTGGAGCCGTCTGCATACCATGCTGCCTCAACCTGTAGGGGTGCACCTTTCTTCCACTCTTTCCAACCTGGTATAGTTATTTGGAACTTATTATTGAAGCTATATCTAGTGGCAAGTGCGTCAATAGGTTACTCCATCAAGTAATCCGCATTTAGCTCCTCGACAAGCTTGTGATAGTCACCAATGCATGTTTGGCTGATGTGTTTTTGACTTTGAAGTAGTCTGTACGTTATAGATCTGGCTTCTTCTTGTATAAAAATGTGTGGTAGTGGTTGATTCAGCAGAAACTCCATCGTAATTTTGGTAGTTGTTTTTATGTCTCTCGTAATAGACAGGCAAGCAAGCCTATGTGCTGCCTAAGAGCTATATCTCCCACAGTGTCTTTGTCCACCACACTACTGATCAGTAAGTTATCATTGATCAAACAACCCTTGTGTATAGCTATTGGATCATTTTTGGGTTGATACTCCAGTTTTTCTAACACATTCTTCAGCAAATGCCGAGGCCGAGGACAATGGTCTGTATGGTATGTATATTTCTGGGTACTTTGTTTCTTTGGAAAATGGTATCACCGTTGCTCCAAACCACTATTGGTTTTAAGCCTTTTGATGAACTTACCTACCTCCTCTCTCAAAACTTAATTTTTTATCATGAATGCTCTTAAATTGAGATCGTTTATAATTAATGAATAGGATTTGTGATATACTCAATGAAGCTTTTTGCTTATTTACAGTACTTGTCATATATCTTTTATTATTTCGGTTGTTCTTGTTGTTACTTTAGTTCAAACTTCTTGTAATAAGAAACGTCTTTTTCACATAATTTACTTACTTAATATTATGTAATCTTTGAACTTCGTCTGTGGTAAAAAAATATTTAAATTTAATTGAGTATAATATGGGAAGCTTATTTTGTGTCTTAATAAAAATAAAAGATTTATTTGAATATATTTTTATTCATCTCGAAAACAAGATAAAAAAAAACAACAAGCAAATGTATATTTTATGTTGTTCCCAGGACTGCCACGGAGTGCCCACTAGCCAAGGCAGTGCACCTGTCAGAGATGAAATCGACAATTATACATTAATGAGGGGTCTGCAGAACGATACGCATACGGTCATCGAATTTCGAAGAGCTTTTGACACCTGCGATTCCGACGATTACGTTTTATCGGTAAGTTTAACTAAAATAACTCCTAAATTAACTATATTTATTTTATTTATATAGTTATTTAAAAAAGGAACTGTTTGTACAGGATGTACCACAACTTTACACAATATTTTAGTTTCACGACAAGCTTATAGTAGACTCCGTTTCACATAAGAAGAAGCCACTTGAAGTTTGCCAACTGACTTGCGCAGAAACCAAAATCGGTCTTGTTTATCTATGTCGCCTCGTAACAACCGTTTCATGTCATTGGCGTTACAAACGATTTTCATGCCGACAGCCATTTTATGATTGACATTTGAGGTTGTGTTTGAAGCAGTCATTTACTGTCGAATATTTTTGATTTTTGAATATTTTAAGACGTTTAGCTAGTTTATCTGTGAGTGTTGTGTGTTTTATTTGATCTAATACCATGCCTCCTAAAAAACTTGGTATTAAAGGAAAAATTATCCACATTATTCTAATTTTGCGTTAACCTACAAAATGTGAAACCGTTATGCTACTGATTTGAAGTCGAATGTCAATTTTACAATATGGCGCTGGTTTTGACAACAAGTTCGCGCATACGACTGCAACTTCAAGTGGCTTCTTCTTACGAGAAACGGAGTCGACCTATCTATCAATTGGCGAATTCAGGATAAATAGTTTGACAGACATGTCATTTCCAGTTTAATACCGGAAGGGAACAGCAACTGATATAGAACGCCCTGTATATTATTTTTTTTTTGATTCCACGTAAAATTTCAATGTCACTTTGTGTAAAATACGCTATACCTAAATGTATACTTTTCTAGATATAATTTTTTTCATGAAAAATTGACAGATGCAGGCAGACATTTATATTAAGAATTTGACGTGTACATACCCAATATTAAATAATAATATGTATATAGTTTGGCAAGTCTATCTGAAGCTATGCGACATCGGTAAGAGGTGAGGAAACATGGCCGATATCTGTCATAAATGTACCAATGGCGTATGGTAACTATTTTATAAAAATATTGAAAATAATAATTATTATTATATAATAAGTATATCTATATAGAAACTGATTTATGCTTTGCTTTAAAAGTACGGTATTTTTCAAAACATGGTATTTTTTAAAAACAAATAATGTTAAAAAATCGTACTTGAATTCAATATGGATACGAAATAATAAGATACCAAGTAAAACTGAAAATACAAAGGTATACACTGACAACGCCACTGGATAATCAATGTCAGTCAATTGTCGAAGTGAGAGGGAAGACCACACGCACGCGCTTGCCAATAGGAAGTCAGGTGGTTACTTAGCAACGGGGTTTGATAAATATTCACCAATTGAGTTAGTCGGAGGGCGTGGTAATTATGATTTTCGCACGACGTTGCTGGCTTGAAGAAAACCCATAACATATTTGAAAAAGTGTTCATCTCTAAATATTCATATATTGAAAAAATAATGTTAATAGACAAAATCCAATGAAACAAGCACATTAAAGAACTAACGTTTAATCATTATTGACATATTGTTAATAATAAAAAGTCCATTTTCTAATTATTATCACTACAAACTTAGCACTTTAGCTTTTTCATAGTTAAACGTTGCAATATCGAATGTTTTCGACCGCATTCCTTTCACAGCTTCAGTTATGTTTGCCAAATTATAGTTGAGTTGATTGGTGGAAAGGTGTAGATAATTAGTGACAAGTCGAAAACTGCTTGATTGTATACAGGGTTTGTTAAAAAGTGATGTAAAGTTCAATTTCAAAAAGGGTCAAGTATCTTAATTTTTTCAAATGGAACTATACGGCCAAAAATGAGGGAAGTTTACTTTCCTTTACCTACCCAAACAGTAGTGTATGTAATTGTCATAGGAATACTTAAATATAGGGGAAGTACGTCCAAAATTACATAGTATTTTATTAATTATCAATAACTTTCATATTATTCATAATAGGAACATATTTTTTTCTTACAACTGCTTATATTAATTGGTTATAAGAAATCATAAAGGTTTTGTCAGAAAAATCAACAATTACAAAAATATTTAGTATTAAATGGAGATCAAGTTAAATCCGTTTTGTCCATGCCGTAGGGACAAAACGACACGAGCCGTATGGACTAAATGACATACACAGCCATCAACATGAATAAAATAAGTAATAGCAAAAATTAATTGCACAATTCGCAAACAAATGTTTTGGTACGGTTTGGCAAACCCAAAACCCAACGACTGCACCGCATGCACCTCAACTCCCCCTCACCAGGCTTTGAACGTGAGTAGAGATCGTTGCAGTAAATACAGGCACCATCGTCTTCTTAATCAAGGCATCTTCATCTGAGTCATCATTAATATAGAGAGATTTAGTAACTGCCTGTCTTCTTTTACTAGTTGGTTTTCCAGCTTCGGTCTCTCGTTTGAGTTATAATTCTGCCATATTTGGTGATGACGTAAGTAGTAATGTTGTCGTTCGTTTCTTTGACTTTCGTTTACCCTGTCTACTTACAAATTTACCACTGGGAACTGGAGAAATTAAATTAACTTGAACTGCTAAAGAGCTTGTCGATGGAAAAGAACTTGTAGATGGTTGAGAAATGTCTGAGTGACCAGTCACTGTGTTATGAATATCTGCTATTGCGACTGAAGAATCCGATGAACTAGATAGTTTACAAGAACTAGTGGATGGCTTCAATGAAGATTCAGGGGCATTAATTTGTTTCTGTGCCATAATCTCGCCAGGCTCCGGTTCTATTGGCAACGATGGAAGAAAGTTATGTTCCTGGATTGGGTCTGGGTTATCAGCTGTGGAAACTATTGGCTTATTTGTTGTTTCAGCAGGTTCAAAAAAGTGATCGGGAAATATGTCTGGATTAACTGGCCACAGTCCAGTGATTTTGCAACCATTTCATGCATTTTGAACTGGAGCAGTTTTTCCATAAGCTTGATTAAACAAATATCCGATCTGAAGAGCTGTCATCACTCATCCTGGATGATTTCTTAGCCAGATAGAAATCTCTTGGTTAAAATATGTCTTGAGCGGTGCAAAAAGGCACACTTCGAGAGGCTGCAAACGCTGGCTGCAGTGAGGGGGAAGACAAACAATTTCGATTCCATTCTCCTTCGCAAAGCTCAAAGCTTCGAATGACTTATGGCTGGCATGGCCAACGACAATAAGAAGGACGTCATCATCATGACTAGCTTTTACAAAGTTTTGAAAATGCTGGAGCTACTTCACGAATATTTCAGTGGTCATCCACCCGCTTTCTTGAGCTGCTCTAACCGTGCCAGTTGGTGCTTCATCCACGAGCTCGTTTTTCATATTTTTCCTCGGGAAAATCATGAAAGGATGTACGTACGACCCAGCTGCGTTCATGCAGCACACTACTGTCACATTGGATCCACGCTCCGCGCTATTTAATGGCACCTACTTGCTTTCTGCCAGAGGTAGCCAGGATTTTTTGAGATCTTTGGACAGTAGAAATCACCGATTCGTCCACATTGTAGATGCGGTTTGCGTTGAATTTGTATTTGTCTATGTATTCTTGATAGTTGTCAAAAAACTTTTTTCCCTGGTGTCTATTAAAAGCTTGGGCGCTGGCTGCGGCTCAGGTTTACGTAAAGATATGTCTTTATGACGTCTTTAAAATCCATCTAGCCACTCCTGGCCAGCTTTACCCTTATCTTTATTAAAACAGTGAGCAAAGCCATTCTTTTCAGCCAATTCGAGTTCTTGGAGCAAATGTCAACATGGTGTCCGTTGTGTATTTCAAACGACTCTCAGAAATCCAATAGCATATTTTCGGTGTAGGCGCTTCTTAATTGGCTCATTTTTGACAGTTTAAACCGCGCTAATTTTCAAAGATCGCCAATATGTCGTTTTGTCCGTATATGTCATTTTGGACGTACTTCACCTACTTTTAATACCTACACGGAGAACAGAATTATCACTAGAACAATATATCTAGATCGACCAGGTCTCTATTTTTTCTTGTAGCTTCTCCTAAATAGTTTCCAATCTATAGATAGTGTAAGCTCGTCGTGGAACAGTATTCAACAGTTTTGACCAAAACAATAATTCTAATTATTTCAGAGTGACACTGTACGAATAATTTGGGCACTTCATGAATATGATCCGCAACGAGGAGCAGAAATGGTCTACCATGGTGAAAATAGAGGATACCAAAGCATTCATTTACTAGGACCGCCACCAGTAGCTAGAATGACTGCAGGTCATTCTACTTCATGGGACGTTGTTTTAGAAAACGTAAGTACAATTAAATTGTTACGTGTGCCCCCGTAACCTTTTAAAAATTCTGTTTTTGTGCTTATCATAATTTTTTTTTTCGATAGTTCAATGTTCCAAAGGATGCGACGACGTTGTACTGGTGTAAAGTATTCAAAGCTCCATCTTTGAATTCTAAACACCATATCGTAGGATTCGAACCCATGATTGGTGGAAATCATTCCAAAATGGTCCATCATATGGTTATGCACGAATGCGAATTAGACGAAAACGAAGATATAGAATTATGGGAATCGTTCTCTAAAGAAAAGGGCAAATCTTGTTATTCCAATATACCTTCGTTATGGGATAAATGTCTGACTCCGTTGGTAGCTTGGGCCGTTGGATCGAAAGGTACGTGCTATCTTTATACAATGATATAATGTTATTTTTCATTCACCCCTGGTATAATTCGTATACTGTGTATAATTTATCACAGCTCCTCGAATTTATTGAATCTCTCGAAGCGTTGACTCTGCTACACAATTTCCAGAACGTTCGGGAATAGTACATTTTCGTCTGTTTAGTTAGCATGGGCGGATGTTCGTGGGTAGTGAAAGGATACACCTTGTGTGAAATATAATAATAAGTTCGGTTTAGTATATGAGAGTCTCGCCTAACAATAATTTTTTTGATAAAATTTCAATTGTATAATATAAATTTTGGTTTTAATAGGTGAAAATTTTCCAAATCACGTTGGACTTCCTCTAGCAGAGAAGAAACATTCGTTCTACATGTTAGAAGTTCACTTTGACAATCCCGATGTGAGGAGCGCAGTAGACACTTCCGGCTTGAGGCTACATTATACTAGCGAATTAAGAGAAAACGAAGCCGGCGTATTGGTTACGGGTGTAGCTCCATCTACTTTACACTTTATTCCTCCTTATCAAAAGGAATACAAAACCGCAGGGTACTGTAGTATCGACTGCACTAAAGAGGTAAGTACCAAGATTTTTGTTTTATTTCTGTTTGTAACGTGAATATATTTTCAGGTTATTCCGAAGGAGGGTATTAACGTCGTTTCGGTTATGTTACATTCCCATCTGGCCGCTAAGAAATTAAAATTGAGGCATATTAGAGCTATGAAAGAACTGACGCCATTGGCAGAGGTAAGATTGAAGTTATATGCACGATTCAGTTGAAAAACACGATATATAATTAGCGCAATCAATGGGATATCTAATAGAATATTTAACATAATTGGCGCAGTCAGTAGGATTCTGAAAAATGTGTCATAATTGGTGCAGTAAATGGCCTTTATAAAATGTGGAAACGGTCCATTATATCTCGAGCTAACTAGTTTCAGACGTAGAGCTTTCTTTTCCTTTCAATGTTGGTTTTTCAAAAAAATAATTCTCATCCTAACCACATAATACTATATATTAATGTGACATCGAGTTTATTTCAAGTGATAACCATATCAAGTTCGTCAAATAAAAAACTTTAAGCCAACAATTTGATAAAGAAGACTTCGATACGCAAGAATTTACTGTTTCCATTTAAAAAAAATTCGATGACGTCACATTTGATAAGGTAGTGGGAGTGAAAACTGTTAATTTGGAAAACAGAAATTATAATCGACCTGTCCGGGCTTTACTTTAAAAAATAGTTAACTCGTAAGATAATGGACCGTTTCCACATTTTATAAATGCACTGTAAAAAATTTGATATAACTAGCGCATTCAACGGGATTATGAAAAAATTTAACATAATTGGCGCAGTCAGTAAGATTATAAAACATTTTACATAATTGGCTCAGTGAATTTCAAAATTATCCAATTTAAAAATAATTTTTTCTTTCAGGACAACAGATACGATTTCAATTATCAACAATCGCGGTCATTATCTCAGGACATTCCGATATTACCGGGAGACGGCCTTATAACCGAATGTACTTATTCGACTTTAAATAGAAATAAACCAACTTTAGGAGGCTATACCACCTTGGATGAAATGTGTTTAGCGTTCGTTCTACATTATCCGAGGACTCGACTTGCAGGATGTTATTCCATACCACCTGTGAAGTATTTCTTCGAAAATCTTGGAATTAAAGAATTTTATGGAAAAGATATGAGGGTAATTGAGAAAGAACTTCTCGAGGGAAGTTCCGAAGACGAATCGAATTCTCCACCGGCTATTACTAAATCTGGCGATAAATTATCTTCGGAAAGTAACAGAAGAACCGCAAAAGCGCTTAAAAATACAAAACAATCTATCGATGATCAACCAAACGAATGGAACACTGTATTCGATAAATTAGTCATCAAAGAACCGCAGGAATTTCAAAATTTAACATTTACTGAACATTTACGTAATATGCCGTACAATGAAACCGTGTTTACCAAGACGATGGAGAAGTATTTTTATGAAGGACTGCATTTGACGTTTTGTAGAAAAAGGGACGATCCTGTTGATATGGTAAGTCGTATATTCAATTCAAAAATGTCATATGCAATCGGTTGATAATTTAACCTATTAAAAACACATATAGATATCAATCCCTATACAAGAAATATAATGTGTCACACCTTGTGAATTCCGATTTAACAAATTTTCCTCAACAAAACTTCATGAAAGTATCTGGCCTTGAAAAAACCTGAAAAGTATTCACATACTTATAGTTTCACCGCTGGAAGGCGTATTTGAATATTTAAAATCCAAAATGCAAAATATGTTGTTTTTTGTCAATTTTTTGGTTACTCAGAAAGTATAAAGGTATGAGTTTGTTGTAGTTTATATCTCACAGTTAATAACAAAATACTATTGTCATCTGTCAACAGATATACGTATCATCCAGGTATTATTATTATTAATAATATTCAGCTTTGTTTGTCTGGTTTTGTTCATGTTTGGCTGTTTTTATCCTTCTACATTCGTCATATATTTTTTATATATTATTCAGAAAAGACGCATTTAACTAAGGTGTTTAAATCCCTGTACTTTATCCAGGAACATCCACACTAAAAACGGCACTCACTGATCGCCTATCAACTAAAATATCTAATATTTCACCTCAAAATTGCCGAGACTGTCATAACGTTGACAAAACCTCAGCAGCTTCGCAATTATCCTAGCTCTTCAGCATTCACTCATCATCTTCTGTCTCCAACTTTCTCTGCAGTAGATACATTCCTCTGGTACGATCTTTTCGATATTTTCGTAAAATAGCCAAGTATTCCAGAGCAATGTATCTTTCCTCAGCTTTTGCTGCCAAAATGTACGAGTCGGTTCCCTTGTGTAGTCTACACCTTTTCTTTACCAAAAGGGATGCACTTCTGTATTGGCCTGAATTTTTATTGCCAAACTGTACAGTATGCACACCAACCCTCAGTAGAGATACCCTTTGGGCTCCTACCAACATTTTTTTGTATTTGTTCTTCAGCATAGCTTCTTCTCATATAGGTGCTGACAGCAGCAAGGTTGATGTATAACCTCCAACTTGTCTGTCTCGTCTTTGCTCGTTCCATGTCCAAATTTTATCTTCTCCACTATTATAACGACCATTAAAGTGTATCTTCTCCACTAGCTGCGTCTCTAGAGCTCGGATAAAATTGACTTGCTTTTTCCTCGGTTCCTTCAAGGTAATTTTTTCCATCCAAAAGACAACATTTGCAAAGACTTGTTTTGTGGTTTAGAACCTTAATTGAGTCCGTTTTCTCAGGCAGAGTAATAGAATTTATTGTTTTTTACAAAATTTTGCAATTATTTTTGCTAATATTCTGTTGTTTATATTATTTCAGAATAAAGAAATCGTAAAACTACCAGAATTCCAACAGTACGAAAAGAAAGAAAACATCCAATGCAGCTACCGTTCGAAAACAATTTACACGACACATTCAGCTATCGGAGAAGACAACGCTAATAACTCGGTTCGAATTAAAAATTTAATTTTCACGGTTAGTTATTTTCTAATGATATCGATAATTATGGTGCTGTAAACAAAGTAACAC
This sequence comes from Lochmaea crataegi, assembly GCA_947563755.1. Lineage (NCBI taxonomy): Eukaryota > Metazoa > Arthropoda > Insecta > Coleoptera > Chrysomelidae > Lochmaea > Lochmaea crataegi. Next base: position 15,303,367 of record OX387430.1, read on the forward strand.
CAAGTTTTTAGGGAAATTGATTGGAAATTGTCCTTCGGATGGTTTTTGATCTTTGCGATGTGTTTTTACGCGGTTTCAGTATCTGCAACGTAGATGGTGCTCAAACTGTAGCTGGACTAGTCACGGGCGTTTATCTATTAATATAAAGCCCGTTTGTAATTATCAATGATTTAGTACAAGTTTGAGAAATTTTTAGGATCCTACATAATTGATACATACACATTTTGTATCAATTTTTTTGAAAACTTGTTCTATTTCTGTTCAATTTTAATTGACATGATATATTTATAGAACCGGTTCTATTTTCTATCAATTTATTGACAGCTTAGGGCAAAAATATAGAGTAATATTTATTTTAACGTTGTTTATTTTTGCAACATAACCTCTAGTATTTATTCGTTTTTCGTTTATTTCCACAGCATATTTTATAAAAAGTGAAAAGTTCGAAATAAATGAAGCAATGTAAAAATGTTGTGGTCGCATGATCAAGTAGTCTACCTGATCCAACTTTATAGAGAATAAAGGCCTTGCCTTTATAAAGTCAAAAGTGCACAATATAAAAATAAGCATATGAGTGCTTCTGCTTATGAAAGCATTTAAAAAAAGCTGCTGCTGTTAATAATAAAAATTCAACATCCACATTTCTATTTAGAACACTTTGAGTGTTGCATACATTTGATTTTATAGTTTCAATGTTTAGTGTCCTAAATTTAGGATCCTAAAAAAATGACTAAAACTTGTAATAAATAATTGATAATTACAAAGGGACTTAAGACAGCAGTGTCGAATTGATGGTTTCAAAGGCGATCATTTTACGGGGGATTATATCGTGGAGCGATCTTGCGGGGAGTGACGAAAGTGGGTCTGAACGTAACAGATTGTAGAAGTCTCTGATCGTCTAAATATTTATACCTACTATAGGTACTCTGTTCAAATTTCATTTACGCTCTGTCAAAACAATATTCCCACTTAACAACAACTATGGCAGCAGATGTTTTGCGTTTCTATTGGTTACAACATTTATTTTGTAATCCTTGATTTGTCAGTTTTATAATTCAGTTCATACAAAAAAAACCAACCCAAACTATTTTAGATACAGACGCTTAGCTGATGATGCCTACTTCACCTACTTTCGCTATCTACAGCACGAATACTTCTCGCAAAATAGTCGCCTTCAAAATCATAAACCATACAATATGGTTTATGTTTAAAACCATCAATTTGTCTAAAACTTCAAAAAATTTCAACTAGAATGTCAGAACGATAAAAAATATTTTTCCGTTGAATATAATTTCTCTTTGATAATTTGTCAAATATACTCGTGGATGTTGTCGATGAGCTAGAAACTACTTTTACCATCTTTTATTTTTTAATTTATATTTTTGTACATAGCTTTTTTTGTTATTCTTTATGTTATTGAATATATTTTAATTACTGTATAAAAATAATTCAGTTTTGAGATGTGTGACTGAAAAGTAATAAGTTAGGATTTTTAAAATTAAAAAATACAAATTCAACGTTGTAAATTTTTCGTCATCTTTCGCTATTTATTATTTATTATTGAAGAAGTTTGTATATTGTTTTTTTTTGTAATTCTGATAAAAAATTGAAGAAGATTTTTGTACAGAATATTTGTATATAAAAATGATTTTTTTACCAAAAAGTTAGAATATAATATTTAATAAATAAGTAAACTGTGCTGTGAATTCGACATAGAGGACAATCCATTGTATGTACTATCAATAATGGATTGCCTTGTATGTAATTATTTATAAAAATTAAGCTTACCTTTAGGAATTTAGTAGATATACCTATGTATTTTTTACCACCCACTCTATTTTGATACAGTCTACAATAAAATATCTTTTTCAAAAAACAAAATTAATTGTTTTATTAAAACATACAATTTTTCTAAGATATCTCGGGAGAGGAAGAAGATATCGACATGCGGTTCCGCTATTCTGTTTACTTTTATAATCCCTCCCATTCAATATTTTCGAAAGATAACTAGATTTAAGAAAAATTAATTTGCTTCCTCTAGCGTGCATGTTAGGTTAGGTCGAAATTATTACACTTATATTGGTGGAAAAGAGCTGTTTTCAAGAAAACTAAGAATGCAAAAATCGGTTAAGTAGAACCGGAGTTATGGGTGTTTTTTCATAACAAAGTTTCCACTCCTCCCCCCCCCACTTATTTGAGTCGATAGAATAAAACTTGTAATATCAAATCAAATATATACGCGCAATTTTTTGAAGAATGCCATGCTTGTTTTTGTTATACCCCTTAATCAGGTTAATTTTGAATAAAAATTTTTAATTCAATTACGTCCTCCAGCGGTAGAAACACACATTTGAAAATAATTTTTTTCTCGAGGCCACTTTCGTTACAAAATTTTTTTCCCACTGCTCTACTCTGAACAAAGTTTCACACCAATAGATACCGAGTGTCGCAAATTTTTCAGGATGTTTCTAGAAGCAAAAGATCGAAAAAAATAGTCTTAGATTATTATTTTAAAAGAAACTAACTGTTTCTAATTGATTCCACACTTTAATGAAAAATTAAGTTGATGAAAATTCTAAAAAATTATTGATAATTATTTCGATATTGACATATCATCGTCAGAATGACAGAAGTTACATCTTATGTGATACCTACTTGATGTTTAATATTTTGGCTAGACCAAATTGTGATTGACTTAATTAATATACATGAATAGAAATAAAGAAGATATGATATTACAAATATTAAAACTTAGGTATTATTAGCCCTATATGGATATCCTGGATATCTTCTTACCATTTAAGATCAGTAGGTATAACTGTGCAATGATATAGGAAACCAAGGAAAACTATATCTGCTGATCTTTACAATTGTTCCTTAAGAAGACAATTTAATAGTAGATAGCTCCCTAGATTTATCTGTTAATTGACAACTTCATATTTTGGGTCTCTTTAAGTTTCTTCTAATTTCCAATTCTTCAAGGAAATCTAGTTCTTATTTCTTATCACAAATATGTAGTACTTCTAGTTCTGCGTTAGATGTTAATGAATGTTTGGTGTCAAGTTGATGTTTTGCGTAATGTGATTTATCTGGCTGTTTTAATCTGTATGCTCGTAAGAGTTCATTGTGTCTAATTTCAAAATTTAATTTACATTAGGAGTTGAAGGAAATAAAAAATCAATTTTCTTGATCTAAAAATTCAAAGAGTCAATAATATACTTGATTTTTCAATTTACTGATTTACTGCAGATACATTATAATTTAGTGATACATAGAGCATTTTTAGTTCCTATGAACAAATATAATTTTGATAGAGAAATTAATATTATTAATCAAATCCAACGGTTATCAGTTAGCTACATGTAATAAATAAATTAATAAAAAAGAGAAAAAATTGGCATTACAACTAATACAATACAAAACCATCACATATATATATGCTGGTAATATTCCTAATAATATTTCAAAGGTAATATCTCCTTCAACAAATACAACAAATTCTTTTGAAACTGAAAACAATGTGAGTAAAAAATTGTTAGTAAAAACAAAAATTTCCCCATTTAAAAAATCTGGGATATATAAACTTAAATGTCCAGAATGTAATGCTGTCTATATTGGTCAAACAATTCGAAATTTTGAAATAAGATACAATGAACACTCACAGATTAAAACAACCAGAATCACTTTACGCAAAACATCTTCTTGACACCAAACATTCATTAACACCTAACAAAGAACTAAAAGTTCTGCATATTTGTGATAAGAAACAAGAACTAGATTTCCTTGAAGAATTGGAAATAAGAAGACACTTAGGGGACCCACAATATGAAGTTGTCAATGAACAGATAAATCTAGGGAGCTCTCCACTATTAAATTGTCTTTTTAAGTAACAATTGTAAAGATCAGCAGATATAGTATTCCTTGAATTCCTATATCATTGCACTATACTGATCTCAAATGGGAAAAATATATCCAGAATATCCCCATAGGGCTAATAATACCTAAGCTTTAATATTTGTAATATCATATCTTCTTCTTTTTTCTATTCATATATATTAAGTCAATCACAAGATAGGTCTCTTACTATTTGGTCTAGCCAAAATATTAAACATCAAGTAGGTATCACATAAAATGTAACTTCTGTCATTCTGACGATGATATGTCAATATCGAAATAATTATCAATATCCTTTAATAATTTTCATAATTTTTTAATTAAATAGTGGAATTAATTAGAAACAGTTAGTTTAATTTAAAAAAGTAATTTGAGTAGATTCCACAAAGTATTTAGTTAAATAGACGAAAATTAAATCAAAAATTCGTTTCACTCTTAAGATGCTGAGCATGAAATAAAGTGTAAAAAACAGCACAATAAGGTTAAAAGTAAGTGTATTTCAATGAAAGTACAAATATTCTTATGGATTTTTCAATCTGATACAAATACTCTTTAATATATTAAATTTATTCGGGTTCCCGTTAAAAACCCCAGTTTCTTCAATTTTATCAAAATTGCGCCTAATTGGCAAATTTTGAATTTTCCTTTCGGCGCTGGACCAGCTTGAAGAAATTTCCAAAATATTCCAGATCTTCTTTGCACGTTTATTCATCTCTATAATATTAGGCTTAACTTTACCAGCTTCGTTTACAAGGCCCAATAGTTTTAAACAATCGATTCGTTCACAATTCTCAATGAAATTTGATTTATTTATTTTATAATTAACGTAATTTTTCACCATCAGCACAAGTTTAGATTTTTCCAAATATCTCTTGGTCGAATTATTTTCCGAAAAAAACAAATATACTCTCACAATGTGTATGAAGCATGTGGATATATAATGAAATTTTGGCAAAAGAGACGGAAACTGTTTGTTTAAAATTGCTTTTGGTACTCTTCTTCCAACAATATTTTCCAAAAAAGTCATGTCCACATCAGTTTTTCCAAATCCATTTTTCATTAAGCAACAGACGACATATGGGAAGCACCCGGCAATTCGATTTAATGAAAGATTGTGGTTTTTAGAGCCATCCAAAGTTTCATAAACTTGACAAACAAACGTTAAGGGTTGTATCCATTCCCTGTTGAATGTTTTTATAGCTTTTTTACCTCCATGAGTGTAAATTAACAAATGTAATAATACAAAACTTTCTTTCTCAATAAAAAACGGTTCTCCATTATGAACTGGAACTGTAAGAAGCGGTTCAACGAACAGATCTTGATTAATTTCTTCGAGAGAGTTTTTCGTTGATTTTTGATCGAAATCGATATCTTTGAGTTCGGATCGTTTATTTTTCCATTTTAATAGGGCCGATAGTATGCGACTCTTCTTTTTAAATTTCAACAACGCAGCAGATTGAGATTTTAAATTTGGTGCCGAAGAATATATGTTTTCATCACACCGACTTTCGTTAAGAAACGGTTCACTCACAAATTTTGTCACAGCTTTAATATTCGGCATATTTTCCAACACCACTAATACAAAATCCGGTACTTAATCACTTCGATATTGAATGCTGAATGACAAAACAAAATAATAAAATCATTCCCGTTCATTCCAACTTTATCTTTGAAAATATCCGAGGTATTCAGCAACATTTATATAGAGGGTGATTCACGGCGACAATGTTCATCGTTTACAAATTACTCAGATGTTTGATTTATACTGAGACCTAAAAGATCTCGCTTTGCATTTTGAAAGGATGTTTCTTTTCCCATTCTACAGAATCTACTCTGTTTTTTCTCCACCAATTTGAGCTTTTTGAGGTGCCCTTTCAGAAGACAGTGACACCTCATCAATTTGGTCATAGTTTCCCAGCAGTATATTTCTGTCTTGGGTCCTAGGGCCGATTGTTCAATCGAAGGGTCCTTCCGGTTGAAATTACTCTTACCTACAGCACAAATTGTAAATAATTGTGGTTATAATAATGATGTGTATTATTTTCTAATTTTTAATTCTAATTTGTGCGTCCCCAGGACGTACGTCCCCAATACGTACAAATTAAGTCTGGGACATTGGGACCAACTTAGGACTCAATATGGACGTCCTAAGGATATCCTGTGCTGTCTGGGCATTGATTAGTTTTCATTTAAAAAATGGATACTGCTCTAATGATATTAGGTCAAGCCAATTCATGTTTGTTTGACAGAAAAATTCCTAACAAGGTAGTAAAACATAACCTTCTCCTGCTTCGTTTACTCTTTGCAAATACCATAAAAGGGTGTTCCAACCGCTCTCTCCACCATCTATAGTAAAAATATTGTTGGCTTTAAATGTGTATTCCTGAGAAACTTCGAATAATAGTGAACGAAGCATCAAACTCTTTATTTTAAACGACGCAATCTAATTTAGATACGCCAAATCGTATCTAATTAATGTCGAGGAAATGAAATAATTGAAAATTTAAAAATGTACAAAAGTATTTAATCGCTAAAGTCCATACATCTTTCTTTCAGATTACATCACAGTTTGGAACATTTAAAACAAATATGTACAATATCAAAATGCCTATATAAAACTTAGAACTACGTATATTATACGATTTTAAGTACCATTCAAATTTTGTGGTGGAAACATCCTGTATAGAGGCAGATAATAATTAATATAAAAGAAACTTGAAACTGCCGTCAACAATAATTCATGAATGAACAAATATAAATTAATCATAGCCATCAATAGTTGCTGACCATTGCTCAATTGTAAATCCTTAGCATTGTGTTTTGTGATATTAATATAGAAAGAAAATAGAGATAAATATTTTGTTTTATAAAAATAATATATAGATAAAAATTTGGTTATAGATTTTTAATTGAAATAAAATCGTTGTACTATCATTTAACCAGACAAACAAGCTGAAAAGAAACACACATACGCAAGCTTTATTTAAAATATCAAGAAAATTAATACTCAGTAGGCAACCAATAATACAATAAATCATCAACCACTGACTTTGTTATGCAACATAAATGACATTTATTTTAATATTTGTTTAACCATCCTTTGATACAAACAGTCACACAAATAATAGTTATATCATCAACATAAATCAGACAAGCACGTTAAAATTTCTTCATTTCGAAGTAATCCAACAGCGCAATTCGTATTTTGATTTTGGTTGTCATCTCGAATTTCCAACTAGTAAAATTGATAAATAATATTAATTGGGTAACGGCTTTTATTTCTTACCTTCTAGTTTTTTGGGAATATACAGAGAGTTTATGTAAAATTGTATATTGATTAAAAAATCATTTGACTGGCGGACGAATTTATCATCTACAGGACGATATAAATCATCAGCTGTTAGGATAAGGAAATTCAATTTTGGCATTTACCTATAAGAATTTTTTTAACTTGCATAGTAGGTACATTGCCGACATTTCACTATGTTTCCAAGGTCTACAGTTTAGTACACTCCATTCAATATATTCGCTTTGAAGACAATTTCCTCATCATTTTATTAACTAATAATTGAACACACAATATTAATAGAAAGAAAAACTGTTCATTTTCTTAACAAATGTGAAAAGTCGAGATCAAAATCATTGGAATTATCTAAATTAACTTTATTCCACAAAAAATCTGTTGATTGATGCAGGAATTTCTGTCGAGAGGGTTGACCTATGTTCGATAATAAGTAGCCACATTGGGCGGTACAAACTTCGTCGTTCAAAATAACTTCTCTTGGCCAAAATCGAAGTAACTTGTGACAATCGGCTATTTTTAATGAGGCACAATTACCCTGAAAAATACGTACAAATGAATTTTATTTTTCTACTTCAATTTTATCATTAGATATACAGAAACTGTACTTCAATGATATCCATTAAGGTACATATTGTTCATAAATTCACATCCAGTAGGCTACCTTCTGACAGAACTTTATATTAAATTTGGTAGTTCTCTACGGAATGCCTGGGAAAACACAATGAACTAGGCGAGATCATCGTCACCTTACTATGGGTTCAAGGACACATTGGAATAGAAGAAACACCCTTTTGTGGACCGGAACTCTTTTGTGGTATCAGCTTCAATATAATATTGGCATCGCCGGAAAGAAGAGAAGGTATTACCATTGGAAAGATCTAGTGGTGCTAAGACAATCAAATATACTCCTGGAAAACCAGAATTAAATGAATGACTAGGCCAGAGTAAGACTGCGCGAAGATTTTTGACAGGTGACCTGACGACAGCACACTACTTCCTGAACGGGAACTTCAACTAGTGGAACAAGAAGAATGTAGATTTTGTTGAATGGAAGAAGGAACTCACTTAAAGTTACATACTTGAGGAATTCATAGCAATTCAGAATCCTAGAGCACAACACCCAGGAGACTACTGGACAGAAGAGGAACACTCACCTTAACTGAACCGGATATTCTAAAATTCCTTTGGGAAATAGGTCTATAGAAACTACTAGTCTCTGTGACTTTCCTCATAAACTGAGTAGAAGAAAGGGGACATAGTAGATATTTAAGGTCTCAGTGAATGTCACCTAAATTGGGACATCTTTAAAACCTCTTAGTGAACAACCTATAGCTGCTCTTAGAAAAAGTAAATTTGGAAACAAGAAGGCATATGGTCTTTCAACACGATGGTTGTGCAGTCCATTTTGCTCTCTTTGCTTAAGTATTTGATTTGATATTTCCTGATAGGTTGGAAGGGGAAGTTTATTTTCAATACCAGCGAGGTCGCCGGATCTTACGTGTATAGTTTTTTTAAGGGAGAGATTAATAGGAGAATAATGATTTATTCCAAAAATGGGGAAATTTATAATAAAGTTTTACTTACTCCTTGCGTTGTACAGGTACAGGTAGAGCATGGGCTAGGAAAATTAGATTCTCCTACTGCTACATACTTATCTCCAATAAGGCATCCCCGGTGTCTACCGTATTCTTTCCAAGCATTTATATTAATGGAAGGTAGTGAGTGGCACGGTACTCGAGGGTTTAAGAAATTCGATGGAAGGTCGAAGGCATATCGTTGAATGTAACTTTCTATATCCATGTTGTCACAAATGATTTTTGCTAACGAAACTTTTCTAATTTCTGCTAATTGTTGTTCCGTGAATCTTGTCACTGGATTATCAGTTTCGTACCTTGAGATTTCGATTTTAGTATTGACAATTTCAATTTTTAATTACGAACTCACCAAAATCTGTCACATTTCTTCAATTGTCTGAATTGGGTACCAATAATACAGGCGAAAGTAGGTCCCACCATACCTCCCTTCACTGATATCTCGCTCATTCCTCCAGGAAATAAATCTATATCGTCCACCGATGCGTAAATGCTTTTTAATCTTGCAATACTATCCGAAGTCATCTCCCGATGTAAATCTTCGAAAGTATTAGCTCTCTTTAAATTACAATAAGCTCTGTAGTTATTGTAGGAAGGTATTCCGTGGTCTCTAGCTCTTTGGAGGTTTCTTGCAATTAAATCAATTCCTGAAAATTGTAGTTTTAGCTTGTTTTCATGGTAAATTTTGAATTGATAAAACGTGGTACCTGAAAATGGTATTCTTCTATCTTCAAAAAGATGATTGGTCACTTCACCGGTTATAAATTGATCCAAAGTTTCAATTGGCGTTGAAATAAGTCCCCTCATGATTTCATCCACCATATTTTCTCTCATCATCAAGTCCGTTTTGAAAAAACCATCTCGTAAAAGAATCGGAGGATTAACTATTTCGTAATTTGTATTCACCCTAAAATTTCACACTGACAATTTAATGATAGTTTAAGAGTTTATCGCGAATACAAGCAATCAAATAAACATACATAGGTACATAATATCGGTGTAGATACACAAACTTCAAGAACTTAATCACAGTATATGCATATCTAATGATAAAATTAATAATCTGTGTGTTATGATGATGTGTAGTGATGGTAGATTTAACCACAATTGTGGGAGTGGTTTTTATGGCCTCTCTAATATACACGGAAGCAAGCCTTTCGTTTCCTCTTCTGTCCACCACACTACTGCTCAGTAGACTATAATTGGTGTAGCCATTGGGTTAAGACACAAGTTTTACCCACATATTCTTCTGCATCTGACGACGGAAATGGTAGATTTCTGTGGGGTCTTCCGAAGGTGGGTGTTCCATGAAAGCCTTTAATAAAAAATGCATTTCTGAGTTCTTTGTTTCTTTGACAAATAGAATGACCGTTCCTCCTAGTACTATTGGTCTTTAGGCCTGGTAGTGCCTAACGTTTATCATTTTTGTTTTCTGAACATTGACTGTCAGTATATTTTCTATACATCTATTATCAACTTCAATTCAGGTTTTTTGCATTATTTCCGATGCCTCTTCATCAAACTTGCCCCTGATCAAAATAGCGATGTCGTCTGCGTAACCTAGTCAGGTTCCATAGAAGTGATAAGATAAGATAAATATGGGGCTCATGTGCTTCTAAGAGCCTCTCCACTGCGACCTTCGCGGATTTATTGAGTATGCCCTCCTGTTATTCTAGAGTTCCTTGTCTAGACCCGTCCTAATTACTAGACTATGAATACCAAACCTCAGGTCCTCCAAATATTGGAAGGGTTGTGTTTTTTCTTCCCCTATCGTCGAAAACCTCAGCATAGGCAGGACTTCGTAGTAGCACAATATGTGTACTGAGGTTTCCTCATCTTCTTTGCAAAACCTACATATGGTTGTGTCTGACAATCCGATGAGTTTGTTAAGTGTATAATGCTCTCTCAGAAGCCCAACCAGGTTCCTGACTGTTCTCCTATTCTGGCTCAGTAGGTATTCCGTGAATTTGGACGAGGGTTATTTGCTGAACTCTTTGGCCTGCCTCATTCTTGGCGCCTTGTTCCGCCATTATCTATACTGCTTTTGTATCCAAGTACTACTATTTATTTTTTGCAGCTCTTTCGCTCTACCACAGAAAGGTTTTGTGCCAATGAGAGCACAGCACAATGCTAGTGAGTCTGCCTCTGCAGTGATACCTAGTTATATGATATTGACAATCTTCTTCTTACCGGTAATCGCTAATTTCAAAAATAAACATACTGTGCAGGCTCAAAATAACATTAATAAACATACAAATATTGGAGAAATATTCAAAAATAACAGTCAAATTTCACCTGGGTATATGTGGTCTCAATAAGGAATGCCCTATTCTGAAAGCGGCCGCAGCAAATTCATTAACAACTGTTGGGTTACAATTAGGGTTGTAACCCTTGGAATATCCATTGGGCAATAGTTTCAAATCATACAGATTCATAGTGTTCCAACCTAAAATCCTTGGTAAAAATTCGTTGTATGTTATATGTTGAAACTCAGCTATAACAATCCTTCTAACGTGTTCGAAAATATTATCTTCGTCCCAATCGGGATTCAGCTTGAACAAAACATCCGTTATTCTGTTATGCTCGCGCATAAAAACAGTATGAATGGCTGTTAGAGCTGGCTGTTCAGAAGCCCTTGGATCACCTGAAATATAAACAATCAAAAGGGATTACTAATAACTATAAACATATGTATGTTGTATGCTCACCTGCAGCAAAGCATAAACCAGAACGTGATTTACATTCCGGATGTTCCAGGGTTTGAGGCAATAGATCTTTGCCTTTGATAGGATGAGTCGTGTAGTTCATAAGACCTAGTCTACCTCTCAATTTCCGAGCTTTGCAAGGATTTTCTCCGTAAATCATGGAACCATCGAGAAATGCAGAGTTCATGTTCATTTGCTCTCTGGGTCCAAAATGTTGTTGAGCTGGTAGAGATCTCATTGAATGAAGACACATTCTTTCGCCTTGAAATTTTATTAATGTAAATTCAGTATTGGATATAAATTAGAATAATTACCAGTTGTGACGTTAAATTCTGGGTAATAATGATCTCCAGGTGGTATAGGTAATGGATCACATTCCGGATGTACTGTGAATCGGCTGTTGCACGATCTGCAATCTGGTATGGATTCTTCAAAGCCTTTATGAATTGGAGTGAGGGTGATATCATGATCTAGCAGTTGGGCGAATTGCATTGTTATTAAAGTGTATCTAGAATGAATGTTGCTTATATCAGGATGAATAACTCTTGACACTACTCTAGGATTCGGTAGAGGTAAACCTGTTACACCGGTGACTCTAGGTTTTGATATACCTTGAAAAAATAGTAATTTGCTTAATAAAAAGCATTCACTTTCCATTTATCATTGCTTACCATCTTCATATGCACTAGGTAGCAATCGAATGAAGGGAGTTAAGGATTTTCCATAACTAGGATATTGTAAATTATTGCAATGTCCTGTATACGTCCTAAATGGGGATGTGGAATCACACGGCCCTTTTTCGTCACAATCAACATGAGGTTGCATCTGTTTGAGATAATCTGGTAGATAAATGCTTATTTCTATATTTTGCAGACTATCGGTTAATTCGTTTCTTAAAAATGGCAGTTCATCGTCAGTGAGAAGATGTCGTTTTCTTCTTCTATGCATAAGCGTATTGACAATTTCGTTTGAAGCTAGTTCAAATAGTAAGGAACTATTCGCCAGATGAAGAGCATCCTTACTTGCTTTACTGAAAGCTACAGCTATACCTTGAGGCGATTTAGGATTTACACCTCCATCTAGAAAAATAAAGGGTATAAGCAGGCGAAAAATAACTTACAATTTTAGCAACAGTATATCTCACAACTTACAGGATGCAGTAGAAATTAACAGGCAGAAAATAACTTATCGTGCAATTGCCATCTTCACAGATAACCAGGTAGCGCTAAAGGCACTTGATTCCATAGAGGTCAATTCTAAACTAGTACGGGATTGTGTGCATGCTCTGAATGTACTAGAAGACCGTAGCAAGGGGACGGTAGCTTCGGCTCCAGTGCAAAAGAGCAACAAAAAGCAGATGGAATGGCCAGATTAGGCTCGTCAATGTTGTTCGTTAAACCAGAGCTACGGTGTTGCAGTAACAACAACAAAAACAGCTACAGGAAAGTGGACAAATTCACTAGGACAAGAGTAAGCTAACAAATTCATAATACAACATAGAATACTGTCAAAACTGTGGTGAGTCAGCTAACTGGGCACTGTAAGCTAAATAGGCACTTGAAGCTTATGGGACTGACAGATGAAGCAATGTGCAGATTTTGTCAATTAGAAGAAGAAACGGCACAGTACCTCCTGTATCAAGGCGATATCCTGGCCAATATGTGGTACTTTACACTAGGCGTCAAAAATCCACTGACAAAGAACTATGATTTGAAATAATCAGTCTCAATGCTGGGAAAAGTAATCTAAATTGAGATAGATCTGAAAGGCTCGTGTGAAATAGGCCTCATAACATCTAATCTAACCAACACCCATCAAAGAATGCCAGGATCTTTGGAATGACAAGAGATATAAGTTCGTAGTTCTGCCAGGTCAATAAGTGATCTCATTCGCCGTTTTGACTGACAAGATTGGAAGTGTTGTTATTTGCTTCTGTATTTATTGTGTACCTTCAATGATCTTTGAATGGAGATTAAATTCTTGAAAATAAGTTCAGGTTTATGGAAGGGGCAGTTTTTTCCATGTCAACAGAGGAACACTTCCCCCACCACTTTAGAATAGGTGGTACAGAAAAATGATTCCAGCAAAAGTTGTAGCATGAGACAGTTTCCATAGTTGATATTTTTTAGCAGCGTATGCACCCAAAATAGTTATTTGTGTATTTAGAGCGTAAAGTAACAGATTGCCGCTTGAGAAAGAATGTTGCCGCGCAACGCGGAGCGGAGCGAGGCGATCTTTCGAAAGCGGAAATTTTACTTTACGCTCGAAAAACACACAACACACAATTTTTTCTACAGTCGCCCTTTTAATAATTAAAACAGTTTTTTGTATTACCTTAGGTTATAATAGGAGTGCTAGAATAATCGTCATTTTCGCTATTCATCATGATTAACCTTAAAAAGATCTACTGACTAGGGATGTTAAAAAATAATCGATTTTGATATAAATCGATCAATATTTTCTTATAATCGATTTTTAGTAATCGACTATTATAGTAATATTAATCGATTTTTAGTAAATCGATTTTATAAATTACGTGTTTGAATCGATTTTCGGAAACGGCTCGTATTATTTTAACAATTATTGACCATTTTGACTGTTTTTTCAAAATTAGTGACCATTTTTCTCAATTTTTGACCATTTTTCAAAATTATGACAATTTTTAACCATTTTTGACAATAATTGTCCATTTTTAACAGTCTTTGACAATAATTGTCCATTTTTAACAGTTTTTAACAATAATTGACAATTTTCAACCATTTTTGATAGTTTTTGACCATTTTTGACAATTTTTTTAAATTTTAGACCATTTTTTTAAATTTTAGACCATTTTTCAAAATTATTGACCATTTTTGATAAATATTGACAATTGTTGACAATTACGGACCATTTTTCCAAATTTTTGACCATTTTTGACAATTATTGACCATATTTCAAAATTTTTGACAATTTTTCAAAAACTTCAACAATTTTTGACAATTATAAACTAATTTTCCAGATTTTGACAATTTTTGAAAATAATTGTTCATTTTTGACAATTTTTGACCATTTTTGATAGTTTTTGACAATTATTGACCATTTTCGACAATTTTTGACCATTTTTAAAATTTTTGACAATTGACCATTTTTGACAATTTTTGGGCATTTTTCAATTTTCTTTTTAATTTTTTTTTGGTTTTTGACAGTTATCGACCATTTTTCAAAATTATTAACAATTTTTGATAGTTGTTGACAATTATTGACCATTTTTGACCATATTTCAAAATTTTTGACAATTTTCATCTAATTTCATTTGATTTTTAATCTGATGAATTGTTAATGAATGAATCTCTTAGGTTTATTATCGGAATATGGAAAGCATGCACTTTTTAAAATAATACAGAATTTCCAAAATTGACCATTTTTGTCAATTATTAACCATTTTGACTGTTTTTCAAATTAGTGACCATTTTCCCAAATTTTTGATAATTTTTGTCCATTTTTCAAAATGATTACAATTTTTAACCATATTTGACAGTTTTTGGCAATAGTTGTCCATTTTTAACAGTAATTGACAATTTTCAACCATTTTTGATAGTTTTTGAACATTTTTGACAATTTTTCAAAATTATTGACCATTTTTGATAATTATTGATAATTGTTGACAATTATGGACCATTTTCCCAAATTTTCGACCATTTTTAACAAATTGTTGACCATTTTTGACCATATTTCAAAAGCTTTAACAATTTTCGACTATTATCAACTATTTTTCAAAATTTTGACAATTTTTAACAATAATTGTCCATTTTTGATAGTTTTTGACAATTATTGACCAATTTAGATAACAATTGTCCATTTTTGACCATTTTTGATAGTTTTTGACAATTATTGACCATTTTTGACCATTTTTCAAAAAAAATTGAAATTTTTGACAGTTGACTATTTTTGACAATTTTTGAAAATGTTTGACCATTTTTCGAAAGTTTTTGACAATTATCGACAATTTTTGACAATTATTGACCATATATCAAAGTTTTTGACAATTTTTATATAATTTTATTTAATTTTTAATCTGAAAAATTGTTAATTATTCACCAATTGAGTTAATTCGTGGGGCGTGGTTTGATTAAATAAGCGAGCGTAAAAGATTCCTTTTTTCCGCTAGAGCGTAAAGTAACAATCCTCGGCATTTGTCGACTTTACGATTTCATTTGAATATAGTAATTAGTCATTTTACGCGCGACTGTAGAAAAAAGTATTCTCAAACAGTTTTTTGGTGCCAATTTTGTTATAAGAATTTTCCCCGAATTCTAGGATTCCGGGGAACAGCTGGTCGCTACCATTAACGAATCACCCTCTATAAGAAATCAGCTGCTGAACGTACATTGAAGCTAGTTATTTGGAATATTTCCTATTGAAATCACAACAATTTTTTACCTGAATTATAACATATAACCTACTTTGACTCCAAACTTCATATTCCTTCTTCCTCCTTTCCATAAGATCCTCTTGAGCTCTCGATAAAGCTTCTTTCAGTACATCCTCGGTAATTTCAGGCACGTTTTCTTCCTCTATCCATTCCGAAAATTTGGGAAGTTGATATTGATCACAAGATATCCTGGAATTTAAAAATGTATCTTCCTGTACAAATGCTTTAGGAGGTAATTTATTTAGTTCTGGAGCGTTGGCACACAAAAGACCAGAAATAGTTATCTTCTTGATTTCTTTCAATTGATTATCAGTGAAGGAACTAGGTGGAAGATCGTTCTCGTACCAAAACCTGTCTGATTCTTTTAAAAGTTGAAATTGTTTTTTTAGAATACAGTTAAAAGTTGGGCCTAGCAAAGAACCTGAAATAAAACCAATATTACTTTACAAAAAAAAACACTGGAACTGCGAAATTTGAAGTTAATACCTGGTAAAGGCTCTTCCAAAATAGCACCAACTATGAGATCAATATCATTGGGACTTTTATACAACTGTTCTAACAGTTTTAAATTTGATTTCTTGATTCCAAATTTTTCCAGGTCGGTAAAACGTTCGACACTTGGAAAAGAAGACTCATTGCACAATTCTAAGTATTTCACGTACTGTGCTATACCATGGTCCCTGCTCATATGAAGAAAAAGATCGAAAGTGTTCCAGTTAGTTCGTACTGATAAATCTATATGGGCACTTGGTATTGAAGCAGAACTTCTTATTAGAGTATTTAACTGTTGCAAATATGTCTCCGAAGTTATGTTGGTCTAAAGAAAATAAAAAATTAAAAATAGGCACTTATGGAGACTCTCCAGAATAGTGAAAACACAAATAAATGAGCCTTTTTTTAAACATTTTCCTTTGTCGTCTATGGTGGATGGAATTTTTTACGAATTCCCTATGAAAATTATATCGTACCTACTTCTATAATGAAGACAAATTTTTTCAAGTTAATCAACCTCTCCTAAATTTCTCATCATACGACCATGTTAGATTATATTTGATGAGGTGACTAATCGGCATATTCCAATGCGACCTTTTCAGATCTATTGTGGTCCTCTGAATCTAGATTACATTCTCCAGCCCGACTCTTTTTCAGTAGCCAATCAGCCTCAAGACTGAATCTTTAATGTAATTTCTTGCCGGTGGCTTCTCATCGCCTAGTGTGGTGTGGTCTTCTAAAGGTGAGTGTTCCATGAAAACCTTTGATCAATGTCAGAAGAAAATGTTTGCAAATAAATGGACTCCTCTTAAAAATTTTATAGTACGCCCATGGTAAAAGGAAATTATTCGACACATCTATTTCCGTGTTTAGTATTTTAATTCAAGATTCCATAAAGGCGCTGCTTTTCAAAAAAACCTTTCCTCTCTTAACCTGATCTGATACCAAGGGTTATTTACGGCCTAATTTCTGTTCTAAGTATTCGGCCTTGAGATATTTGTCTTCCTCGATGTTCTTATGCCTATGGTAAACAGACAGCATTTTTTTCCACTTGATCCCCGATACCGGCATATTTATTCAGCTTAGCTACATAAATGGTTGGCGTTGGGAAGATTATGTTAAATAATGAGATAACCATCGTGAATAATTAGGAAATACACGTAAAAGTTGAAAAACAAGTGATTTTCCTCATGAAAAGTCATAAACCTTTTTAACGATGTGTCTAAGATTGTGGTAAACTTTTTCACTTAAACAAGTAAAATAAAGTTACGTCCTACATTTTCTTTCATCTATAAAATATGCATATTTCACCAGAACTTTTTATGAATAAATCAAGTCCCTTGAAAATTTTTAGAAATAAATTAATCCCCTATAGAAATTTAATCGTACATCCATGGTAGATGGAAATTTTCACAAATAAAAGAGCATAATACGCAAATAGAGTCGACGCACAATACGTCACATTAGCATAAGATAGGGTTGCGCGATACACTAGAAAGTATAGGAACGTAAAGTATCGATACAGTAGAATATCGAATAATAATTTATCGGCACTCGAAGTATCGATACGTTAACGATCCGAGATTTTGCTAATTTTGACGTTTTTTCGGTTTTTTTGGGGGGTGGAAAAAGACATTATTGCGATTTCCGTCCAAAGTTGAGTTCCTAGAATGAAAAAGTGAATATAAAAGTTGTAGACCTTGAGAAAATCTACAACTTTTACATCAGTGACTTTTCCACATAACCTCAAAATTAGCTCGAAAAACGCAAAAAACTGCATTTTTCGTTTTTTATTATTGGTTTCCTTAAAAAATGTTCGATTTTAATAAAAATTCAGTAGAAGGTAGCTTTCATAGTCACAAACCATGAAAAAAAATGTCAAATTGAAATATTGGAAATTTTTCTAGTTAATAACGTGTTTTCGGTAAAACACACTTTTTTGTGGGGTGGAAAAAGACGTTATTGCGATTTCCGGCCAAAGTTGAGTTCTTAGAATAAAAAGTTGAGCATAAAAGTTGTAGATCTTGGGAAAATCTACAACTTTTACATCAGTGACCTTTTCACATAATCTCAAAATTAGCTCGAAAAACGCAAAAAACAGCATTTTTAGTTTTTTATTATTAGTTTCCTTAAAAATGTTCGATTTTGATGAAAATTTAGTAGAAGGTAGCTTTGATAGTCACAAACCATGAAAAAAAGTTTCAAATTAAAATATTGGAAATTTTTCGAGTTATAACGTTTTTTCGGTAAAAAACACTTTTTTTGGGGGTGGAAAAAGATATTATTGCGATTTCTGTCCAAAGTCGAGTTCCTAGAATAAAAAGTTGATCATGAAAGTTGTAGATCTTGAGACAATCTACAACTTTTTCATCTGTGATTTTTTCACATAACCCCAAAATTAGCTCGAAAAACGCAAAAAACTGCACATTTTTCGTTTTTTATTTTTAGTTTCGTTAAAAAAAGCACGACATTCACAACGTGATTAAAAAATCACGATATCGCTTATCACTATAGATAACGCCACTTGCCGCTCCTACTAAAAATCCCTTATCGCAAGGTATCGATACTTGGAATGCATCGAAAAGCATATTATCGATACAAAATATCGAGTATCGGAAGTAAAAGAATCGATACACTGGAATATCAGATAGTATCGCGCATCCCTAGCATAAGAGCGACGTGGTAACGGTAACGTCACCAACCCATAAGATTCAGCTCCTACCAAAAATCGCTCAACGCGGTTAAATTTTTCACTTTAAAAACTTTAAAACTAAAAACATACGGGCAAATGAGAATATTACCAGTGTTTGGGGTAGTAATGATAATAATATTGGTAACGCTGTTACTGCAACTTCGTTAAACACTCCAGTTCTATTTCTACTTGAATATTTAGAAAATCTTCCGTGTTTTTTTAAATCAAGCTGAAATTGTATCATCGTTTCCTAA
Organism: Lochmaea crataegi; assembly: GCA_947563755.1. NCBI lineage: Eukaryota > Metazoa > Arthropoda > Insecta > Coleoptera > Chrysomelidae > Lochmaea > Lochmaea crataegi. The sequence continues at coordinate 15,322,711 of OX387430.1, forward strand.
AAAAAATTGTTATAATTAATTAACAACAATTTATTACCCATTAAACTAGCTATGCTCACCCTTAAAAATAAAAAATATTTAGGTCAAAACTAGGGGTTTTTTAGGTGCGCAAATGATAAATTGGGTACACCGGTTATCGAAATTTCAAGAAGAATAGTAGCACCAGTTTTCCATAATCTATCACAGTGATTCCCAAACTTATCTAAAGTACGACCCCTTTTTGTTAAAAACATTTTTGCGATCCGCTTTATCCCCCCACGCATCTATATCTAAATTCATTTGAAATCGATTCAACAGTTATTTTAATTGCGATATGCTCCACTCGTAATGATTAGTACTGTCAGGCTAGCATTTACAATAAAAATAAGTACATACATTAGCAAAGTGGTACTTGCCTTATTTTGGATATTCCTTGGGAAACTCTGATCTAGCAAACCTCTTTACAAGTAAATTACTTTTTTCGTCGACCTTTGCAAAAAATGACATTTTACATACTACATACGCAGATGAAACTTATTTTTTTTGTACAGCGGACGAAAAGAGTTTGCGGAATCAGTAATTTTTTGTAAAGATCGACGAAAAAAGGTAATATGCACCTCGGCGAAACACTGTTTATTGTCTCGCCTCTTTGATATAGTCTCGGCTGCGCCTCGACTATCAGTTTACAGACTCGACTATACTAGACAGTTTTTAGTTCTTGGTAAAATCCTGTCAACCTGGCGGTTTTATTCTATTTTATAATATTTCGAGAAAAAATTTGCGAACCTAAATAACACTTAAAATGGACCTAATTTTCCAAAACTAGAGGAAAGTCGCCTAATAAGGAGGAGTGCCTAATATGGGATAGTTCAATTTTGAGCAAGTACTTGTTCCGACATCTATTGTGAACATTAAAAACTAACCACGTTGCATTTTAGATATTTAAGGTAACGTAAAGGTAAGTTTTTAAAGATTTAATAATATCATTTAATATGGAATTTAGCATAGTTTATGGAAATGGTCTTGGTTTTTAAAAAAACATCACAGTTTTTTCAAAAACATTCCCCTTCCAAAAATCTAATTTGCTCGTAATATGGGGTACCTATCAATTCCTAATTTGGGGGTACCCCATATTAGGAGACTGTGTACTTTTCCGAGTAAAACCAAATTATTTTCTTTCAGATGCCTAAAAAAGGAAAAGTTTGGAACAAGGAACAAATGATTTCAGCAAATTTTGGTTGTTCGGCAAGGAGAAATGGGCTACATGAAGAGTGCGCAGTCCCGCGGTGTACTTTAAACGACCTTAGAAAGGGAGCGCCTGAAGACATTGTGAATTCTTCGTTAGGACGAAAGATAGTCTGTCCACAAGTAATGGAGTCAATGCTCGCAAACCACTGCTTAGAAATGGAAATAAATTTTTTTGGAATTACTCGAAAAGACGAGTGCAGATTGGCAAACAGCTTATGCAAGGCTAATAATATGAAAAATCCAGTTAGCGTAGCAAAAGAAAGTGCTGGGAAGAAATGGTTTTCTGGATTTATTGCAAGGCATAAAGAATTGTCATTGAGAACGCCCCAAGGAATATCATATGCGCGCATTAAATCATTTACCAGAGAAAATGTTGCAGCATTTTTTGATTTGTATGATCAACTTCTCGAAAAAATTAATCAAAATCCAGCCAGGATCCTCAACTGTGAAAAAGCTGGCCTAAACATAGTCCAACACAAGCATATTAAAGTTGTGGGAAAAAAATAAATTGGTGCAATTACTTCAGCCGAGCGCGGATCTTTGTTGACCACAGTTATGTGTTTCAGTGCAAGAGGCCAATATATACCGCCCCTTTTAATTTTCCCACGTGAAAATATGAAAATGGAGCTTATGAATGGCACCTCACCCGGGTCACAATCTGGTTTATAAAAACTGGAATGTTTTCTCCTGATAGAAACGCATTCAAAGAATATGATTTTGTGGCAGAAATGCAAGAAGCAATTGATGAAGGAAGAGTAAAAACATAAACAGTGGATTAAGAAAAAGAAGAGGTAGACACAGTAGAGGAAGAACAATTAGATAACAATGATACAACAGAAAAAACCCCTGAAAGACAAGTTACTCTTCCAAGACAGCAAACCGCTGAGAGTCAGGCTACCCTGAGAAACAGATTACCCCTGCAAACTTGATGTCTGTTCCAACTGCTTCAAAAGTTATTATTATAAAAAGAGTTCAAGAAGTGGAAAAGCTGCCGTTGTAACTAGTACTCCATACAAAGAGGAATTAGAGGCCAGCATGGAAAAAAGAAATTTACCTTCAAAGATTAATGATTCAAAACCAAAAACAGCAGAAAAAAATTAAATCTACCCAAAAAAAGAAACAGTCAGTTGCTAAAGAAAAAGCAAACAAACGCAAGTTGGTATCCTGAAGTTCTTCTTCAGATTCGGCCCCTGAACCGGAGTATCAAGATTCAGATGACCAGCAGGTAGAAAATTTTGAAGAAGATGTCGTTTGTATTTTTTGCGAAAATCCGTACTCCGAGGATGTCAGAGGCGAAGAATGTGTCAAAGCTGCTTCAAATGGACTCATGTTGAATGTGCTGGTTGTGAAAGAAATCGGTATTTGGGACTTTTGCATTTCTAAATAATTTGTTCCATCTTCTTTTTAGATGAGAATTTTTTCATGTTTATAAGGGACGAAACATTTTGTTAGATATACTTTTTACATTTCAATAAATAAATATTTCTCAAAAAAAGTTTTACATATTAAATTGGGTACCCCATATTGCGAACATATTATGATATCATATGCCCCTAATATGGGGTAGTGCACTTTTTTTAATTCTGCATATTTTCATCTGTTTTTTTTTTAAACATGTTTCTTCTTATTAAATGCTTGATGAGTATATCCAACGAAACATGAAATATGGAAATAATGCTTAAAACTACCTCCGTTTTTTTATTATGGCGTTTTGAAAAAAACTACCCCATATTAGGAGACTTTTCACTATTTTTGATTTTGATGTGATGGGATATCCAGTTTAAATGGGTGAAAGAATTTTATAATTTTACAGCGTAATACTATTAATGGTGAAATAATAAAAATATACCTCTCCTAGAACCAGCGGTAAAAACTCGTTATAAGTTATATGCTGAATCTCTGCTATGACTATTCTTCTACTTTCATAAAAGAGATCATCATCATTCCAGTGTTTATTTAATTTCTTCAGTTCTCTAGCGATTCTGTTGTGATCATTCATTAGAATTGTATACAAAGGATTAAAAATACAAGCCACGCAAACTGACACATTCACTTGACCTCCTTCATAAATCCGAAGTTTGTTCATATCCTCCAGTGTATTTCCATATATCGCGGATGCATCCAAAAACGATGTAGCCAAATTCATTTGATCCCTGTATTCTAAAACATTAATTGATATTTAAGTGATTCATCAAAATAGACTCAATTTCTTTGGAGACATCCAAAAATCTTCTCAGTTTTGAGTAATGTAGGAGCCTTATTCTTGACTGAGGGAGTGCAGCTTTCTGAGAGAACAGATATTTTGTCTTTGTCACTGTGACTGATAAATAAAGACAAAATATGTGTCCTCTTGAAAAAATTAAAAATGTATTAACAAAAAGTTGTCAGTTGTGAGCTATGGCAAATTAGCACTCATTACAAAGAACTCATAAGTTGGTTTTTACGTAGTTATTTGTAAAAAATAAAACTAAAACTACACAAAAAAGTTTACACCGATTTTTAACAGATGACGCTGATCCCAATGCTACAGGCGAAGACAGACTCTATCACTCCTCGCTTCATTTTCAATAAACCCTAAAAAATAAGAGAAACGCCAGTGGCAGGTTCCATCAACATCTGAACAATGATGTAATTCTTTAAGCCAAAACATAAAATGGGCTATGGGCAAGTATATCAAACCGAACTGAATGACATCTACATAGCTGCAAATTAGATTTCCAGTAGAAATATCCCGGGATAAAATGTACAGTATTCGCCAGCTAACTTGATCTCCCAGAAATTACCAACTAAGAGAGACAGAGTAATAGTGCCCTGCCTACTCGGCTGCTATTGGTGGTAAAATTTTGACAAACGCCAATTGCATCGAACCTTATCAGGTATTAAGATTTTTAGTAGCGTAGCGTAGCGTCACACAGTTACTGTTTCTGCTTTGTACAATAAAGTGTTTGTAGAAATGTCAGCCGTTAATGAAGAAAATCGTAAATGTACTGAAGGACAAACTCGTCAAGTGATATATAGAGTGTTTAATTAATAGCAGAAGCAGAATTTGACAACATCGATGCGAATGAGTGGAGGAAAAGGTGTGACCATGTCATAACAATAGAAGACTCATATTTTGATAGAGAACTTCAAACAGATATGTTTTATGACGTCAACCCTCTTGTGATTACTCTAGATGAAAGTGATTCCAGTAGCTGCAGTGAGTCAGATTCTTCGTGAAGATAAAAACTGTTTATACATATTCTTAGAAATATACCTAGCTTGAATAATTTCCCATTATCTTGTGTTTCTTTTATTCTCATTACTACCTGGAAGAAATTATTTAGTCTCTAACAAATTTTAATTATAGTCCGTCCGGAAATATAAGATCCTAACTTTATAATCTTCAATTAGATAAATAACATGTTATTGTAATGGGTACCTTATTCCTATTTACTTCTAAGTAAGTGTTTATTATTCATTTTATTATTTTCAGATCAAACTTTGGATATCTGTGAGGTGGTAGAGAAACCTGAAAATTGTGAACTTACAGATTACGAAAATATGTTGGAAGCTGGTCCTTCAAATTTAACACACAATCTTGAATCTATGGAATCATGTGAAACTTTGGTAGTTTTAATAATAATATAGTTATTGTCAAAATTTTCACTTTCACTTTCACTAATTTGGTGAAATATTTATGTATTTGCAGGACCCGTAGAGAACCTGTATATTTTGGGGATTTCAAGTTTTCTGACTTAAATAATATGCAGCGTAGAAAGAGGTTTTGGGAAGTTGCTCATGAAACTGTTCAAAAGTACAAGAAACTGAACAAGTATAATCAATGCAAAATAAGTAGGCAAAGAATGAAAATTAAAAGTCTAAATAGCCTATTGGATGAATTACTCAAACAGAAGAAAATATCTGCAGGCTACGTTCATGTTTTTTGGCTAGAGGTGGTCATTTTCAGCATTTATTATGAATCGTATTACATTTTACATCTTTACTGTTTTCCACTCAATTTATTAAAAAATTTATAAATTATGGTGTTTATTCTCTGCAGCTATTGATTTTGGGATAAAAATTTAAGAATAAAAAAAAGTTTTTAAATGAAACAAGGATTTTAAGTTAAATTTTATTTCATGAAGCTTCATCTTGAAAAAAAGTTTTGATATGAAATAAAGTAAGGGTTGCTAATATCACCCCCGTATAATGTAACAGGAATATTGAAAAAATACCCGTGGTTAGTCCTTTGCGAGTGCACGAAAATTACAGAATTTCAATTTTCTAGCTCTACTGAAATTTTAGAAAAAAAAAAATAAAAACTCAATTTTAGTCACCACCTTTTAAGGGTGATATCTCCGAAAGCGGTAGGCTGAGAAAATTTTGTTATAGGAAAGACCCATCTTAATTTCATACGAGCAATCACCTCCTGAATTTTGTCGCATGAATTTAGAAACACCCTGTATTTGTGATGTGGTAGAGTATATAGCAGGTTTTATTAGCAAAAAACCTATTAAAACTCTTAATGCAATTAATGTGTCCGTTCTTTAATAACTTTTAATTCTACTGCATGCTACTGAATAGAAAAAATAGAGGGGGTCTTAGCAAGCCTACAAAAGATATAGTTCAGAAAGTGTAATTAAGACTGAAAAAAACTTTTCTGTGCCGAATATAATGTTGAGGTTAGTCTCTCCTGCAATGAGAAATTTGAACATCAGTGAAGTGTTTTCATATTTATCTCAGCATTGCCTAGATCAAGATCCACTTCATGGTCATATAATTCAATTGGTAAGATTAATAATGAAAAATTATTTCACCACATAAGTACAATAAAAAACCAAATTCCTGATAGAATCAGACAAAAGCTTACTAAAGCTATTCATTTAAAAAACCAATAGCCTCATAAGGAGAACTGTTTTTTTCTACACAAATTTGCTAAAAATATTTTGTATTTTGAGAAATAATTTTTTGTAATATACATCTTCCAAAATCAGTATTTTTATTGAAATTATTAAATTGAATATTATAGGGGCCATTACATCCGAATTTATAGTATTCAAAATTAAACGTTGAAAAATAATCACCGATTGATTTCTATGTAGAAATAACGTAGTTAATTATCAGTTCTTGAAGCGTAATTATTTTTATCACCGCTATTAACTACATAAAATAATCGTCCATTGTGTTCCTAACGAGATATTTCAATTAGTGCATTATTAAGCAAAATGTATCAAATAATGGGCTCAAATTGAAAGTACATCCACATTGTTACTACCGAAACAATGCAATTCAATTTAGTTTCAAAAAAATTACATAAACGGTACCTGTATGATATGATTAATAGAATTGTTCCAAAGATAGTGATCAAGATCATTTTTAACTGACTTCTAAAAAAGGAGATCCACAATTCGATGTGTATATTTATATTTTTTATGTATGTTTTTTTTATGAACCGATCGATTTCAATGATTCTAGTTGCATAAGATTCAGTAATATAGCTCCAAGGTGGTCCCATCTCAATTTTGAAGAAACACGAAGAAAACAAACAAAATCAAATAGATAAATAGTTTCTGAGATACAGCGGGTTACCCTTCTTAATCAGATACCTGGTACAGTGACTGTAATATTGTTTTATGACAATTTCAAAATAAGTGGGAACTATGATCAGGGACGTATTTGGTCTATCCATCACTCAAAACCGGGGAATTAAGAACTAAAAAAACCGACATACACAATCATATTTCTTACTTGTTTTATGATTTTAAAGTATAAGTAAATGTCTGCTTTCACATCGCATCGCACAATTCGTCGGCACTCGGCAATTTTAAATGTTTACTTATTGATAAATAGTGTAATATTCAAGTGGTAAAAAATAAATTACAACTATTATACCGAGTGTGAATAAATTGGTAGACATTAAGTAAAGTGTGTATAGAAATTAAGTTTAATACAGTGTGTGTTTCTTTAAATAAATAAATAGTAATTAGCCACAGTAGTGAGTATAATTTTATCCCACCGGTAAAAACTATTTAAATAAATAACAAAAACATTACATTATTTTCATGGTTCACTTGGCTCCAACTTCAAAAAATAATAAATAATTTCTTACATTGAACGATACGACAAATAAGTATTGAATTGTTGTATAAGACATTCGGTTCGGTTTTCTTCAAAGTTATTTATTGCTTTATAGAATTCTTACCAAATTTACATCTGCGCGTATCAATAGAAGGTAACGTTCTCATATATTCTAAGCATTCTCCGTTATCAAAACTACCATAGCATTCCTTGTGTTTATTTCCGCTACAACAATTTTGACTCTTCATATTACCAGTACTGGCTAGATCGTGTAATAACAATTCACTCCAAGCACCCAATAGAGCAGACACTGAGTCATGAAAATCATTTGGATTTCTCTGAAGAACAGAACTCACGTATCGAGAACTTGGAAGTGAAGAAGATGTAGAAAGATCAATTGGAAGTGAAGATCCTTGAAAAAAAAATGAAGGATATAAATAAAAGGATCGTGATATTTAAGTGTATTATACTTACCATCAGCATAATTAGGTTTTATTAATCTTATAAATTTTTGCCCTCTGGTACCGCAATCTGGATGCCTAACGTTATTGCACTTTCCTGAAGGTTCTCTAAATTTCATAGCTGGACAAGTAATTTTCTCTATGCGTTGACATCCCATGGATGATTCTCCATTTTCTAATAACAATGCTTTTTCTACAATATGTTTAATATCTTCTGGAAGTGGTTCGATGTATTTGGTAATGTTGAATTTGATGTTGTGTAGGTCGGAGGTAAAACAAACTGGTGTGAGAACAGCAATTAGTATTGATACAAATCTGGAATTAAAATATACTGGTTATAAAAAGGCATATGACTTGAGAAGTAGATGTGCTTTCTTTGGGAAATATTTGAAATTGGATTTAATTTTTTTTCCAATCAATAAAGTTTTTCTAATGAATTCATGTCCTTAGTCTCAACAGCTCTGCCCAACCAGGTCTGAGAAACTTAATAGCCTTCTACGGCATGGTATTATGAATTTTCTGTCAATGTTTGTATTGGTATTATCGACGATTATTCATTAGGACCATTTTTCCTTCCTCGGAGATTGAACGGTGATATATATCTTCATTTTCTAGAAAATGAACTTCCAGTTATTTCGGGATATGTACCTCTCATAGTTAGAAAGAAGCACTGAGCTCTTGTGTTATCAGTTCCAAAATGGTGTGGGAATGCCTAGGCAAACTAAATGAACTAGGCGATAACAATATAGTCACCTTACTGTGGATTCCAGGACACACTGGGATAGAAGGAAATGAAATAGCAGATGAACTAGCAGAGAAGGAGACTGGAACACCCTTTTGCGGTATTAGCTCCAATGTAATATTGGAAGAAATAGGCAAAGCCGAAGAAAAGAGAAGATCTGACCATTGGAAAGATCTAGCAGGACTTAGTCAATCAAATATTCTTCTGAGTGACTACAACCTGTTGAGATCAAATGAATGCATAAGTCAAAGTAAAACTGCACTAAGAGTTTTAACAGGCATCCTTACGGGACATTGTCGTCTGAATGGGCACCTGAAACCAAAATAGTGGAGGAAGAAGAATGTAGATTCTGTGGCATGGAAGAAGAAACCTCCATCCACATACTTGCGAACTGCACAGCAATTTAGAATCTTAGGGCACAACACCTTGGAGATTACTGGATAGAAGAGGGACATTTACCTAAGTTAAAGCCTGCATATATCCTAAAACATATATCCTAAGTCTCTGAGACTTTCCTCATGAACTAAGTAGAAGTAAGGGGGCACAATAGATCTTTTAGTCTCACATAGTTAGAAAACGTATGTGGTTCACAACCCCGATCTTAAATTTCCAATATCTTCAAACTCACATCATACGAAGCTGTAATAATGTTATTCGCAATACTCCTGTCTTTTACGAACGTGTTCAGCAGTCCATTACATATATTTTAGCTGGAGGTGCACATTTTAAGCATTTGCTCTGAAATGTACTACTTTTATGTTTATGATTATCTCATTACCGATAAAACTTATCTCACATGTTTATAGGAACGTTTCATCTTAAAATTGAATGACGAATCGCCCATAACAATAATTCACCCTATATATGTAACAATTCTAGAATATAAAATTATGTAAATAAATTTTACGTTGGAACAACAACACAATGTACCATCTGGGGGAGGTTTTTATCAAAATAAGGGAAGTTGCGGTAAGTGGTCAAGTGGGAACTTTTCGGGGCTTTGTTCCTGAACATTTCCTCCTAAAACTATTTTTTTCTTTCCGATCTTCAGGCTAAGATCAACTTAAAAAAAGAAGTTGGCTTTGTCATCATTTTTTCTGTTGCTATTTGAGCAACAAGCTCATGATAAGGGTAAATATTTAGCAAACATTTTTAGCGTGTTTTTACATGTTTTTATTATGTTATATCATATGTCAAGGATAACATTCAAAAAAAGTAGTCATCGTCATCATTTCTTCGGTCGCTATTTGAGAAACAAATTCGTCAGTAGAGCAAATAATTAGCACGTGAAGAGCACTAAATTTTAACACTCCGTCGGGCGCATATAATCTCACAGATTCATACCGATGATTTTAATGAATTACCACATACAGAATACACCAGCTAACAAGAAGCGAAGCCCGGCTCATTTTCTTTGATGTTTTGGTAACCAAAATTTATGTCCTTGATAGACCGTCGTTGACTTAGTAAATACACTGAGAAAATGATTAGATACACTGAGAAAATAATAAAATTTTCAAACATCGGCGACAAAGTGGAGTATGACAAGTATCTTATTATGAAAATGGCGATTTTCAGACATGCGCATATAAAAAATGATCGGAAACTTCGCTTCTTGTTAAGTGATGTATTCTTTGGTATTACATCCAATACGCAGAGTAGCGCCTAACGTTGTGTGCATTCAACATTCGCTATCGTACTGTTCCAGTGTAAAGGTGTACTTTGCAGTAAGTGTCTTAATCTCACAGATTCATTGCGCCCGTTTAGTATATTTTCTGAATGAAGTAGAAATATGATACAGAGGTAAATAGTGCATTCATTTTTATTATCTAAATATAGCAATTATATTTATATTATTAATTTGTAAGTATTATTGCGCCCACTTATGGTGTTTTTTGTTCCTTACTAGAAACCTTGTGCCAGAAAGGAGAGACGTCAAAGACTATACAATCCAAACAATCCCGATGATGCCAAATCCTTTTTCTATTTGTTAGTTAATATGCTTTTGTAAAATGTTCTTGATTAAAACATACAATATTCTTCAGCTCAGTTTTTACTCTAATTGAATTGCTACGAAAAAAATCCTGCTCATGAATCTAATAGATGCATTGCGTCCGATCTCGGAAAATCTACTATTGTGTCCCTCGGAGGGTTGATAATTCAGACTTGGTTGGGCTAGACTGCTGAGGCTAATTTTACAGATGTATTTGCAAGTGCTTAAGCTCTATTGTGTTTATTTCTGGTATATTTTTTATCTTCATTAAAAAAATTCCTTGTTTATCGAATATACCATAATTGCCCCTTTCTCTCACAAATTATTGAGAAATAAAAGTCCATCTGGTAAAATAACACCTTACGGGTTAAAAATATGAGATTACTTTATAGTTAATTCCATACTTACCTCGCGGACATGAGAAAGATAGTAAATAATTCAGTAGTTTCAGCTCTTACTACTTACCTTTCACCTAATTTTTATAGTAAACATCAATTTGGCGAGAATGTGAATATGATCCAACTAATCTTATTCAGGTTTTGTAAGTAAAATGTACACAATTGATGATGTACGCCAACAATTTCCTTGTTATTTGGATGAAGCGTATTGTGTGCACTGCAATGTTTATTAATTAACCTAGCAGTCGTCCTCAGTTCCTTGTTGCGTAACGTAACGAAGCAAATTTCATATTTTAATTATTGCGATCCTATTTTCGTCATGAATGCGATAACACTCAGTATTTTTTTTCAATCACCGCGGCCTCCATGTGAAATCTCAATTTTTGACGTTAAATATTTTAACAGTACATCGATAAACTTGAATCAAAGTTTGGTGATGAGAAATCATCAAAAAAGTGACTGAAACGGATATTTTTGGAATTTCATAAACGTTATTTCGCATCAAGCATCAAGTAGGTACTCGGCGAAAACCAAAATTGGAAAGCGGGCTGGGGTCCACCGTTGACCTCAAGGTGTTATATGGGAACGGAATTTGCCGAGCGCTGACGATCTCCGCGGCGTGAGAGAAACACGCCCGGAGTTAACATGTGATGGGTCAGAAGCCCGATTTAATATCGACGATGAAACGACTTACGTCGGCTGATTATTACACGCTTAAAAAAGAGATGAGTAGAGGGGTTGGCAGGCCGCGTTATATTTTGATTTTGAGGAGAGTATTTGAAGCGAAATAATGAGAATAATGAGCTGTGTTTTGACGTAATAAGTTGTTGCAAATACAAAAAATCGAAGGCTTCACTTAAATTTTAAAAAGATTTAGACTAATTATCATTTAATTTAAGTTTGTCATATTTATTATGTATAGAAATGAATGAAATATGCTTGTTTTTTAAGAGAGCATTATTTTTATATATATAAGCGTGGCCCAAAAAAATTATTTGCCTACGGGGCTTTGGAAAGGGACTCCACAAATTTTGCTTTTTCAACGACTTCTGGGCAGAAATTGGGAGTGGTTTTTCAAAAAATGTCTGCCTACGGCCGGATAGGCCTCCGGGGGCTGGTCAGTGGCGATCCGTATTTTAAGATTATGGTCACATCACCTATGACCCCCCTATCAAATTAACCACCTGCCGCCACTGCAATCATGATGATTACATAATATTTCACGATCTCAATTAAAATGTTTGAAAGTAAAATCGAAAGCATCTTTATCAACAGTTTGACTTTTCTTCTAATATTCTCGTAAAAGGATTTTCTAAAATCTATGTTTATAAAATCATTCAAAAATTAGTTTGTATTAAATGATAGTTCGTTGAACGGAAAGTAAAAGCACCATTAAACTTGTGTATATAAACTAGTATAATTGTTAGAAAGTCATAATATACTGAACTTTTGAATTGTTTAATAGAATTCAATGTTGATATAGATAAATTTTACCATACAGTGTGAGTAATGAGGATATGTACAAACTCCTATCTTGTATTGAGGTTTCTATGGGGAATCTCAAATGACCATAAAAATGTGTCAGCTTCCATTGTTTACTAATATATAGGCGGAATGTGGAGTCTGACTGAAAATAAACTAAATCACTAAAACTATAAAATATCAGGACCGGTCTTTGAGAGTTATTTCGTTATATTCATATAAAAAATTTCTCCATATATAAGGTTTTTTGGAATTAAAAAGTGAATCATAGATTTTGAAAAATATAACTTTCAAGCAAAAATTCAATTTTTTTGATGAAAACTCAATTTTAAATATCTAGACAGAGGATCTACAGCATCTCCTCAGTGTGCACTTTCCAGGTTCGGTAAAGATAGAGTCAAGATATGACAACGGGCCGGTTGCCAAAACAAAGGCAACCAAAGAGGACTGGGAACTCACGAATAAGATATTCAGACCATCTTATCTCATTTGACTCCTACAAAACTCCAGGACCAGATGGCATATTCCCCAAGCTTCTGCAAGAGGCACTAGACATCATGATGGGTCCTTTAGTTCTGATACTTCGAAGCAGCCATGCTCTAAGGTATATACCAATTTCATGGAGAGAGTCAAAGGTGGTGTTTATTCCTAAACAGGATAAGAAACGTACACCCAGGCTAAATCCTACCGACCAATCAGGCTGACATCATTCATGGTGAAAACCATGGAAAAAGTCTTACAAATGTATTTACAAGAAGGAGCGCTGCTTAAGAGCTTACCTCTACATAGACTACAATGGGCTTATCAAGCAGGGAAATCAGGTGAAGCTGCCCTGCATAATTTGGACTCAGGTCTCGGAAGCAACCTGAATCATAAGGAAGTAGCCCTTGCAGCATTTCTAGACATCGAAGGTGCTTTTGATAACACATCGATGTCATCAATGATCAGATCCATTAAAAAAAGAGACATGCAAATGGATAGGATTCATGCTCGAGCATAGGAGAATATCAGCACATATGCATGATAAAACATACATCGTTAGGACAACTAAAGGATGTCCTCAACGTGGAGTACTTTCACCACTTTTGTGGAACCTAGTTGTGGATGACTTGATCTGTAGGTTGAATGATCAAGGCATATGGTCGCAGGGCTTTGTGGACGACATAGTGATTGTCACCAATGATAAACTCCCAGAGGTGGTTATGAATGTCCTACAGGAAGCACTGCGAATTGTGGAGGAATGGTGCCTTAAAGAGGTCCTTTCAGTGAATCCAAAAAAAAAAACTAGCTGCTTTTACGAATAGAAGAGTTCTCCCGCAGGGTAAAGTACTGTTGTTCGGAGAAGAACTAGAAATATCCAAAGAAGTTGAATATCTGGGAGAAACCCTTGATTCCAAACTGAATTGGAAGGCACACCTGGAAAAAATTACTACCAGGGCGACTAGGCTTTTCTAGCAATGCAGAAGAGTTATGGGCAAGACCGAGGGAATACGACCTGAGGTGGTTCACTGGCTCTACATAACTGTGATAAGGCCAACGATCACCTATGGAACAATAGTCTGGTGGAGGAGGACAGAAGTGTCCTCTGCAGTTCATATATTAACTGCAATCCAAATACAAGCCCTTCTTGGTATTACCGGGGCAATGAACAGCACGGGGACGGCATCAATGGAAGCTCTTGCTGGACTTCCTCCTCTAAAACTTTTTATAAGGACGGAGGCAATGATAGCAATTCTTGGGCTGAAATCGGGAGACTTATGGTCCCCGAACAATGTTCGAGAAGGACACACTGATACAACTGGGACATTACTAGACTAACCCATATTTCACATGAGTTTTGATAGCATGACACCAAAGAATATATTCACTGAGCGAGTGAATATCAACATCCCATCTAGGGAATAGGTGATGCAGCCAGGTAATTCTGGAGAAATCATCTGGTTCACCGATGGCTCCAAAACAAACCATGGCACAGGGGCTGGTATAAAAGGACCTAGGAAGAGAATGTTCTTTAGCCTTGGTCGATATACGACTGAGTCTCAAGCAGGGACGATTGCCGCTATAGCCTGTATTGATGAGAACATCAGAAGAGGATATACCGGACAAAAAATTAAAATATTCACTGACAGCTAGGCTCTGCTTAGGGCTATCAGTAATCCAACAACTAGGTCTATACTGGTGAAAAACTGCAAAAGAAAACCTCAACAGGCTGGCAAAAGTCAACAAGGTGCCTCTAATATGGGTGCCGACTTCATAGGTCCGGAACCGTTTTGTGAAATCACAAAATATTGAATAAGAGGGGAAATCGGGAACTGGCTAGATAGCCAATTCAATTGGAGGGTGACACAAGGGCACCTTCATACAAAGAGTTTTTCTGAACAAGGACAAGGAACTCTCAACCAGGCTACTGAAACTGGGTAAGAGACATTTGAAAACAGTTACCGACTTGGTGACTGGACACTGCACCTTGAGGAAACATCTGTACAAAATGGGCAAAGTTAGTGAACCTATGTGCATAAAATGTGAACTTGATGATGAAACACCTACTCACATACTCTGCTTCTGCGAGAACTCAGACGGAAGCACTTTGGAGAGGAATTTATACAACCATCACAACTACTGAAAATCCCTCCAGTCAAACTAATGGCCTTTATAGAAAACACGAAGCTTCTGGAATGGAAGTAGATAACATGGGAAATGGTATTCGCAACTGTTATCAGAAAAAACTGACCCACAACTTTTATTCGCCTGTCTTAAAATAGGAGTAACCACTCTTGAAGCCCAGTTATTGAATGAAGTAGACAAAAACTATGTTAGTTGGGATGTTTTATATTGTTTTTTAGAGATAATTTTATTAAATTTAATTACATTAAATTATAAATCTCATTGTTATCACTGTTCTCAATAACTCATCTCTCCCCTAACATAGAGCTCAGTTAAACAGTATTCTCGGCGTACCTATCACCAAGTCTATCAGTGGTTCGAGACTGAGCTGCCGATTTAAAAATGGGGGGTGAAAACAGCCTAAGATGCACCAGAACTATAGGTCGTTCTGAAAATGATATTTTGGCGCTGCCCCAAGGATAGCGTAAGTGGCGAATGTGGATGCCTGTTTTTCAGCTCGCCTCTACTGTCTAGGAAAATGTCCCAGCTGCGAGCCTTATGACGAGGACGACGATGAAGACGATGAAGACGATGAAGACGATGAAGACGATGAAGACGATGAAGACGATGAAGACGATGAAGACGATGAAGACGATGAAGACGATGAAGACGATGAAGACGATGAAGACGATGAAGACGATGAAGACGATGAAGACGATGAAGACGATGAAGACGATGAAGACGATGAAGACGATGAAGACGATGAAGACGATGAAGACGATGAAGACGATGAAGACGATGAAGACGATGAAGACGATGAAGACGATGAAGACGATGAAGACGATGAAGACGATGAAGACGATGAAGACGATGAAGACGATGAAGACGATGAAGACGATGAAGACGATGAAGACGATGAAGACGATGAAGACGATGAAGACGATGAAGACGATGAAGACGATGAAGACGATGAAGACGATGAAGACGATGAAGACGATGAAGACGATGAAGACGATGAAGACGATGAAGACGATGAAGACGATGAAGACGATGAAGACGATGAAGACGATGAAGACGATGAAGACGATGAAGACGATGAAGACGATGAAGACGATGAAGACGATGAAGACGATGAAGACGATGAAGACGATGAAGACGATGAAGACGATGAAGACGATGAAGACGATGAAGACGATGAAGACGATGAAGACGATGAAGACGATGAAGACGATGAAGACGATGAAGACGATGAAGACGATGAAGACGATGAAGACGATGAAGACGATGAAGACGATGAAGACGATGAAGACGATGAAGACGATGAAGACGATGAAGACGATGAAGACGATGAAGACGATGAAGACGATGAAGACGATGAAGACGATGAAGACGATGAAGACGATGAAGACGATGAAGACGATGAAGACGATGAAGACGATGAAGACGATGAAGACGATGAAGACGATGAAGACGATGAAGACGATGAAGACGATGAAGACGATGAAGACGACGTAAAGCCTATTCAGCAAAAATCTCTGAGGGTGAAGATGCCACAGAGGAAAAACCCTTGCCAGGACCCCATCACGTCCAAAAAGGATAAATACGTGCATAAATATATACAGTTGAAGTGCATAAATATATAAAGTTGGAAGTATATCATTAAGAGGTTGTTGAGAAAATTGATAACAATGTTTATAATTTTATGTATTTAATGTAATCAAATATGTATTCTATATAATATATTCTACAAGGGAATTCAAGGGTCTACAGCTTCTTTCGAATAAGTTTATTCCGCTGATGAAAAGGTTAGACGATATGGAGAAATGTTTCATGAAAAATGTGAGGAACAATGATTTTTTTTTCGAAAATTTCAACTTTTTCCTAGTGTGTAGTTTGAAGACGGTTGAGATTTTGGATAAATAATTGAAATAAAAGTCATATAAAATTTGATCAACTTTCAATTATTATAGGAAAATTTTTCCCTCTGAGAAACTGGGACCATATCTATCACCTCCATCTCTGTCTCATCATCTAGATGTCAGATTCACTTTCTAAGCACCCTGAAGGGATCGCTTAGGAACCTGCTCATGCCCTATACTCCTTCTTTTAGGTAATTCTTTGACTGGACTATTCGAGTTAAAGGAAAATAAAATTTAAATTCATAACAAACTGCAAAAATAGCAAAACTTGAATCAGACTAATTTTAACAAAAATTAACATTTATTAATGTTGATTCAAGTGTTAGTTTGACTTTTCGTTTCCCATACGTATTATTTGTTTGTGTTTACTAAACTACTTTTAAATGGTCATTTGATATTATCCTTAAAGTATTACAGTTCCTCATGACTGACCCTGTATGTATACTTTTTACAATGCTTTCATTTCGTGGAATTTAAGATGCAATACCATAAGCCAGTAATAAAATAAAATCAATTAGTTTTTAATGAAAAACTCTCAATTTATGGTAAACATTACTGAAGAAATGTTTTACAAAACACACATAGGTACTCTTATCCATCGACATTGCAGAACAATCTTAGAATACAAAATAGATAATTTGACGACCGCATAGAATGTGTTTGTTACGTAATTTAACTGGGTACTATTGTTTTTATTATGTTGGGTAATATCATTAGAATAACGTTACTAAAAAATTTTGTAGAACAGTTTATCGATATTAAAAAAAGTACATGTGGTCACGGACAAAAAGCATCAGTAAGGATTGCCGAAATTATATCTAGATAAAAGGAAATGAAAGCGAGAAACGAACATTGAGAAATCAGAAAATTTACATAAATAGTTTTTTTTTAAACTAAGGTAGTTTTAAATAATAATAATAATAATATAGGTATTAATTGGAAGGTTTGCAGCTAGTTTCGCATCATCAGGCTAGTATGAAGTAGATTTTTTTTCGTTTATCCGGATCAACCATGTGTAGTATTTTTGTTTAGGTATTAAGCAACAGTTTTATAAATATTAAAATTTCTAGAAAATAAATAATTGCTTTTAAAAAAATAACTGTTCTGGTATATTTCCTTGTCTAACGCGCACTTCAGCTCCTCCCTTGACACTTCGTGGTCTTCTCGTTCTGGATGAAACAGTAGCGGAAGTATACTTTTATTTTATTAGACTTACAACTTTGAGTCAATATTTTCAAATCACTTTATTCATAATTTCTTATATACTGTAATGTTTTTGTTATTTATTTAAATAGTTTTTACTCATGGGATAAAATTATTCACACTTCTATGGCTAATTAGTATTTATTTATTTAAAGAAACACTCACTGTATTATACTTAATTTATATACACACTTTACTTAATGACTACTAATTTACTTACACTCGGTATAATAGTTCTAATTTATTTTTACCACTTGAATATTACGCTATTTATCTTCATTATTGATTTCATTTACTGTCCGTTTCACTAATTGTTAACTCACTCAAAAACCCGTGTATATATAGTCTTCCTCAACTCTCGAGAATTCTAGTATTTTCCGCACTCGTCCTCGTACTCGTACTTCATACTAGCCTGATGATGTTGATTAGCCGAAACGAGCTGCAAATCTTCTAATTGAAGTATATTATACGTTTTGTGGCCCGACTTTGTGTTTTTATTAATTAATTAGCTTGTTCTTTTTTCGTTTGATTGTTGGGGTGAAGTGAGGTAATTGAAATTTTACTCCCACCTCTTGACAGATTGATCTAATGTTTGGTGCACACCTTTAGTATTGATGACAATAAAATTTAATATATTCATTTACATTGTAAATCCAAAGTGGCCGCTTACACAAAATGGAGGATTATTAGACGGTTTTATTTCACAACTCCCTCAATAAAGGTATCAAATGAAAGGGCTTTTCCAGTAGAGCACCATGAATGGGGGAAGATATAGTTGAGACAGTCTATACTTACATTAAAACTGAATTCTAGGCATCTAGGAATCGGGATTCGAGCATGGATCTCCCACCCAAGTCAAGATTGTATTTGGGCCCGAAAGGCTTGTCCCTGAGTAACCCTGAGTCGAATAAAGTCTTTGAAAGGATTAGGTATTGAGGAGTTAGATTGCAGCAAATTGTCCAAAAAGAAGCCTAGTAATAATGAGGCATTAAATGAACTAGATAGAATGAGAGATATTAAGTAACGGAATGAAAACTTGAAAATAAAATATGTGAAAAAAGGTTAAACGGTTACATTGAGAATAAAGATAAAGATGATGTGGATAATGTACTAAAAGCTAAAAAATTATTCGATAGGTCTTAGGTACCAGTAAACACACCAGTCTCCTCAGTTACCATCTATGTAGGATAGGCAAAGTGGATAGTGGAACATGCAGATTCTGCGATGATGCAGATGAGACGGCGAAACTGATTATCTGCATCCGTCAACGCCTTCCATTCCTGGAACAGCCTGATTACAGACCTAGCTCAAAACGGATTATAGGCTTTCTGAGAAACGTAGATCTCCTGGACTAGAATATAGATGTAAGGTATACCCAATAAGATATTAAAAAAATACTGGATGCATTCAAACATTTTAGAATAGTTTTTAAACACCATCATGTCTATTCTGTAGCTTCGTTAGAATTTGGAGGTACTTATTTTTCCGATCAATATAAAAAATGTAGGAGTCTATTTTCATAAATGTAGACGGTTAATGAATGAAAAACAATTTTCAATTTCTAACTTTGTTAACAAAAAAAGTGAGGCACAACTTTTATATGAAGTGATATCATTATTTTTAACCCTCTATCATGTCCCAAGCTTTGGTATGAAATCCTGGGACACTCTGTCTAATTTATTTTAAGATACCATTCCTAATAAACAAATTATTGAGATTTGGTTGTCTGTAATTTACAAAATGCATTATTTATTTATATTTTTAAATAGTAAGGGAGCAGTGCGAAAAGAATTCCTTATTTCTAAACGTTCAAATTATAAAATTGCACAAAATACTCACTTAAACATTTTGAAACTGATTTCACTATTAGCACATTTCCACTATAAAAACTTCCGCAAATCGAACTATCGGTGCTCTAGAACAGGCGTCTCTGCGGAGATGATGTCCACCAAGTGATTCTTCTTCGCGAATTCGCTTCGGTAGACAATCACCATAATATATCAGAGAAAGGAGAAAAATGGACTGTAGGAGTATGCTTATTAATACTGTCTCTATCTAGACTGACCTAGTCAATTAATATGATATTTGCATCTGGTTATACAAGGTGAATTATGTTTTATTTTTTTTATTGAAAATCGGAATTTTTATTGTTGTTAAAATGTGTAAATTTGAATACAAAAAATCGCTGATAAAACTTTTTTAGTTAGTGTTTGAAATATCCTATCACTTTCTACACAAATCAGGATTAACTTTCTCTTAATTTATTTTTTGCTAACACAATTATCGATGGGGTTGACGTTAGAAAAACGGTAAGTTATTCATGTGATACACGTTAATTATGTGTCTTGTATCAGAATTGAATAGTTAATTGAGAAACTATGCAATTACGAGTCCTAATAATCTAATCTGGAATTTTTTCTTCAGTTTTTGCCTGACTAACAGTTATGTTAATATTCTACAATATATTTGTCATATTTGACGTAAATTAATTTTTCGTACCAGGTATGTATGTATATTGGGGTGACATTCACTGAGAATTAAAAGATCTATTGTGTCCCCTTACTTCTACTTAATTAGTGAGGAAAGTCTCAGAGACTAGTAGCTCATTTAGAGCTGTTTCCCGGAAGAATTTCAGGATATCTGCAGGCTTAACAGGTAAATGTTCCTCTTCTATCCAGTAATCTCCTAGGTGTTGTGCCCTGGGACTCTTCCATGCCACAGAATCTACATTCTTTTTCCTCCACTATTTTGAGCTTTTTCAGGTGCTCATTCAGGCGACAATTTCCCGTTAGGATTCCTGTTAAAACTCTTAGTGCAGTTTTATTTTGACTTATGTATTCATTTGAACTCAACAGGTTGTAGTCACCCAGAAGAATCTTTGATTGTATAAGTCCTACTAGATCTTTCTAGATCCGAAAATGGATCGCATAAAAGTATTTCAGCTGCCAAAAAAATACGCCCCCCCTTCAAAGATCCATCATCCAAGAGGAACGAACTTTTTTATTATTTGAGCTATCGAAATGAAACAAAAACCATTCAATTCGTAAAAATCGTCCGAGTCTATGGAATCCAAAAAAAGGGGGGGGTCAACCTAAGAAAAGTATAATTAAAAATAAGTGAGACCCGAAATTGTTTTAATATGCCCAGGTGAAGAGAGGTATCGGACTCTTTTTGTCCCTAAATTTACCCCCTTTCCCCATTTTTTTGGGGTGGACGACCCGCCAATATATCAACTTGGAACGAAAATATTCGGGGAATCTTCCTTATTTGGGGTGCTTATAATGCAAAAAATTTTTTGCGACGATTGACCCTTCCAAATTCCCGCCCAAGTATAGCCCCGAATTAATGGTGGAGACCACGTATGGTGTTTTTAGGCGAACAGCATATGGCAAAATAAGTGAAAATAGTGACCTAACCTCAAAATTTGGCGCCACTTGTGGCGCCCTCTATATCGACTTTTAATTTTTTTAAATGGATTCCCATAGAGTCAAACCTGGAAATTTTCATGGGCATAATGGAAATTTTAATCTTTTTCATAAGGGTTTTCGACGTTTTTTCGGATTTTTTATCATATACCCTATATGTTTTAAATAATGAATGCTCAGGTCTTGACGAGTACTTCAACATTGAATTTAGGTATTTTTCCATATTTTAATAAATAAAAAACTCACCTTTATATTTTCGTATATAATTCCAGTGGCAGCGCCGATGGGTGCGAGTCACTATTTTTCCCTAAATCTGCTCGACCGATCCACCATTGGGAACTCTAACAAAAAATTATTTAAATATATTACCCTAACTACGCCACTGTTTAGATTTTTAAAAAATTTTCTCTTTGACGCCAAACATAATCATTTTCGGCCCTCCATACAAACCCTCTCTTGCAAAATTTCGATACGACGTCTCCTTCACCTTCAAAAACCCAGCTCAAGTTGTCCGTTATGTATAAGTACCGGCTTAGGGGGGTGAAATTTTACCCAATGGAAATTTTTCTATGAACTTCACGAAATTTGGTATGGGGGGCTTTGTGAAGCAACCGAATACGATGGGAACAATTTTCATTCTTCAAAATCAATTTTTCCCTGTCAAAATCGATTTTCAAAATTTGTATCAGGACCTTTAAGGAGGGGGTGAAAAAAATGACAGGTACTTATGCCCGAAAAACTGTCAAAATTCGACTTTTCGTTGGTCTAAAAAATAGTAAATATAACTCGATTTTTTGGAAATTTCTTCCAATATTACATTGGAGCTGATACCGCAAAAGGGTTCCGGCCCCCAAAAGGGTGTTTAAGTCCCCCTCCTTGCTAGTTCATCTGCTATTCCATTCCCTTCTATTCCAGTGTGTCCTGGAATCTACAGTAAGGTGTAAGGTGACTATATTGCTCTCTCCTAGTTCATTGTGGTTGCCTAGGCATTCCCACACCATTTTGGAAATGAACACACAAGAGCTCAGTGCTTCAATAGCTGCTTGATTTATCAATATTGAGCTGGGCACACTTTCTTATTGCGTGAATTTCCGCTTGAAAGATACTTGGGGTTTTTCCCAAGCTTTCAGAGTGTTTGGTACCTGGCCCGTACACTCTTATCCAAGTTCCTTCTATTCCGTTTGAGCCGTCTGAGTACCATTGAGTGGCATTATTTCCAAGACTGGTAATGATATTTGGATCCCATTCCTTCTTGTTGCTGAATTCCGTAACGAATTTCTTTGAAAATTTATACGTTTTCATCATACCATCTTGTGGCATATCCCAGGTTTTCCGATTTCTAAGATATGAGGAGGGTTTTTTTAATGATTCCCTCTCTACTTAGTCTGTATCTTGTTTTTTCTGCAACACTTTCCACCACCATATGTAGTGGTGTGAGGTTGAGAATCATTTCCATGGCAGCCGTTGGGCATGTTCTCATTGCTCCTGTATTGCACATACAGGCTAGTCTTTAAATTTTGGAGAGGTTTTCTCTCGTCGTCAATGGGCTAGTTCTACTACTCCACGAATGGGTTTATAAGTGATTATTGGACTGTTTTTGGTTCCATAGTACTGAATCGATTATTATTCAAATTAATCTAGCCATTTCGTGGAGTTGTAGGGTTAAACTATTGATGAGGAGAGACAAGCTCTCCAGAATTCAAAAACCAGTCTGCTTATGCATTCTAGGAGAAATGCTCAACGTCATCAAACAAACTCCTCCCCTTCGTCGCTTTTTAGAAGCCAGGAATTCTGAGATATGCCACAGGATGGTATGATGAAAACACATGACTTTTTAAATAAATTTAACATATTATACAGTAACCAGAAATAACGGGATCCCAACACCAGACTTGGGAAGAATACCGTTCAATGGTATGGAGATGGTTTTAAAGCATTAGAAGCTTGGGGCAAACCCCAAATATCTTCAAAGCGAAAATTCACTCCATAGGAAAGTTTACCCAGTTATTGGTGGAAGATGGCAAAGGATATGATCATGTAGGATTGACAAGGATCCAGGATAAAAACTCAATGAACAACATCGTCACCTTACTGGGACAGGAGGGAATTAAATACCAGATGAAATAGCAATGAGAAGGGCTGAAATATTCTTTTGAGGTCCGGTATAAGCACCAATGTAACATTGCAAAATATGTATCATGCCGAAAAAATAGAGAAGATCTGAAAATTAGAAACATCCAGTATTAGGCAATCAAATATACTATACTATATATAACCAGGTGATAACAAATGAATGCTCAAGCCAGAGTGTGTCTGCAATAAGAGTTTTGACAGGTGTCCTGACAGTACACTGCCGAATGAATTAGCACCTCAAAAAGATCTAGCTAGTGGGGAAAATAAATTTTTTTTTAAAAGATTCTTTTCATCTTACCATCTCAGGATTCCTGGTTTCTGAAAAGCGACGAGGAGGGAGAAGTTTGTTTAATAATGTTGAGCATTTCTCCTAGAATGCATATACAGGCTAGTCTTGACTTCTGGAGAGACTGTCTCTCGTCGTCAACAGGCTAGTCCTACTAATCCACGCAATGGCTTCTTAAGTGATGGTTAGTCCCACTATGGCTGTGTACATTCACCTCAAGATCCTTGAACTACAAGCCCAATCTCCTCTACCAGGTTCCTACACACTACTAGACCAGTTAGCTAAAGAAGGCTCTAAAGGAGACTTCATAGATCCGAAACCATTTTGTGGAATCACAAAAGATTGCATGAGAGGGGAAATCGGGAACTGTCTAGATAGAGAACACCAATTCAAATGGAGGCTGCACAAGGGCACCTTCATACAAAGAGTTTACTGAACAAGGTAGACAAGGAACTCTCAACCAGGCTACTGAAGACAGTTACCGACCTGGTGGCTGGACACTGCACCTTGAGGAAACATCTGTACAATATGGGCAAATAGTGAACCTATTTGCAGAAAATGTGAAACACCTACTCACATACTCTGCTTCTGCGAGAACCTACAAAAACTTAGACGGAAGCACTTTGGAGAGGAATTAGTACAATCATCACAACTACTGAAAATCCCTCCAGTCAAACTAGTGGCCTTTATAGAAGACATGAAGCTTCTGAAATGGAAGTAGATAATATGGGAAATAGCACAAATATTCAATTCAAGTGCCTGGGCTGATGAGCACAACCCAAATATATGAATGAATTAATGAATGGAGAACTTTTATAAATGAAAATTAATATGACTCATATAACTTTCCGTTCAGATCTCTATAAAGAGTGTTTTATTTTCTTAATTTTCTTCGAGTTATAATTCAAATTCCAAATAGTAACTATTTTGATGTAGAGGATTCAACAGTTTTAAGGGAACTCTCTGTATGTACCTATCGAATCGAAAAAGTATTATGAAACTTGATGAAATCAAATTTAAAAGTGATTGATCTCTTTTAATAATAACGGACCGCCTTTTATAATATTGCTCCATATTTCGAATTTTTTTCATGTCACGAAATTGTATTATTTCTCGTTAAAATTTTCAATAAAAGTTTCATTGTTTCGTAATTTTGAACGATAAAATCTTGAGATGGATTACAAGACTATTCTTGAAGACTGCAGATTATTATGAAGTGAATTAGTGTTAAAAAATCAGCTATCTGACATTTTCAACCTTTTAAGAAGAAAGTTGTTCCAAAACGATTATTGTTTAACACCGAATTATCAATTTATCAATTTTATTAATTCCAATTTAGTAGAAGTAGTCGGCAGATATCGACGAAATTAGATAATGATAGAACAGACAATTTGGTTCAGAAATCATCACGTTATAGGCGTCTGAGATCCTATGTGATCAAAGAAAAACAGTAAACTGCAAAATTGTAAATCGACAAGTTCACAACGTCGGACTGCATGATTTTTGTCGGACGATGATATTTTTGTTTTTGCATAACTCGAATTTAACATTTCCGGCAAAATCTAGATCGCTGCTCGTATAATTTGAATCAATCAAAACATTGACATTATCCGGTTGTCGGTCAAACCTTATAGTCCAGTAAATGAAGGATTAAAAGTACAAAAATCCTGCCGGTCCATGAATTTTCCGTGAAGAGTAGGGTTTGACTAGTAACTGAACACCCAGAAATTTCACAAACCTCATCGCCATTTTGGGGAGGTATTCCCGGCCCCAAAGTTCCAAAAATTGGCTTTCCGCCAATATCTCCTAAAATATGGCATTTAGAAAATTTTTATATGGGGGAAAAATGAAGAGTAGTTCATTATCTACAAAAATGGTCCCAATGATTTTTTTCGCAGCATTAATATTTTTCGCAAAAACCGATGTAGCAAATTCCATAATTTTGAGGTCTCATGGATTTCTGAAAAACCACTAAACTCAAGAAAAAAAATGAGGGCACAACCAAAAAGGAGATATTCACAGTTTTAAAATAACGTATCAGAAAGTGAAATTGATAATGATTCCCAGGCACCACAACATAAAATAGAACAGGCAACAGCTGAAGCATCTCCAGCGAGAGAAGGCGAAAAGGACAGGGTTAATATTTCCAACGACCCTACCCCAAAACCTCAAAAGGTTGGAAAAACAAAGGTCAAAGAAGTTGCTGCTTGTCTTAAAGAGTTAACTTCTTTAGCTGCATCTATTCAAAATATTGAACCATCAGAAAATGAATTTGACATTTTCGGGAAGGGTGTAGGAGCTTAGTTAAAGCAGTTGCCGCTTCAACAGGCCATTAAAGCTCAAGATGAAATACAGCAGCTTTTGACTCGTTTTAGACTGACAAATCTCACAAGTACAAGTGCCTCATTAGCCTCTTCAACACACAGTAGAACATACAATTATTATTCTACGTCTCCAGGATCTGTGACATCTCCACAATCCCACCAAACAAATATACAATTGGAAAATGGCAGCACAATTTTCGGAAGTATTCTTTCAGAAGCGTATGACAGTACATTTGGTGTAAATTGGAAGTAAATGTAACCTTTTTAAATTGTTAAGAATTAAAAGAATATAAATTAAAGTTTATTTACCTGTAT
This sequence comes from Lochmaea crataegi, assembly GCA_947563755.1. Lineage (NCBI taxonomy): Eukaryota > Metazoa > Arthropoda > Insecta > Coleoptera > Chrysomelidae > Lochmaea > Lochmaea crataegi. The sequence goes on from OX387430.1 coordinate 15,349,283, forward strand.
AAAATCCTTTCAAGCATCACATACCTCTGGAATAAACTTTGAAATTGCAGGTCGAGAAACTCGAAAATATTGTTGCAGATTTCGGTAACTATTACCAGTGGCTAAATATGACAAAGTTATTTCCAATTTTATTCTGGCATCAGGAATGGCCATACTCATAATCGTGTCAGATCGCTGTATAGCTGGCGTTATTTTTTCCAGGAGTATGTCAAAGCAAGAAGGGGACATTCTCATGCAATTTCTGTATTCTTGAATATCTTAGATGGCGAGTTCCCTTAAGAGCATGTCAGTAGCGCCATGGGTGCTTCTCTTTGCTAACCATTTCCTAACCCAAATCCTTTTTCTGAGATTTAACTCACCCTGTAAACTATCAATTCACTCCTTTAGCACTACTTTGACACACGCTAACATGGATTTTTTCATAAGGACAATACGTTTGTGCCTCGAATCCATAATAAAAAAAATGAAAACTTATTACACTTTCCCTAATCTAAACTATTTGAAAGCTTCGGTAAAGTGAACAAGTTACTGGAACCGTGTAAACACACAATCACTCGAAGCACTTGCTTTTAATACTGGATTTTAGTGACTTGTACAAGTTACTGGCACCGTGTAATTCCGCCTTAAGGATCCCGCTTGAGGGCCATTATCGCCACTATCGAGTTTTCGGCAGAAATTATTAAAACCATTATTGTAGATAATGACCTGATCTTCATTTTTTCTCAACATAAAAATTGTCTAAATGCCAAATTTTAGGATTTATTGGCGGGAAACCAATTATTGGAACTTTTGGGCCGGGAATACCCCCCCAAAATGGTGATGAGGTGTGTGAAATTTCTGGATGTTCAAATACTAGTCAAACCCTACCCTTCACGGAAAATTCATGGACCGGCAGGTATAATCGCTTCTGGGATACTTGAAAATGTTCCCTTCATTCTCCATCGACCTACCTTACGAAAAGAAAAAGCTGTTTATAATATATTAAAATATCACCAGACTGGCGCTTTTCCCCACTTCTCAAAGAAAACCCCCAATTTCCAAGATTTTGCACATTTTCAGGTTCATCACTCTTGAACTGCATACAGTATACCGAGTAATATGTTGTGAATGCCAGTAATAAAAGAACTGTCGGAAAATGAGATTGCTGATGGTCTTGCAAAAAAGGGAGTTTGTACTATTACCAAAGCCGCAGGGTGGAAGAAGTCCGAAAATGGGCAGGAGAACTTATTGCAGCCTGCTGGAGAAATACTCCAAAGACAAGAGGACAAAAGACAAAAGACAAAAGACAAAAGACAAAAGACAAAAGACAAAAGACAAAAGACAAAAGACAAAAGACAAAAGACAAAAGACAAAAGACAAAAGACAAAAGACAAAAGACAAAAGACAAAAGACAAAAGACAAAAGACAAAAGACAAAAGACAAAAGACAAAAGACAAAAGACAAAAGACAAAAGACAAAAGACAAAAGACAAGAGGACAAAAGACAAAAGACAAAAGACAAAAGACAAAAGACAAAAGACAAAAGACAAAAGACAAAAGACAAAAGACAAAAGACAAAAGACAAAAGACAAAAGACAAAAGACAAAAGACAAAAGACAAAAGACAAAAGACAAAAGACAAAAGACAAAAGACAAAAGACAAAAGACAAAAGACAAAAGACAAAAGACAAAAGACAAAAGACAAAAGACAAAAGACAAAAGACAAAAGACAAAAGACAAAAGACAAAAGACAAAAGACAAAAGACAAAAGACAAAAGACAAAAGACAAAAGACAAAAGACAAAAGACAAAAGACAAAAGACAAAAGACAAAAGACAAAAGACAAAAGACAAAAGACAAAAGACAAAAGACAAAAGACAAAAGACAAAAGACAAAAGACAAAAGACAAAAGACAAAAGACAAAAGACAAAAGACAAAAGACAAAAGACAAAAGACAAAAGACAAAAGACAAAAGACAAAAGACAAAAGACAAAAGACAAAAGACAAAAGACAAAAGACAAAAGACAAAAGACAAAAGACAAAAGACAAAAGACAAAAGACAAAAGACAAAAGACAAAAGACAAAAGACAAAAGACAAAAGACAAAAGACAAAAGACAAAAGACAAAAGACAAAAGACAAAAGACAAAAGACAAAAGACAAAAGACAAAAGACAAAAGACAAAAGACAAAAGACAAAAGACAAAAGACAAAAGACAAAAGACAAAAGACAAAAGACAAAAGACAAAAGACAAAAGACAAAAGACAAAAGACAAAAGACAAAAGACAAAAGACAAAAGACAAAAGACAAAAGACAAAAGACAAAAGACAAAAGACAAAAGACAAAAGACAAAAGACAAAAGACAAAAGACAAAAGACAAAAGACAAAAGACAAAAGACAAAAGACAAAAGACAAAAGACAAAAGACAAAAGACAAAAGACAAAAGACAAAAGACAAAAGACAAAAGACAAAAGACAAAAGACAAAAGACAAAAGACAAAAGACAAAAGACAAAAGACAAAAGACAAAAGACAAAAGACAAAAGACAAAAGACAAAAGACAAAAGACAAAAGACAAAAGACAAAAGACAAAAGACAAAAGACAAAAGACAAAAGACAAAAGACAAAAGACAAAAGACAAAAGACAAAAGACAAAAGACAAAAGACAAAAGACAAAAGACAAAAGACAAAAGACAAAAGACAAAAGACAAAAGACAAAAGACAAAAGACAAAAGACAAAAGACAAAAGACAAAAGACAAAAGACAAAAGACAAAAGACAAAAGACAAAAGACAAAAGACAAAAGACAAAAGACAAAAGACAAAAGACAAAAGACAAAAGACAAAAGACAAAAGACAAAAGACAAAAGACAAAAGACAAAAGACAAAAGACAAAAGACAAAAGACAAAAGACAAAAGACAAAAGACAAAAGACAAAAGACAAAAGACAAAAGACAAAAGACAAAAGACAAAAGACAAAAGACAAAAGACAAAAGACAAAAGACAAAAGACAAAAGACAAAAGACAAAAGACAAAAGACAAAAGACAAAAGACAAAAGACAAAAGACAAAAGACAAAAGACAAAAGACAAAAGACAAAAGACAAAAGACAAAAGACAAAAGACAAAAGACAAAAGACAAAAGACAAAAGACAAAAGACAAAAGACAAAAGACAAAAGACAAAAGACAAAAGACAAAAGACAAAAGACAAAAGACAAAAGACAAAAGACAAAAGACAAAAGACAAAAGACAAAAGACAAAAGACAAAAGACAAAAGACAAAAGACAAAAGACAAAAGACAAAAGACAAAAGACAAAAGACAAAAGACAAAAGACAAAAGACAAAAGACAAAAGACAAAAGACAAAAGACAAAAGACAAAAGACAAAAGACAAAAGACAAAAGACAAAAGACAAAAGACAAAAGACAAAAGACAAAAGACAAAAGACAAAAGACAAAAGACAAAAGACAAAAGACAAAAGACAAAAGACAAAAGACAAAAGACAAAAGACAAAAGACAAAAGACAAAAGACAAAAGACAAAAGACAAAAGACAAAAGACAAAAGACAAAAGACAAAAGACAAAAGACAAAAGACAAAAGACAAAAGACAAAAGACAAAAGACAAAAGACAAAAGACAAAAGACAAAAGACAAAAGACAAAAGACAAAAGACAAAAGACAAAAGACAAAAGACAAAAGACAAAAGACAAAAGACAAAAGACAAAAGACAAAAGACAAAAGACAAAAGACAAAAGACAAAAGACAAAAGACAAAAGACAAAAGACAAAAGACAAAAGACAAAAGACAAAAGACAAAAGACAAAAGACAAAAGACAAAAGACAAAAGACAAAAGACAAAAGACAAAAGACAAAAGACAAAAGACAAAAGACAAAAGACAAAAGACAAAAGACAAAAGACAAAAGACAAAAGACAAAAGACAAAAGACAAAAGACAAAAGACAAAAGACAAAAGACAAAAGACAAAAGACAAAAGACAAAAGACAAAAGACAAAAGACAAAAGACAAAAGACAAAAGACAAAAGACAAAAGACAAAAGACAAAAGACAAAAGACAAAAGACAAAAGACAAAAGACAAAAGACAAAAGACAAAAGACAAAAGACAAAAGACAAAAGACAAAAGACAAAAGACAAAAGACAAAAGACAAAAGACAAAAGACAAAAGACAAAAGACAAAAGACAAAAGACAAAAGACAAAAGACAAAAGACAAAAGACAAAAGACAAAAGACAAAAGACAAAAGACAAAAGACAAAAGACAAAAGACAAAAGACAAAAGACAAAAGACAAAAGACAAAAGACAAAAGACAAAAGACAAAAGACAAAAGACAAAAGACAAAAGACAAAAGACAAAAGACAAAAGACAAAAGACAAAAGACAAAAGACAAAAGACAAAAGACAAAAGACAAAAGACAAAAGACAAAAGACAAAAGACAAAAGACAAAAGACAAAAGACAAAAGACAAAAGACAAAAGACAAAAGACAAAAGACAAAAGACAAAAGACAAAAGACAAAAGACAAAAGACAAAAGACAAAAGACAAAAGACAAAAGACAAAAGACAAAAGACAAAAGACAAAAGACAAAAGACAAAAGACAAAAGACAAAAGACAAAAGACAAAAGACAAAAGACAAAAGACAAAAGACAAAAGACAAAAGACAAAAGACAAAAGACAAAAGACAAAAGACAAAAGACAAAAGACAAAAGACAAAAGACAAAAGACAAAAGACAAAAGACAAAAGACAAAAGACAAAAGACAAAAGACAAAAGACAAAAGACAAAAGACAAAAGACAAAAGACAAAAGACAAAAGACAAAAGACAAAAGACAAAAGACAAAAGACAAAAGACAAAAGACAAAAGACAAAAGACAAAAGACAAAAGACAAAAGACAAAAGACAAAAGACAAAAGACAAAAGACAAAAGACAAAAGACAAAAGACAAAAGACAAAAGACAAAAGACAAAAGACAAAAGACAAAAGACAAAAGACAAAAGACAAAAGACAAAAGACAAAAGACAAAAGACAAAAGACAAAAGACAAAAGACAAAAGACAAAAGACAAAAGACAAAAGACAAAAGACAAAAGACAAAAGACAAAAGACAAAAGACAAAAGACAAAAGACAAAAGACAAAAGACAAAAGACAAAAGACAAAAGACAAAAGACAAAAGACAAAAGACAAAAGACAAAAGACAAAAGACAAAAGACAAAAGACAAAAGACAAAAGACAAAAGACAAAAGACAAAAGACAAAAGACAAAAGACAAAAGACAAAAGACAAAAGACAAAAGACAAAAGACAAAAGACAAAAGACAAAAGACAAAAGACAAAAGACAAAAGACAAAAGACAAAAGACAAAAGACAAAAGACAAAAGACAAAAGACAAAAGACAAAAGACAAAAGACAAAAGACAAAAGACAAAAGACAAAAGACAAAAGACAAAAGACAAAAGACAAAAGACAAAAGACAAAAGACAAAAGACAAAAGACAAAAGACAAAAGACAAAAGACAAAAGACAAAAGACAAAAGACAAAAGACAAAAGACAAAAGACAAAAGACAAAAGACAAAAGACAAAAGACAAAAGACAAAAGACAAAAGACAAAAGACAAAAGACAAAAGACAAAAGACAAAAGACAAAAGACAAAAGACAAAAGACAAAAGACAAAAGACAAAAGACAAAAGACAAAAGACAAAAGACAAAAGACAAAAGACAAAAGACAAAAGACAAAAGACAAAAGACAAAAGACAAAAGACAAAAGACAAAAGACAAAAGACAAAAGACAAAAGACAAAAGACAAAAGACAAAAGACAAAAGACAAAAGACAAAAGACAAAAGACAAAAGACAAAAGACAAAAGACAAAAGACAAAAGACAAAAGACAAAAGACAAAAGACAAAAGACAAAAGACAAAAGACAAAAGACAAAAGACAAAAGACAAAAGACAAAAGACAAAAGACAAAAGACAAAAGACAAAAGACAAAAGACAAAAGACAAAAGACAAAAGACAAAAGACAAAAGACAAAAGACAAAAGACAAAAGACAAAAGACAAAAGACAAAAGACAAAAGACAAAAGACAAAAGACAAAAGACAAAAGACAAAAGACAAAAGACAAAAGACAAAAGACAAAAGACAAAAGACAAAAGACAAAAGACAAAAGACAAAAGACAAAAGACAAAAGACAAGACAAAGACAAGCCAGCCGTGCCAATTGACCCCCCGTTTAATCAAATCTAATCTAACGAAGACTTTTCTAACTATGCGATTCTTGAGGAGATTATTTGAGCTGAATGTAAAATTTGGCAACACCATAAATCAATTAAGTCGTTCGTGCTTCTTGACGCTTGTCTTATGTCAAATTTTGTGGTTTTGTTTTTTATGTCTGTATGAAACTTGATGGACACAGACAAAGATAGAAAACGCTCTGATAATCTGTCTCTTCCTCTCTCACCGGAGTTCAGACGGACATTCTCACTTACAGCGGCCAATGGCTTGTTGCCTATATCTGTAGTATCTCTATGGCCAATAATGATATTCAAAGAATTCATCAAGAGGCGAGTAGCCCTGAGTGTTGCGAACATGGAGATCGAACTCATACGGGAAAATTGACAAAACCTGTCCTCAAAATCGTCTATCTAAGCAGTTTGTTTTTCCACCGTCGCGTCGCGCATTGTAGATCTTGCACCATTTTAAAACTGTCACGACAATAACCTTACTTTTCATATTTGACAGTAGGTTAATAGTAAACATTACTTTGAAAACTAGAAAATTGAAATTGTTATAATAAAAATTTATAATGGGCGTTGTTAAAAATTGCATTAGTGGTAGTGTAATTAAAAATATTCAAAGATAAATGAAGTAGGAAACAATATTTATTGTGATAGACTAAAATTACATACCTTAGTAAAAATTTAAAATATAAATACATTCAGCTAATTATTTTACCACCAAACGATCACAATTTTCGATATTTTTGAAAACGAGGACAAAAAACGGATTTCTTATCCACAATATTTTCCATTTCTATGACCTAACCTCACTTACCACACACGCAAACTGCGAACTGTCAAAGAAGCTAGCAACCAATAAAACATCATGAACTCGAGTTTTATGATTGGCTGTTATTGTTCTGCCGTCAAATGTTTTGGTGCAAGATTTTAAGTGGCGCCCTCTATTATGACTAGAAATTGGAATACATGGAGTTCGATCTCCACGGTTGCGAATCCAGATTTTCCAGGAGATCTAAAAATTCATATATTGATGAGTTAAACACAAAATGATTGGTCGGAAAATAGTTTGAGAAGCTTACAACTTTAAAATTAATTAAATTCTAGTTTTCATCAGGACTATTATCAAATTTAAAAACAAAATTCTCGACAGTTAACATTATGCAAATCATTTTTTTGCATGTTTATTCAGACAACCAATTATGAATTCGATGCAACAAAGTACACTGGTAAAAGTTTCATAACCAGATTTCTAAACATAACTTTTAACAGGTTCAAGATATTTATTAAATATGATAATTTATGAGATGGCATCATCTAACAGTTTATTGTTATTTTTTGGTAATAATTTGTGAATGTTATTTTACCAGTATGTATGCAATAAGTTATTATGCGTGTGATATAACACGTGCGAATTAAATTAATACTCAACTATACTGCTTCTAGTCGTTGTACTAACGAAAATAAGAGCCTGTCGCTTCTCCAAGTATTGCAGGATATTATATTGTAGTGAAGAGGCAATTTATCATATGAGGGTACTCACCGGAGACTGGCAGAGATACACAGAGGTGAGAAACATCTACTAAAAGGAAATTAGAAAAGCTAAAAGAAATATTTTCAGAAAATGCTGCGGTAAGACTCTACAAAGTCATGGCAAAAAGTAGGGTCAACACAGATATGGCTTCGAGAAAGCCAGAAGGTAAATATATCGAAAATGAGGAGGAAAGAGTGCGACTCTTACTAGAAACTCATTTTCCTGGAAGTAGCCCAAAAAGGGGAGATAATCCTCTCGAAGGTCTGTTAGGACTAATGGCTGAGCACATTTGTAGTAACGAAAGGTTGAAATGGGCTATGAACACCTCTTCACCTCTCAAAGCACCAGGAGTTCCAGCAAGGACAAGACGAAATTCTACCACATTTGGTTAGAATCAGTCGAAGCAGCTTAGAACTAGGTTATATACCAGAAACTTGGAGAAGGGCAATAGTAACCTTCATTCCAAAAGCTGGAAAAAGGGACACAACAAACCCCAAGTCCTTCAGACCAATTTTGTGCTCAAAACGATGGAAAAAGCTATTGGCAATTATATTAGAACGGAAATCCTAGAGAGACTACCTCTCCATCCGCATCAGCATGCTTACCGGGCAGGCAGATCTACGGAGATTTCACTGGTACAACTGACGGAGGATATCCGAGGTGCTCTAGAAAACCAAGAAGCCGTAGTGTCCGCATTTTTTAATATAGAAGGAGCTTTTGACAATACTCCTCATGAGGCTGTCAAAAGAGCATTAAATAGAAGAGGTGTAGACAGCACAACATCCAAATGGATGTCGTAACTGCTCACCACTGTACAAGAGATAATATGTGAATAAAAGATCAATGCGTTCCTTATTCAAACGTAATATATTTTATTTTATTGCTTGTGTTTTTATTTTTATTATATTTACATACTCACCCAACCTCAATAATTGTGCATTTTTTAATGAGGAAATGTTAAACTAAATGACTTCACTGAAAGAATTTGCTGAAAGAGGTCAAAATTTTGATAAAAATGGTCACATATTCTCCTTTTTGATAAAACCAGACTTAATGGATTTCAATTCTATTTTCGCATGGATGGAAATTCAAGATTTTGAGCTTCAGCATATTGAATTTAGGGACTCCGAGTTATGGGAGACAAAATTTGTGGAACTAAGAAGCGGTTTAGGAGGTGATCCTCAGGATAAATCAAACGAAGTACTGAATTGTTGAGCTTGTTTTCAGATAAATTTATTTGCATTTGCAATGCTTTCGACCTATATGTGTTTGTTAAAAGGTTGCCGCCCCCTGATCTAATGCATCAATATTAATGTCAATTATGTGACTTATCAGAGAGGGAACATCTATATTTTGTTTTCTCTTATAATCCGTGATTATAAACTTTCTTGATCCCTGTATGACGCTGAAACGTTTTTTCGTGTAACGTAAAGAGTGGCAAACTTATCTGAAGCTGTGAAAGGAGTGTGACCGAAAAAATTCGATATTACCAAGATTAACTATAAAAAAGCTAAAGTGCTGAGTATGTAGTACTAGTAAGGTCAATATATTAATCATTATTGAACTTTATTACCCTAACTTGCTTGTTTCATTGGATTTTGTTTATAAATATTTTTATAGTTTTTGAATAATAGCTAACGTAGATTGCTTGCAAAACTTTCCAACTACATCTTCCACTAATTGCTCCTCGTTAGCAAACATCCAGTGGCGAGTATAACTAACTCGCTTAACCTACACACATCAAAATAATCTAGGGAACAAGATTTAAATTTGTTATAACTTTTTTGGTATGGCATATATAAACTTCAAAATATATTTGGGTGGTACTGATACCATTGCTGTTGAAAACAAAACAACAAAAAGAGATAATTGTTACAAAAGTTCAGGAAACAAGACAAACAATGTTAATCATTTTAATAAATTTGGTACGATGGTATAAAAATATTTAAGAGTCAAAAGTACCTCAATAAGTTGTATGGCCTCCTCTTGCATTAACCACATCTGTTAGGCATGCTGAAAATGAGGTTGTCGATCTCCAGTTGGTTTGTGATGGTCTAGAGATTAGAAAGACAATCAAAAATCTAAATGATGAAATAAAACAATTTAATTTGCTTAAATCTCCATTATAATTGGAACTAAGGTTCTTCCTACAAAATTCATATAGGTAGATCTTTTAGGAATTTTAAAACTAGAATTTCAGAACACAAACGGAGCTATGACAACAACAAATTAGATTCTAACTATTCAAATCATTTATTAACAAACCACTTTTGACTCAAATTTTGAAATTTTGCATGTAGAACCCAAATCCTTCAAATTAAATCTTTTAGAAGCCCTTGAGATTAATAAAAACAAATATTCAGGTAATCTTCTTAACGACCAAATAGATATCAATCATTCTCCCTTATTAAACCTATTTACCTTGAAGAGAATTCAGTTGTGATGGTTGTGAATAAATTTCCAGGTGAACTTTTTCAATACCGTTGTCAATATTCGTAGAATTCCGTATTTAGGCACTTTTACTTACTTCGTGAAATCTATTCATAAATGTAATTAACAAAAAACACAAATCGAAAAAATCATAGAATTATCGATAATTTAGTAGTTTTAATTTAATACACTGTTAAATTTTCTGTTAATTTCCATATTTCATGAACAAAATGACAACCCTGCAAATGTTCACAATGATGACGTAAACTCAACATTATTTGGCATTCACTGTATCTCAGAGACATCAGATTGTAAACATCACCACGATATACTAATTTGGTCCTTAAATAAATAGGATTTGACGTCAAAATAATTCGGTATACTAAAGCGATCTTTTAAAAAGTTTAAATAAGTCAGCCACCAAACTAACTGCAGAGGCGCTAAAAAACTGCAAGGAGAACAAAAAATGAAGTCTTTTGATAATGCAGAATTTAAAAAACTCTTTCTGAGAATGTTACTGAACTAAAAATCGAATAATGTATAACTCTGCCATCCTAGGTTGGCACTTTGGGTATGCGCGAACCAGAAAGAGTTAAAGAGTGCCTGAATAGAGATAGAAGACATTTTTACGACGGTACGGGTGGTTTATCTATGGGTAAGGCGGCTTGCAACACCAGAGTCGTATAAATCAGAGGGGCCTGGGTTAAATTTTTAATTGTAATAAGTAGATAGATTTTATTTTTTATTAAAAAAAACATTTCACAAATATTCATTGAAAAATAAAAATACCGAATTTATTTTATGTTTTTATTTATTTAATCAAAATTTACATTAACATTAATACAAGTAATACAAGTTATGAGACACAAAAGTATAACCAATTATAATTGTTTAAGGTTGATAAAAGGTTTAATAAATTAAGGTCTAAAAGCATATAATCCATAACAAACAATTTTAATGTTTTAAAATATTTCATATTTCATTTGTGCTGCTTCTTCCTTCATAAATTTTATTAAATTACTAACTAGCTCACGGCTTTGGCCTCTTAAAACTTTATTATGAATTTTACTTTTAAAGTCCATCATAACGACTTTGAAGTGAAATCAAATCAACACAAAACAGATAATATAAAAATTTACTACGCCTCTGGAATTTTTATGATGTTAACAGTAAGAAACAGTAACATCAAATGAGCTCTCGGTGTCGATGGGCGGGGTTTGTCAAAACGCATCTTACGGTCGAGTGCCAGCTTAGGATGGTATAGTTATAGCAGTAGAACCATTAAACAAGTCTGCAAACAAACATAATTAAGAGCTGTTTGGTTTTTTTTGGCGTAATTCTTATGTTTTGGGTGTGCTGAATCAGAAAATAACTTCCATTTTTTCATAGAACGTCATAGAACAAGTTATCATCTTGAAATAAAAGATAAAAGACTAAACATTTTGTTTAATTGTTATTTTTTTATCTAAAATCTATTCATTAGTAAGCACTAAACACATTTCTTTTTCCCTGTGAGACTCCTTTTGGTACATTTTTGCTTGTGGAAAGCATCTGAAAGGTCTCTCCGAAGCGTCCAACAGAAGTCTGCCATCATTGAGAGCTCCATCTTCCCTGGTATCTTTTTCCGTTCTGGAATCTTTTGAGTATTTTTTCAGTTTTCAGAACACCTAAATACATAGAAGTCAGTTTAAAACATCCAGACAGCATTTTTGTTGCAGACTTGTGTTAATAACTGGATACATAAAATTGGTTTTTGGTTTAGGCAAATTAATAATAAAAAAAATTTAATGCAGCTTTCTGCGGTACGATCCACTAGGTTACAGTTTCTTAGAAAATATTCAGCAGAAAAAGGTACCAGCTTATGTAAACCAAAGTGATGCGGCCGATGATGCCACATCAGTTGAAATGACAACAAATTTTATGCTGTCGTAAAAAATAGGATGCCTTCAATTTAGTGGACTGGAATTCTATAGGAGGCTGGTTCTTTCGCATAAATAATAACTGTATTTCAATTAACTTTAATAAACTTTAACGTCGAAGATATATACAGATGGAACGATGAATATAGACAAGCCTTTCAGTATGAAATAGTAATTATTAGAACGATCTTACTCTTTCCTTTGTGGTTTTCAAAGCACTATTCACTTGAAATATAACTTTGCTTCGGATTGAATCACTATACAAACTTTAACTTTATAGAAAAATGCACTTATTATGCAGGAAATAGAGGAATTAAATTATTTACTATGAAACTTGACCCATTTGGTCTGAAATTATCGGTTTTATACCGATAAAGGAGTGGCAAGTCTTAGCTGGGAGACTGATCGTGTTGGAAACTTAACATCGACTCTACTGTTTGAGGGTCAGGGAGGTAATGCATTTAGGCGGGAAGTGTGCGTTTGGTCACGCCTACTTCAACTGCCGAAGAATAATAGCAAATATTGTAAGGCGTCGGTCAGACGCCAGGGGTGTTTTGAGGGCAGTGGCGCGCCGGAAGGAATTTCGAATGAAAGTAAAAGGACTAAAATATGAATGTACATGAATATACAAAGGAACTAAAATATAAATATACAAATTGTTGAACGTGTGGTTTAAACACAAAGGTTTTGGATAAGACGTGGATTCTTAGCAAATGTCATGGCAAGATAATACTCTATTAACTCAAGCCTAGAGACCTCAACCTAGAGGAACCCAATTATCATGGAAAACGCCAGTTATAATTCACTATTGGTGGAACCAATTCCAAGTTCTAGTTGATAGGATTTGAAACTATATTTACAGTATGGTCAGATAAAAGGACTAGCCCTATTTCCCCGACTAAATAATCAATTTTTAGTTCAAGTGTTCCTATTTGGAGATATTCGATTGCCTAGAGCCAGACTAGAGTATTTCTCCTGTATAAGTTGGGAAAATTATCCCCTGGTATATTACCCAATGAAGGAAAAAGAAGAACCTTACCTAACCTCACTTTCTACAGCATATCGGTGACAGCTAACACGATTATCGGTTACACCACCAATCCATAAGTTTTGCCCCTACCAAAAATTCCTTAACGCCAAAAAAAATTTTTTGCGGAATAATAATGCATTCCAATCGCGAAAATAATACACAATTTCGAAAATTATTCAGAATATTCTTGTAATTAAGATCAATACTAAGAAATTTGTCAAATAGAAAATTGAGTTGTGTTGATGTTATTGAAACGCCGGAGTGTGGTGGATGTTAGTGAAATGCCCGTTATGCGAAAAATTATAATTTTCTTTTAAATACTTTCAGATTTCATTGCTCGTGATGAATTACTTATACACATCTGAACGTATTCAGTAACAGTTTCAATACAATTCAGTTTGAAAAGGATTACACTTAAATTGCAACACAGCAAACCAGTGGCACAATCTCTAAGAGCAGTGGCACACAAACAACGATTTCTAGCTGACGTAATCACAAAAGTGAAAGTGAATGTGCTACAAAATTGAAGGCTTCCTTATTTTATGTATTTTTATGAATAATCGAAAAAAAAAACATTTTATATTCATCCCAAAAAATGATACTTTCTAGAAAATGAAAATATGAATTATCGAGCATTAAACTTTTAAAATAAAATTTATACCTTTCCTTTTATTACTCGAAATTAAAAAAATTGTAACCATTAAAAAATGTGAAGGTTATATAGATACTGAATAATAATTAAATAGATCTTTGTAATAATAAAAGGAATGGTTTCTTTATAGTCGACAGTCCTTATTGTAATTACTTAACCTTTGAAATAGAAGTTCCGCTTCTTTTTCTTATAATACGGAAGATTTTTTCTTCAAAACAAAGAACTGCATTCAAAATACGATTCTAAACTCATGATAACTCAAAAATACATTTGGAGCTTTTCCAAATCCCGTTTTATCCCATTTTCTTGTCATAATCATATCCAAGAGCAGTAAGTGACACAGTACACTCGAACTAGCTATTTCATAACTGCACACAATTCTTGGTTTTTCAACTTTAGTGTTTAGTAGACAATGTTATCAAGCCCTATTAAAAATACTTTCATAAATCTAGAGGTCAAAGTCTGACTAAATTCATGAACTGGCATGTATCATCTATAAAAAAAAATCAGGTCCATTGTGCCTCCTTCAGTACTCGTAGAAACACAACCCTTAATCCTTCCTTGAAGTGCCGGATCTGTTGGGGCTGGGGTTGCGAGGAGGGAATTTCTACCTCGACCACTTAGGGTTACCTCAGATGAAGTGTACGGGACTTTCCTATTTTTCCTGGCAAAATCGACGTTTGTTCTAGGCTCTCTTCTTCTAAGCAGGATTTCACAGTAGCAGAACAGAATTTCCCAAATTTTAACAATTATTGACCATTTTTCAAAATTTTAACAATTATTGACCATTTTGACTGTTTTTCAAATTAGTGACCATTTCTCCAAATTTTTGATAATTTTTGACCATTTTTCAAAATGATGAAAATTTTTGACCATTTTTGACAATAATTTTCCATTTTCAACAGTTTTTAACAATAATTGACAGTTTTTAACCATTTTTGATAGTTATTGACCATTTTTGACAATTTTTCAAAATTTTAGACCATTTTTCGAAATTATTTACCATTTTTTATAATTATTGACAATAATTGTTGACAATTATGGACATTTTTTCCAAATTTTTGACCATTTTTGACAATTATTGACCATATTTCAAAATTTTTGACAATTTTTCAAAAACTTTAAGAATTTTTGACAATTATCAACTATTTTTCAAAATTTTGAAAATTTTTAACAATAATTGTCCATTTTTGACAGTTTTTGACCATTTTTGATAGTTTTTGACAATTATTAGCCATTTTAGACAATTTTTCAAAATTATTGACAAATTTTTGTCAATTTTTGACCATTTTTCAAAATTATTGTGGTGTGGAGTGCATTCATTTTAGTCAACCCACTCAGTTATACCTGCACTATCGAGTAAACGATATATTTCCATAGGATGTGTGCCTTATCTCCCAAGTGGCTCATTTGTCTCTCCGAAAATTGTTTGTCTCCTTGAGTCCAGTGAGTCACAGACGGATAAGATGTGAGTCCTCACCAAACATGAGCCTTATTGGTCAACTCTGAAGGGTCGCTATTTTTATTTTAGTTTCTCATTTAATTAACAAGGGAAAAAAATAATCTGTTTTTATTAAAATTGAATTTACTCATAATTGACGCAATTTTTTACAAAAAACCATTTTATATTCTTAAAGTTGAGTCTTTGAAGTTTATTAAACTCTGATACCAATTACTAGAAGCGTAGTTTCAGCCATTTAAAAATTACCAAATTTTTAAATTTGGAGAAATAGCGTGTGATAATTTTTTTTCTTGCATAATTTCTCAAAAACTGACAACCATTTTTAAAATATGTAATCCATAAATATGCAATACTGACTAATAGTTTGAGTAAAAATTTTGAGAAATTATGCAAGAAAAATTTTTTTTGAAGCACCCTAATATGTATCCCTTATAAAGGTCTTACTGTGTACCTGCTTTGGAGTGTCCCTCCACATCGTAGTCTAAATTGGCTTTGTCCTTGGACCACTATATTTGTGGTCCCAAAAGCTGGTTCTGGTACAGCATATATCGTAGCTGAACCCCTTCTCCAGAAATATCGTTTTGTCCCGGCAACCAAATAATCTTACTCTAGTACGATCTCCCAGTTAATTTAGTTAGTGTCCCACTCACACCAACAATTTCGCTATTTTAGTGTCCTATTTACACCATAATCCAATTTTGTTATGTCTCAAGGATAATTTTGATTCCAATCTTGTAGAAAAATATTGAAGCTAGTCCACTTTCAAAGTATCCAAATATACGTAATTTATAACTTGCATGAGTGTAGTTTAAAAAAAAATGTTGCCTTAATATATGCAGCCTTCACTACATTGTTGTATCGTGAAAGTATACAGTTGTTGATAATTCTTTAAAACCGTTGAGTGATAAATATACAGTGTGTAAAAGCCAAACGGAATAATTTCATGATTTCTGTTACTGTACATATTTATAGAAAATACCGAAACATGTCAAATTTAAATTTCAAATCGACATTCTTCAACGTGAATATGCGATCCCTACCTTCAACCCCCTTCGAATGACAGGTACAACCCCCAATTTTTTAAATAGGAAGTAGAGGCTTGTGATATATCATTTAAAAGGTATCTTTATTCTCTATTCAAAAATGTTATCGTTTTTATTTTTATTGCAACAATTAAGATATAATAAAATAAAACCATGTGGTTACCGAAATTCGTTACAATATACTTATAATAATAAACTTTTTACGAAATACCCAAAACTTATTTCCCGTCTAGGTCTTGATAATGAGAAAGTAAGCAAAAACCATAGCAATGTGCTTTTTAGATGGTCCATTAAATAGTTATTTGTGTATTTAAAGCGTAAAGTAACAGATTGCCGCTTGAGAAAGAATGTTGCGGCGATCTTTCGAAAGCGGCAATTTTACTTTACGCTCGAAAAACACACATAATTTTTTCTACAGTCGCCCTTTTAATAATTAAAACAGTGTTTTATATTATCTTAGGTTATAATAGGAGTGCTAGAATAATCGTCATTTTCGATATTCATCATGATTAACCTTGAAAAGATCTATTGACTAGGGATGTTAAAAAATAATAGATTTTTATTTTCTTATAATCGATTTTTAGTTATCGAATTTTATAGTAATATTAATCGATTTTTAGTAAATCGATTTGATAAATCTCTTGTTTAAATTCATTTTCGGAAACGGCTCGTATTATTTATTGACTATTTTTCAAAATTTTGACAACTTTTGACGATTATTGACCATTTCTCAAAATTTTGACAATTATTGACTATTTTTCAAAATTTTGACAACTTTTGACGATTATAGACCATTTCTCAAAATTTTGACAATTATTGACCATTTTTCAAAATTTTAACAATTTTATTATTGACCATTTTTCAAAATTTTAACAATTATTGCCCATTTTTGACAATGATTGACCATTTTGACTGTTTTTCAAATAAGTGACCATTTTTCCAAATTTTTGATAATTTTTGACCATTTTTTAAAATGATGACAATTTTTAACCATTTTTGACAGTTTTTGACAATAATTGTCCATTTTTAACAGTTTTTAACAATAATTGACACTTTTTAGCCATTTTTGATAGTTTTTGACCATTTTTGACAATTATTGACCATATTTCAAAATTTTTGACAATTTTTCAAAAACTTTAACAATTTTTGACAATTATCAACTATTTTTCAAAATTTTGACAATTTTTAACAATAATTGTCCATTTTTGACAGTTTTTGATCGTTTTTGACAATTATTGGCCATTTTAGACAATTTTTCAAAATTTTTGACAAATTTCTGTCAATTTTTCAAAATTTTTGACCATTTTTGAAAATTATTGACCATTTTTGATAGTTTTTGACAATTATCGACCATTTTTCAGAATTTTAACAATTTTTGACCATTATTGACCAATTTTGACAATAATTGTCCATTTTTGACAGTTTTTGACAATTTTTGATAGTTTTTGACAATAATTGACCATTTTTGACCATATTTCAAAATTATTGACAATTTTATTTAATGTTTAATTTGATAAATTGTTAATTATTCACCAATTGAGTAAATTCGGAGGGCGTGGTTTGATCAAATAAGCAAGCGAAAAAGATTCCTTTTTTGCGCTAGAGCGTAAAGTAACAATCCTCGGCATTTGTCGACTTTACGATTTCATTTGAAAATAGTAATTAGTCATTTTAAGCGCGACTGTAGAAAAAATACTTTAAAGAGTGTCCGTGGCAACGTTAAGGCCTGGTTCCGTCGAACTTCCGGTTGCGGACAGCGGACATTCCGTCGACCGTCGCGATTTGACGATTTTATCCAACCAGAGTATTTTGATGAGACTGGTTTCCCGAATCCGCTTAGCTGAGCGACTTCGTTCCATTCCGCAGTTTTTTTGCGACTGTCGGTTTATATCTGTCGAGTTTGATTCCAGCGAGTCGGTCAAGGTGAAATTTTAGTGAATTATTACAGTTTCCGGACGATAACATATACCTTGTACTGATGAGGCGCAATACGCCGAAACCGGTCTACAAGTTATGTTGTCCGTTCTAGTTGCAAACCAGAATGGTTGGTTTAAATCTTTCAGATATACCAACCCCGTTTGACTTAGAAGTGTAATTCAATGTCTGTCGGGGCATGTAGCCCGGGAAGTAGTTGTTTCTTCTTCGTTGAACGGTCACTGTTTTTGAAAAATATATTTTTCAAAACATTGTTGTAAGCGTTGGAATAATATATTTTTATTCTTCGATATCTATTGAACTTTTAGTGTTTTTGATAGTTTTTTGTATTATAATTGAAATAATTCATTTAATAAATCGTAACAATGAGTGAGAAATTCTCATCTGAAGATGATGAATTATTAATAGACTTAGTGAGGCAATCTTTATATACTGTTGCCGGTAAAAGTTATAAAGATATGGTATGTGATGCAAAGCTTCTCTTCGGCAGAAATACTCTATTGGTAGCTTTCTTGGAAATGTCGTCCTTTACAAAGCTCAACACGAACTGGAACAGTTCTGTAGAAAGTCTAAAATATTCCCTAAACTTTGTTTCATTTCCAAAAAGCCTTCTCTGTACGGTGATATTAAAGGCACCTTCACTATCACGACACAAAAACAACTTATCCACTGGCTTATTGGATCATTTTTATGGGGATATGTGAAGAACATTTTGTACAAAACTAAACCTTTTGATTTAAAGTACTTGAAAAAATAACGCTTGCGAGTAGGTCGATCACGCCTGATATGTTATATAATGTCAGAAGACAGCTTTATTTAAGATTAGGATGTTATTAAGACGTTCGCGGTGAACATTTAGAGCATCTACTTCATTAGCATTCATAGTTATTTTTAGTGTTTGACATTTTATTACGTTTGGCATTACATTTTAGTTTTTGATTGTATTGTAGCAAATTTCGGTAACCTCATGATTTCATTTTATTCTATCACTGGAGGAGTCGCGTTAGGTCTGACAGACTCCGCGTTCCGGAATTGTTCGGCCATTTACACATTTTGCAGCCGAGAACTTGGCGCGTCCACCTAGCTTCTTGATTTACGGCATAGTTGAATAAATTAGGAGTTTGTGGGTGGTTGTGCAAGTTTTTTTCTGTCAAATGTGATCTGGAGTCTCCTAGACTCCGCGCGACCAGTTGTGTTGTATTTTTTTTCTGTGATAACTGTTAAGTCATTTTGATATTTATTGCGACCAGACTTTGAAATCAGTTATTTATAGACACAAATGGACTATGAAAAAGAGCAGGAACATGACTCTGACGAGGCGCCAACTGATGATACATCAGATCTAGAAGATGATGTCGTTGAATGTAGACCTGATAACAGCGATACCTCCAAGAGGATAGCCCTTATTCTGATGACTATGATCTCACTACACCACCAGCAAAAATGCCAGGAGTTGCTTTTTATCTCGGCAGAGACAAAAAAAAACAAAATGGAAAAAACATGTTCCGAATCAGGCAGTGAGAACTCGATCCTGGAACATAATAAGCCAACTTCCCAGTACAAGAGGTGAAGCTAAAAAAGCAAAAAGTCACATCGAGTGCTGGAATCTTTTTGTGAATGACGAAATCATCGATATTATTGTAAAACATACAAATATCTGAGACTGAAATCAAAGCCCTGATTGGTTTGCATTATTTGTCAGGGTTGCTAAAAAGCTCCAATTGAGTGTTGATGAAATATGGGACAGAAAGGGAACCGGAGTAGACCTATTCTGGCTCACAAAGAATAAGCAATGGTTTCTTTTTCTTTTGAGGAGCTTCCGTTTTGACGACCGGGCTATGAGGGAAGAGAGGAAGAAAATAGATAAACTGGCGCCAGTCTGAGAAGTTTCCTATATGTTTGTGAGTAACTGTCAAAAGTATTATTACATCTCACAAAATGCAACTGTGGATGAAATGCTACTAGGTTTCCGTAGCAGATGCTGCTTTCGACAGTACATACCTTCAAAACCAAATAAATATGGGATACTTTAAATTTAACATTATTAAACACCGGTGAACCCACAAGATTCAATTTATTCAATGGTATCCTCTCAGCTATAGACCTTTCCTTTTGTTTTCCCTCAATAAGATCCTAGATAAAATGGGAAACCATAAAATATTTGCATGATAGCGATCATTTCCCCATTAAAATATCTCTACTAGAAAAGGAGTCTCCAACAAGCCTTCCTTACCAAACATGGAAAATAAAAACCGCAGACTGGGGTGAATACCAAAAGGAAATAGAAAATTATATCACAACCTTTATGCATGTCAACGACGTAAATGGAAATGTTGAAAATATTAATAGTATAATTCTTAACGCGGCAAATTCCCACATCGGAAAAACCAAACTATGCAAAAAACATCCAGTACCTTGGTGGAACCAAAATATCGCCCAAGCATTGACAGCCAGTAAACATGCGTTTAATTCATGGAAAAGGCATAAGGCAAATGAATATCTCTTGAAGTTCAAAAACCTTAGAGCCAAAACCCGATATCTTATAAAGAAGAGCAAGAGAGAATCATGGGCAAGTTATGTATCCTCTATAAATTCTTTCACTCCAACAGACGTCATCTGGAGCAAAATTCAAAAAATTCAAGGAAACAATAGTTATAGATCAATATCGACACTATCTCAACACGACAGACTAATATCCTCCATAAGTGAAATTCCAAATATCTTAAAACGAAAGAAACTCGAGTGGTATCAATCTAAATTCTACCTTTTTGGAATACAAAAACTCAGTTGACTGCAATTTTCCAATAATGAACAATAACTCTTACCTAAATTATCCGATAACTTACCAAGAATTTGATTTTTGTCTGAAATAATTGAAAAATACTGCCCCAGGTCCTGATGATATTCTATCTTTATTTTTGAAAAACCTTCCGTACAATGCTAAAGAAATTCTTTAAGAGCTCTTTAATAATATATTCTTACAAGAAGAATTCCCCAATCTTTGGCGTCAATGAATAGTCATACCGATTCCTAAACCAAACAAACCGAAAATCGACCCAACTTCATATCTTCCCATTTCACTCACATGTAATATATGCAAGCTGCTGGAAAAAATTATAAACTATAGACTAACATTTGGAAAATGAGAATATCCTTATACCCAATCAAAGCGGCTTTCTTAGACGAAGAAGTACTACTGACAACTTAGTAACACTCGAATCTGAAATTCATGAGGCTTTCCTAATGGATCATAAATTAATAGCCATATTTTTAGATTTAAATAAAGCTTTTGACACAACTTGGAGATATCATATCCTGAAGACCCTACAAGAATGGAATATTCAGGGCCACATATTAGCATACATAAAAAACTTTGTAAATGATAGAACTTTAAAAGTTAGAGCAAATGGTCACAAATCTTCAGAAATACAACTACAAAATGGAACACCCAAGGATCCATTTTTAGCCCTTCTTTATTCCTCGTAGCAATAAACAGTGTACTTAAAGAAATACGCAAACCTGTAAAAGTAAGTTTATATGCAGATGACCTAGTTATTTATATAAAAAGCAAAAATGTAACATTAACGTCGCAAATTTTACAAACGTGCTTACAAAGCCTAGAAAATTGGTCCCTCAAAACAGCTTTCCATTTCTCACCTGAGAAAACACACTATATGGTCTTCAATAAAAATACATATTTAAATAATTTAAACATTCATCTAAATGGAAATCCAATATCCAGAGTTGATGAAATGAATTTTGATTATAGGTTAAAATGGGATATTTACAACGAGCATGTCAACCAAGAATGAATTAATTCTATCAAACAGTACTTGGGGTTCATCAGACACTACATCCTCACTCAGTCTATATAAATCATTGATAAGGAACAAGCTGGACTATGGAGCTATATGCTACGAAACAGCCAACAAAACTTTGCTAAAAAAATTAAACTCCATCCAATCCACTGCCATAAGGGTATCACTAGGTGCTTTCAGAACTAGCCCTGTATGCGGACTCCTAGCATTAGCAAATGAGCCACCACTGCATCTACGCCGGCAAATGCTCTCCCTAAACTGCGCTGCTAGAATATCAGCAAACATCTCCAACCTAGCATATTCCTCCACATTTAAAAATATCACCATAAATTGTGCAAGAAACAAACCCTCAAAAAAGTTACCTTTCTACCAAAGGATCAGAAATATGGGTTACGACAATGAGCAGTTTAAATACTCTCTAAAATCAAAATTAAATACCCCTCCATGGATCATTCAAATACCATATATAGAAACATCCCTAACATTCTATCAAAAACAGACCACCACCCCCTTCCAGATACAAAATTCCTTTAATGAATTAGCATCGAAATTTTCCAATTTCTCTTTCATTTACACTGATGCATCCAAAACAATTACAGGAAATGCCGAAATTACATATGTAAAGATAAAAAAATTGCTCTGCGCCTCCCACAAAATTGTAGTATATACACTGGAGAGGCGTTTGCTATACTCCATGCCCTCAAAATGTGCAAAACAGTAAATAAAAACAACTTTCTCATTATCTGGAATTCGTCTGAAACAAAACAAAAGTGTTCAACTATGACAGTGTCATTAATTGTCTACATCAATAGATTTTTGTAAACTATTGGAAGATAAATACACCCATATAAATATCGTATATTTTTATGTTCTCAATTATTATTTTTTCGTATGAACATCTTATAATTAATTTATAATGATGGCGTCACCACTTTCCTGTAAATGACGTCATCGATATTTTTAAAGAATACAACAATAAATTTCATTAAATATACGAGATGTGAGTATTGAGGAATGTTGACGGTATTTTTAAACTATTGTGATTACTAAAGAATAATTATCTAACTTTCCTATGAAATAGCTTCTTTAAATATGCGCCGTAGACACACGTTCGCGTGTAGAAATCAACTTTATAACACAACATATAAAGTGGTAAATATTTTGACTTTCCGTTTGGAGTCGGATGAAAAAGAAAATCTCAAGAATATTGTAAAATACTCATGATTTTGTGGTAATTGTCGGAAAGTATGCAGTTGTTGTTACGAAATGTGTATAAAACAAAACAAAGTTATGAAACAGCTATTTATTTATCAGATCAAGTTTATATTGAAAATCAACGAATTTCAGATTACGTAACGTAGATTTTCATTAGAAATAATTAATAGTTGTGAAATTATTTACTATGAAGCAAGTATCCATAAAGAAATGTTGGAAAATTGAAAAGGTCTACAATAATATTATAAATAAAGTAATGTAAACACCGAAAACGCTTAAGCCTAATTAAATGTTTTGAAGACTGCCTAGACCTAGAAAATGGGATAAGTATATATTGTTATATTCTTGTGTGCTGGTGTGTAAATATATTGTTTGATTATTAATTTTTTATAATTATTATTAGTTCACCTTTTTTAATTTTATGAAACCCCTTGTCTACTTACTTTGTTTTCTTTATTTGTATATCCGGCTACCTATTTAATAAAAGGGTTTCGACTCTATACCTCAGTTTGCGGTTCCCTCTAATACTGTTACTAAGAAAATGGTTCCTTTTCTAAAGTTTTAATGTATTGAATTATTTAATTTTACAAAAGAAACATGAAATTGTATTTACTTTAAGTTTAAATCTTTATAACCCTCTTTAAAAAATTGTTTAATACTCCACTGCAAAAAAAACACCCCCCTTTTCCTTCTTCCTCTTACGTGATTTATGTTTAAATTTCTAGTAATTATGTATCGCATTCCCCTCGTAAGCAAATATAAATCTAATGAGTCGCTTTCGATCTCTGCCATGCGCATAAATACTGCATACTATTCCATCTACTTAAAATGGCTGACAACGTCGAAAAGTGTATGTGTTTATAAGGAGTATTATTGAATTGCTTTGGATTATTTATTTTAATAAGGTAAGCTTCTTTTTTAATTTATAACTACTAATATTGACAATCTTAACTAATTATCAAATAAGAAATACGCAATTGGTAGGTAAATGTTCTTAGAATGTGAAGTATTTCTAGGTTATTTCTTTTTTTAGGAACAACTTGTGAATGGATATTCACTCATCTGCTGTGTGGAATATAAAATAACATCAAAGCTGCATGCTGATGTTATGTACACTATTGTAGAAAGTGAATTAAACTCACTCAGGAATAAATTGTATCGGATTTCTCTGGATACCTGGGACGCTGTCTCCAACTCTAGTTTAAATATATGAAATTAAGCTTACCTAAAAGATTTGAAGTTTACTAGTAAGTTTGTAGCTACTTGCTATTTTTGAGTTAATTTGTCTGTATATATAACGTGACCATACGTCCCGTTTTGGGCGGGACAGTTTCAGGCTATCTGTCCCACTGTCCCCAGCCAGAGCAATAATGTCCCGCTTTTACAAAGACGAACGATAATTTGTCCCACGTACCTCTACCTTCCTATATTAATTCGAAAACTAAAAAAATATGAAGCTGGAACACTAGGGGAGATTGTTGTACCTTGACCATAATGTACCTTGGATCACCCAATCTTTTTAGTCCTAGTGCTGCTATCTAGGAACCAAAAGCCGGTTCAATACATAGTGTTCGTTGGATATTGCAGTGTACGTCTACAAAAGTTTGGTTAAAAAGCACGTTGTTCACGTAAAATGCAGATTTGTGATTTTAGACAGAAAAGTAACGATTTTTCAATTTGAATTTATTTTTTTAAAGAGATTCAGTGAAGAAGCAATAGTTGTTAAGTAAAATCTGAGTACACAATAATAATCGGTGAGTGCTATGACTTCAGGCGAACGCGGCCTGTTAGTGACTATGAATGCCTGTATAAATACTATTGGCAATCACATCCCCCCCATGCTCATTTTCCCGCGAGTACATTTTAAGGATTTCATGCTTAAGGGGGCACCACCAGGCACTATTGGCGGTGCCAACCCATCAGGCTGGTCCACCTATCTAAAATTTTTAGATCACTTTATAAAACATACGAAACCTTAAAAAGAAGAGCGAGTATTGTTGATAATAGACAACCACGAAACACATTTGTCAGTAGAAGCTGTGGACCGGGCATCTGAAGCTTCCCTTCCATCCCCACACATCACACAAATTGCAGCCACTTGATCTTGCTGTATATTTTCCTTTGAAGTGTGATTACAACCGAGTAGTTGATTCCTGGCTTATTAATAATCCTGGGAAACATTTTGACATTTACTGCGTGGTTGAAGCTGTTGGACGACATGCCTTCTCTCGAGCATTCAGTACAAGTAATATTTCTAGTGGCTTCAAAAAAGCTGGCATTTTTCCGTTGGACAGAGCAGTTTTTAGTGACGATGATTTTTTGGCATCATATGTTACCGATCGTCCAGTTCCAGTTGACACAAATGTATCAATTGCTGTCGGAGTAGGTGAAACTACTTGTCCAACTTCTACATACCTAATAGGAACCAAAGGTTTTTCAAAAAACGAAGCAAAAATCTCTGAACTTGACATGACTGCTTCCACTTCGGCGATTCCTTCCATTTTGTCGATGCCTTCCTAATATTGTTGTTACTGAAGAGCGTTTGGGTGGAGCTGTTCACACATTCCAGTAATGCACCTGTCGAAAGAGTTTTTCCTCTAATGAATGGGATATGGAAAAGTGACAAAACACAGTGTTTTGGCCTTGGGGCAGTGCCCCATTTAGCCACGAAAATTTATTATTATATTATATTTTATTAATATACTAATCACCCTATCTTTTATGCACACATCCCTAAACTACCAAAATTCTGGACAAAATTAAGGAAGAAAAACAACTAGGATAATCAGAGACACTCTCTTCACGCTAAGGTACCCGTCATAGCGACTTTGTTTATTTAGACATACAAAAAAAGCAATGGATAAGGGGTATTTGCTACAAAAGGACAAACAGAAGGAACCAAATCTAAATCATTCATTAATTTTTCGTTTGGTGGGTTTGAGGAACTCCCAAAATATTATCTCTTATGATAAGTTTCCGTGAGCTTATGTACAAGAGAGAAACTATATTTTGTGGAAAAGCTATCTTCTTAGCTGATAGGAAGTCCAGTAAGTATTTGGTGGCTTCTCTATTGTATCCCCAGTCAAACATCCAATGATTGAGATCGACGAAACTTTTAATTTTAAAAAGGTATGAATCAACGGTAGCGTGTCCAAAAAGGCATCTGACATACATAGTATACATTTTCCTGGAAGGAAGGCTTGTTCAGCTATAGAAGTATAGGGAAGTGAAGAATATATCTTGCAGTAGGAATTGTTACTGTCCATTCAATTTCCCAATTTTGTTTGAGATTTTCTTTTCTACGTGTTATTATATCCTTCTTTGATAATTCGTTACTTACAAGACCATTTAGCCCATCTACTCTTTCATTACCTGGAATTTGAGAATGTCCTTTAACCCATATAGGTAATTCCAATATTTTTGTTTAAATTCTTGACGTGAGTTAATTTTTCGAGGATGCTGATTGTCATGCTGTATCTGTTTCTGGTAATTTCTCAATGTCATTAAAGCTGATTGGGAGTCAGATAAAATAAAATACTGTTCAAATTCTAAGTTACTGTTTATGATCCATTCCAAGGCTTTGATGGCAGTAAATATTGAACAATTTGGATTTAATTTGTACTGTAAGGATTCCTATAAATTTTTGACATAAACAGCACTACCAACTCGAGCACTGGATTTGGAACCATCGGTATATATTGGTTCTCGGATACGAAGTTCCTCATTTAGTAAAATATTGAGGGTGGTGAGGGTGGATTAGAGGGTCGTAGGAGGTGAATACGACATAGGGTTCGGAAAACAAAATGTAGCTAGAGTTGAAAAACGGAATTCCCTCATCTTGAAATTGATATTGGGATACATTAGGAAAGGCAGTAGCTAAGGTAGGAGAATTTTTGTTTTGCCACCATTTAGAGGATAGAGAGAACAGCTTTTTTATCTAACAAGAAATTTTGATTATTGGCTTGACATTTGAGTACAAATTCTTAGCCAAAAATAGGCGTCTCAGGTGGAGGGGGTTTCATTACAATCTGCCAAGAGAGCCGGGAAAGGAGTACACTTTAAGGCTCCTAGGACTATTCTTATGGCTTTGTACTGTATCCTGTGGATTTTGATTAAACGTAATTTGGTATCAGATCCATACTGACCTGTTAGGTGATAATTATTCAAGTCCATGATCATCAAAATATTTTTCACAGTGGTTCATATTTTCCTTAACAGAATTTATACACTCATCAATTGTTTTCTTATCAAAGTACAGGCAGAAATTGTCGGCATATTGTAAGATAGTTGATCCAATGCCCATGGTGTGTAAGTTTAGAGTATACAAATTAAACAATAAGGGACTAAGCACTAATCCTTGAGGTACACCTTTGCTCACTATCCTTGGTCCAACATCTAATAAAGACTTGCCTCTTAATGAACAAATTGACTAAAACTAATGCGCATATTCTAGGCACGCCTAGATTAGTGAGCTCGCTATAAAGTAAATTTAAAATAACATTATCATAAGCACCTGATATATCCATAAGCAGAGATGGAAGGTAGTTATTTTGGGAGTAAGTTTTCTGTACATCCGTGGTCAAGTGTGAAATGCAATTGATGGTGCTTTTACCTCTACGAAATCCAAATTGCAACTCTTAACACAGTTAAGAGTCGCAATTCTTGAAGCTATTTGATTACAAGGACTAATATCAACAAATCATGTGACAAGTTCCATTCCTACTTGAAATCTAAACCCGACATTCTGAAACTGATTTGCTCCACCGACAAATATAAAACAAAGCAGACTACAAAGTCTACACTACAATCTAATGTTTATTAATTTGCTTTATTATGTTGTTCTCATGATCCTGTTTTTTAATAAATACTTAAAATGAGTCTTTTACGAAATTTAGCAGACGTCCCGCTCTGACAATGAAAATAAATGGTCACGTTATGTATACTACATTTTGTTTATGGTTTAGCGAATGGTAATTATGGTCTTTATGCTGAAAAATATCCGCAACCTCATCATTCTTTATTTGCACGTATTCACCAACGCTTATCGGATACTGGAAGCTTACAAATAAATTCAAACAGCACTGGTCGTTCCCGGACTCTTAGAAATGTAAGGTTAGAACAAGATATTCTGGATGAAATTGATCAACACCCAAAAACAAGCACTAGGAAATTCGCTTGCTCCTTAATATCAACCACTCATCTGTTTGGCGAGTTTTATCAATGGATAGAATAGCTTAAACCAGTTTTCTCACTCAATATTAGACAAAACATGTGGTTCATGCTTGATACTTGATACTTGACACTTGACGCTTGACGCTTGACGCTTGACGCTTGACGCTTGACGCTGGACCCTGGACCCTCAACACTCGACACTGGACACTCGACACTCGACACTCGACACTCGACACTCGACACTCGACACTCGACACTCGACACTCGACACTCGACACTCGACACTCGACACTCGACACTCGACACTCGACACTCGACACTCGACACTCGACACTCGACACTCGACACTCGACACTCGACACTCGACACTCGACACTCGACACTCGACACTCGACACTCGACACTCGACACTCGACACTCGACACTCGACACTCGACACTCGACACTCGACACTCGACACTCGACACTCGACACTCGACACTCGACACTCGACACTCGACACTCGACACTCGACACTCGACACTCGACACTCGACACTCGACACTCGACACTCGACACTCGACACTCGACACTCGACACTCGACACTCGACACTCGACACTCGACACTCGACACTCGACACTCGACACTCGACACTCGACACTCGACACTCGACACTCGACACTCGACACTCGACACTCGACACTCGACACTCGACACTCGACACTCGACACTCGACACTCGACACTCGACACTCGACACTCGACACTCGACACTCGACACTCGACACTCGACACTCGACACTCGACACTCGACACTCGACACTCGACACTCGACACTCGACACTCGACACTCGACACTCGACACTCGACACTCGACACTCGACACTCGACACTCGACACTCGACACTCGACACTCGACACTCGACACTCGACACTCGACACTCGACACTCGACACTCGACACTCGACACTCGACACTCGACACTCGACACTCGACACTCGACACTCGACACTCGACACTCGACACTGGATACTTGATACTTGATACTTAATACTTGATACTTAATACTTGATACAACTTATCCCTACCGTTGGATTGGTCGAGAAGGGCCGCAACACTGGTTTCTTCGATCTCCAGAATTAAATCTGTGTGCTTTCTGGTTATCGGGTTACCTTAAGTCCTTAGTTCACAGCACACCAATACTTGATATCAACGATTTCAAGAAGTATCCTAGTTCCTCCTTTTGCTTTAGAATTCTTTACAAATCTGATAATGGTGCTGGGATCCCAGAAAATGGGTAAAATTGAATACGATCTCTTTAAAATATCTTGATATGTTGTACCTTTCGAAAATGTTGATCATCTCGACTCGCCGACACTGATCTGCAGGACAAATATACCTGCCTCAGTAATAATGGCAGTATCACCATTCTATTTCAAGTGTTTAAAAATTGATTGCAAATTTATTGAACGTAAAACATTTCCCTCGGCTCTACTTATTATTAATAAAAATATAATGGTTTTGAAACATGAAAGTACTCTCCGTTTCTACATCGTCACTACGTCCACTTGCCGTCCTTTGTGGGTCCTTGAAACTGAACGTTTTCCTATTATTACAAAGCTGTGCTACGATCTTTAAGAATTATGAAATCATTACCGTCTCTATGAGCTGGGCAAGGAAATTCAATTTTATCAAGCAATATTTAGAAATAATCATTTACTTTTGTTAGAACTTACATGGATTCAGACAGCACTTTGGAGAGGAAATAATACAACCATTGGAACATTTTGGACTAGAATACACCAAGAAAACAATCAAAATAAAACAGGGAATGTGAAGTGATTGAGGTATTGTTAGGGTTATGACAATTCCAGATGTCGTCAACATATCTCCACCAGATAACGGGTTTCAAATTTTGATTATCTAATTGGAATTCAAGATGTTCCATGTGAATAGTGGATAAAACTATTGAGCCCATTGCAAGACCAAAATTCTGCTTCTAAAAAACGTTAATGAATTGAAAATATGTTTTTGTCAAAAATTAATTTTAATAATTCTATTGTTGCTGCTACGCTACAATGGGCTTATCAAGCAGGGAAATCAGGAGAAGCTGCCCTGCATAATTTGGTCTCAGGTCTTGAAAGGAGCCTGAATCATAAGGAACTAGCCGTTGAAGCATTTATAGACATCGAAGGTGCTTTTGACAACGCATCGATGTCATCAATTAACAGATCCCTTAAAAAAGATGAGATTGACAGCACCACATGCAAATGGATAGAATCCGTGCTCGAGCATAGGAGAATAACAGCACATATGCATGATAAAACATACACCGTTAGGACAACTAAAGGATGTCCTCAAGGTGGAGTACTTTCACCACTTTTGTGGAACCTAGTTGTGGATGACTTGATCTGTAGGTTGAATGATCAAGGCATATGGACGCATGTGGAAATCACAATGGATTGCATAAGAGAGGAAATCGGGAACTGGCTAGATAGGGAACACCAATTCAAATGGAAGGTGACACAAGGGCACCTTCATACAAAGAGTTCACTGAACAAGGTAGACAATGAACTCTCAACCAGGCTACTGAAACTGGGTAAGACAGTCATTTGAAGACAGTTACCGACCTGGTGACTGGACACTGTACCTTGAGGAAACATCTGTACAATATGGGCAAAGTTAGTGAATCTATGTGCAGAAAATGTGAACTTGATGATGAAGCACTTTGGAGA
Source organism: Lochmaea crataegi (assembly GCA_947563755.1). Lineage (NCBI taxonomy): Eukaryota > Metazoa > Arthropoda > Insecta > Coleoptera > Chrysomelidae > Lochmaea > Lochmaea crataegi. Next base: position 15,380,411 of record OX387430.1, read on the forward strand.
AGAATTAATACAACCGTCACAACTACTGAACATCCCTCCAGTCAAACTAGTGGCCTTTATAGAAGACACGAATCTTCTGGAATGGAAGTGTCTGGGTTGATGAGCTCAACCCAAATATATGAATGAATGAATGCTGCTACGCTCAATTTGGTCAATTTTATAAGTATCTGATAAGTTTCTAATTTTGATTTGATGAGTTTTATTGTTTCTTGTACTGGTACATTTGTAAAAAGGCTAACTACATCAGTACTGACCAAATCATGGTTTAAATCTGATCCCTTTTTTAAAAAATGCTGCCTATTTTGAATTTCCCAAAAATAACAATAATGCATATACCACAAGGAATATTAATTATTCATATTGTTTTATAATTTTGAATTCAGTGGTAGGTGAACGTCTGCATTCTTTTTAAGTTCTACAATTCGTCGGTACTCGGCAATTTTGTCAACTTGTTTTATCAAGTTTGTTATCATACTCGTGATAGCTAGGTATGTAGTTTTTATTATAATAATTACTGTTAACTAATTCGAGGAAGTCGATAGTTATTAAACAAATCACTTGAAAAACAGAGTAATAATAATATATAGATATTCAGATAACATAAACCTCGATCAATCAATGAAATAATATTTCAAAAATGAGGAAGTAAGCAATGGATACCTCGAGCGTAAAAGATACCAAAATAGTTGTACGAAAACTAAAACTTGGAAGGAAGAATAAAAAATCACAGAATACGCCACTGAAGTAAAATTATTTACCACGGGTTAAGAGAAAGTGATGAGTTTCGTATACCAGCGAATGACTATTAGCGTTTGTATTGGGCATATGCATGCCATATGGGCGTGGTACTAATATATATCATTTTCCTTATTGTAATAAATTTTTCTTCAATTTCTAAAAATAATATTTTACATTTGATATAGTATCACGAAGCAGTGGTGGTGATAAAAATTCGATGGAGCCCAAAGCAAAATTTTTACAGAATGTTGGGGCAGTGAAATCTGAAAATATCAGATGTTAAATCGTATGAATATTGATGTTATTTCCAGTTCTCGTACCTAGCTGGGAAATATTCTCTTCATGGGTCAACAGTACCATAACAGTACATATCCCAACCAGTTGAAGTGAGACGTGGGTCATCTTACAAAAGCACGAATCTTCGATAAATGCAGTGGAAATGAAATATTTGCGAAAAATCGCAGGAGTTACCAAATATGACCGACGTAGAAATGAAGAAATCAGAGACCATCTGAAACAGGAACCAATTTTAACAAAGATTGTAAACAAGCAATTGAACTGATATGGACACATTGTAAGAATGAACGAAAACAGATTAGTCAAAGCAGTTACGGAGGCAAGAAGGCATAGAAAAAGAAAGAAAGGAAGACCAAGGAAAACATGGATGGGAAGGATACAGGAAATCGGAGAGAAAAGAGGGAGATCAATGGAAGAGATGAGAGGACTGGCCAGAAACAGTAGCGATTGGAAGAAATGGGTAAAGAAGGGCTAACCCAACGCTGAACGGCATAAGGGTTTTAGAGAAAGAAGAAGTAATAAATTTTTCTTCAATTTCTGGGGCTCAAATAATATTTTACATTTGATATAGTACCACGAAGTGATAAAAATTCGATGGACCCCAAAGCAAAATTTTGGCAGAATGTTGGGGCAGTAAAATCTGGAAATATCAGATGTTAAATCGCTCGGATATATTGATATTATTTTCAGTTCTCGTACCTAGCTGGAAAATATTCTCTTCATGGATTAATTGAAGAAAAATTGAGTATGTGTCACTTTTCATTTTACAAAGGGGATATCATTTTTTACACAGGGTGATTCATGACTATTGTGATGTTTATTGGCTAAGAGCGGAATATTTGGACCAAAATATGGAGATAGGGTCAAAATGCCTGAATCAAATATTGCTGTGGGAAAAATACAGGGCGATAAATTTGAAATATATATTTTTCAAATTTTTGCTAATAATGTCACTGTAATTTTTATCAAAATCGGTACAGATGACTTTAGACAGGGTATATAATATATCATGATACTTCCTTACTTACTTTCATTTTGATACAGGGGGCGCCACATGAATGATTCCTGAAGGTGAGATCAACTGGTAACTATTTTTGACGAAATTTTTTAGTAATTTTGATTAGACGTAAACATCAATTCTACCTAATATTGGTATTTTTTTATCACTATAATTTAATCCGTTTTCGAGAAAAACGTAATTAAAGAGTTCTCAGAATAAATGATAAAATAAACGGAAGGCTTTACTTCGACGATGGAATAGAATTGGAAACAATTGCCTTTTCTAATTATTTCAATGAAGGACTTCGGACTCGCAGCATTTTGTATTTTTCCCCAGAGCTCGTCCCGTGAATAAATTTCAATGGGGGGCCTCCATTAATTACGTGAGCTCTTTTTCGGTCAGTTTAGACTCCTCCCCCCCTAAGGTGAGATTTGCCTGGACCCCCCCCCCTTACGTGATATTGACGCTAAAAATATTTTAAACTTAATTTATTTTCATTATTCGGGAAAATAATAAATTGTTCATGTATACTATAACTTAATTTATTTAAATTAAATAAATACTCTCGTACCAAATAATATTAATAGCCATGAGATATATTCTAGCGGGCAAAATGAACACTCAAAATAGTTTTTTTTTAATATCTGTAATATTTTATATTTTTTGAAGTTGACGTGAGATTTTCGATTATCCCCCCTCGGTTAAAATTAGATTTGGTGAGATTTCACTGGACCCCCCCTATTCTGAGCTCACGTAGTTAATGGATGCCCCGTTGGCATAAACTAAAGATTTTATATGTTAATAGTATTCCTTGTCTACAGTTATGCCTTTGTGTCGATTTTGATAAAAATTGATAAATACACAGTGACATAATTAGTGAAAAATTAAAAAAAAAATAATTTAACGCTCTCTATCTTTTTCCACGGCATTATATTATTGAGAAATATTTGGCCATGTTTTAGTTCAAGTAATCCGCGCTTAGCCTATGTCTCAATAGTTTGGGATCACCACGTATATTTAGGAGAATAACTAACTGACTGACATCATCGCACATCCCAAACTCTTATTGGGACTAGGACCGTAAAAATGACCCCACAAGAAGCTTATGGAAAAGCGGTCCTGGTCAAATTGACTGGAATTTTGATATAATGTAGTTTCCGACGATCCTTATAAAACTTATCATTGCGGCAACAAAATCGTCTGAGCAGTTTTCGAGCTAACTGGCTGTCAAATACCGTTTTGAGATAGTTTGAGAGGTTTCTACATGTTTTGTAATCATTGTTCTGTTGCTACTATCTTATATATCTTATATAAATGAAAGTTGAGATATTAAACACATATAGGGAGCGACAAAAATGATGAAAATGAAGCCATTGCATGGAGTAGTAGGACTAGCCTATCGACGACGAGAGACCTCTACAGAATTCAAAGCCTAGCCTGTATATGTATGTATTACAGGAGTAATGAAAACATGTCCAACGGCGGTCGTGGTGGTGGAAGGTGTTGCAGAAAGAACAAGATACAGACTTAGTAGACTGAAATTAAAAAAAAAAGGCGAGCGGTCGTCGGACCGCCGGCAGAAGCTTGCTTCTTATGTACAATAGAATGACCATTTTTCGTGAATTTTTTACCATTTTTCGAAAAATTAGACAATTTTTCACCATTTTTGACAGTTTTAGACGAATTTTGACAATTATTGACCGTCTTTGACAATTATTCACCATTTTTGACAATTTTTTAAAAATTTTAACATATTTGGCAATTATTCACCATTTTTTCGAAGTTTTGACAATTTTTGACAATTTTTTCAAATTTTAACAATTATTGACCATTTTTGACAATTATTGACCAGTTTTGACAGTTTTGACAATTATTGACCAGTTTTGACAGTTTTGACAATTATTGATCATTTTTGACAATTTTTCAAAAATTTTGACCATTTTAGACCATTTTTCCAAATTTTAACAATTATTGACCATTTTTGAGCATTTTTGACAGGTTTTGACAATTATTGACAATTTTTGCCAATTTTTCAAAAATGTTGACCATAAAAATTGACCATTTTTGTCAATTTTTTATAATTATTGACCCTTTTTTCAAAATTTTGACAATTTTTGACCATTTTTGACAATTTTTCGAAAAATTTGACCATTTTTCAAAAATTTTGAAAATTTTTGACAATTATTGACCATTTTTACAAATTTTTGACAATTTTTGAAAATGTTTGCCAATTATTAACCATATTTGAAATTTTTTGACTATTTTTCAAATTTTAACAATTATTAACCATTTTTGTCAGTTTTTGACGAATTTTGACAATGATTGACCGTCTTTGACAATTATTGACCATTTTTGACAACTTTTCAATAATTTTAACATATTTGGCAATTATTGACCATTTTTTTTAAATTTTGACAATTTTTGACCATTTTTTAAAATTTTAACAATTATTGATCATTTTTGACCATTTTTGACAATTTTTGACGAATTTTGATTGGTTTTGACAATTATTGACCATTTTTGACAATTTTTTAAAAATTTTAACCATTTTTCAAAATTTTTGACAATTATTGACAGTTTTTGACAATTTTTGAGAATATTTGGCAATTATTAACCATTTTTTCAAAATTTTGACAATTTTTTACAATTTTTGATCATTTTTCCAAATTTTTGACAATTTTTGACCATATTCAAAAGTTTTTGACAATTTTTCGAAAATTTTAACATATTTGGCAATTATTGACAATTTTTGACGAATTTTGATTGGTTTTGACAATTATTAACCGTCTTTGACAATTATTGACCATTTTTGACAATTTTTCAAAAGTTTTAACCATTTTTTAAAATTTTTGACAATTATTGACAATTTTTGGAAATATTTGGCAATTATTAACCATTTTTTCAAAATTTTGACAGTTTTTGACATTTTTCTATCATTCTCCCAAATTTTTGACAATTTTGGACCATATTTAAAAATTTTTGACAATTTTTCAAAAAATTTAACATATTTGGCAATTATTAACCATTTTTCAAAATTTTGACAATTTTTGACCATTTTTCACACCTATGGGTCTGCGAGCTCAGTGCGGCAAGAGAGATTGCGCACAGTCGCTTGAATGAGTTATCGCGTGACGAACGCTTTTTCGTAACATCACACGTTTCACGAGTTCACTAGCCTTCCCAAAAGTCCTATGTCGTGCAATAAGAAGCAAGCTTAAAAAACCACCTCCTCACTTTTTAAAAATCAGTAATCATTGTATATGCCACAGGATAGTATGATGAAATTCGAAGAAAAAACATGAACAAGATCATAAAATAATTACTCATCTTGGAAATTATGCCTTCCAATGGTGTACAGATGACTGTTAAGCAATAGAAAGGACTGGGTTAAGAGCGCACGGGCCAGGAACACTTGGAAACTCAGCGGAAATTCAGGCCATAGGAAAGTGTGCCCATTTCAATATTGATAAAAGAATAGGAGGAAAGAGCTATTATCATGTTGCCATTAGAGCACTGAGTTCTTGTGTAATTAGTTCTTAAATGGTATGAGGATGTCTGGGAAAACTCAATGAACTAGGCGAGAACATCGCCATCTTTTACCAGGTCATACAGAAATAGAGAGAAATGAAATAGTAGATAAACTAGAAAAAGAAAGGCACTGAAACACCTTTTTGGAGGCCAAGACTCTTTTAAGGTATTAGCTCCAATGTAGTGCTAGAAGAAATGGGCAACTCCCAAAAACAAGAGAAGATCTGACCATTGGAAAGATCTAGTAGGGCTTAGACAATCAAAGATACTCCTGGGAAGCTACCACTAGGTGAGAACAAATGAATGCCTAAGCCAGAGAAAAACTTCTGTAAGAATTTTGGCAGGTGCCCTAACAGGACACTGCTTCTTGAAAGGGAAAAATCTGAAACTAGTGGAGCAAGAATAATGAAGATTCTCTGGAATGGAAGAAGAAATCTCCATTCACATAATAGCTGAATGTATAGTAATACATGATTTAGTTGTTGATTTTTCTTAATATTATTGTCTACCCTTCCCAGTTCAACCGTAATGTACTCTCTATTTACTGGAGTATTTTAATCAAAGTATTCAAAATGTTTATAATTTCTGTAGAAAAAATATTGTATGCAGGCATATGCACTATTGTATGCTTTTGATGAATAAATCATTATTTCTTCTGACTACGCTCAAAATGAGAACAAAGTAATTAAAAAAAATTAAATATGAAAAAAAATATAAAAAACCGATGTATATTCTATTTGAAAGAGGAAGATATCAATAATCCATTGTAAAATGAGCATTCCAAGGGCTTACCTGCTTGTGAATCTTAAAATCTCAATAATTGTGTAAAAGCAAATTTTTTAAATTTCATCAAAATTAAATTTGTATTTTATGAAAATTTATGTAAATTTCCAAAATTTTCCATATAAATTTCATTTGTATATTTTCTGTACGAAGACCTAGAAATATTCACCCCCCACTCTTTCGTAAAACTAGAATCCAATCTCATTTTTAATAAACAAAAATTTACATTCCCATACGGTAGCAGCTGAACAATAAATTTTAAAATTAATTATTACGTAATATAATTAGGTCCTCGGAGACGTTCTAAGAAATCTGTATAGGAAACCATCGAAGAGAGACTTTCTTCAATATCAAACGAGTTATTGCCCCAAAGTCTTGATTGCTGTTACGCTATAAAATGTCCACTATCAAGGGCATGCCAACATTCGTTGTCAGTGGCAACCAAAATCTATCACCTATCGTTAGATTAATTAAATAAATTTATTCAAAAAGATTCTATATTTTAATTATTACCCCGTTTGTAATTAGGCAATGTAAAGGGATAAATCTCATTTCATGTCGTATTTTAATCTCCCTTTCGAAATTGAACTGGTCTAGTTTATCTCTCGTTCTGTATACGTTTTCTTTCGCCATTTTGTTTTTGTAGATGATAAAGAGAGAACTATGAGTCGTCCCATTTAAAAAACCAACAAAAAAAAACTATAAAACATTAACAGTGTTCACGGACGATTCTTTGTGAAGTGATTAGAGTCTTTTTAGGAAAAAAAAATCTTGACAATCTATTAACATAGAACCAGGATCTTGTTACCAAGGTCTTCCAAAACGAAAAATAATAAAGTTCAAAGAATTCGTACAGATAATCGCAAAACAACTTTTTCGTCACATGCACAATCATAGAGAGGGAGCAACTATTAAAACATCACCTCCTGGTGAAGCCGCACACATAGTTTTGTTGCCACTGGTCTGACTCTTCGGATTATTCTTACTTTCTCCGGTGAGTTAACCGAATAATAATTTGCCAAACAATCCGACTGAACCGTGGAAGTCGGTGGTTTCGTGGGTAACATCTCCGTGCAGTTGCGATACCTGGTGGATGTCTATTTGTCAAAAAACTTTGAGAGTATCAGTGGTTTAGATTACATATTTTGGTCGTTGTATCGGTTTTTGTTAAATGTAGTGACTATTGAAATTTTTTAGTAACATTGCTATTTTCTGAAAAAAATGGGCTTTATTTTTAGGTAAGTTTTTTATTTTTTTTAACGAATATTTCAATTAATTATTTATTATAGATAATAATCGTGTTTATTCTATTGGATGAATTGGTTTATAATTCAATAACGGGAGCAAAAATCTGAAACAAAGAAAGAGTTTTTTAATAAATTGGCAAAGTAGGAAAAGTAAAAATAACAAAATAATTAAAAATTTACCGTAACAAATTCGCACTACAAAATTCAATTATACAAACACGACGAATTTTTTTACTTAAATTTTAATCTTTCGAACTATTTCAGTAAATAACAGATTGTGCAATTATTTTCTCTACTTTTAAATAAGTGATAAATTGGAGTCAACCGAATTAAGTGGAATTCAGGTGAAAAAATTAGTTTGCGCAACAATACCAGACACGGTGGCGATTTAGCTAAATTATTATCAATTTAAATAGACCGTTTTAACATACTAATTCCATAGATTATGCAGACTTAAAAATTTACGACGAATTTATGGGAAATTCTCAATATAAGTTAAGCAAATCACATACTTTGTATCTGTACGAAATTAAATTTTATTCTACCATATAAAGAGCTTGTAAAATTAAAATGACTCAAAGTTAAATCCGTGAATGTTAATTATTTTATTTTTAGATATTTGTTTAAATAAATTATATACTTACGTTTCGTTTTTTTTAAACGATACAAATTTTTATACAACAATCTCATTCAGCTCAAAATTTATTCTTATAAAAAAAGGTTTATTTGAAATAAAAAATAAAAATTGTCTAGTAAAAATTCAGCCCCATTATATTATTTTTTTATATTTGGGGAGCCTACGATGATAAGTAGGGATTTATTCGAGCGTCGTGATGTAGATGATGAAAATAAAAAAATGTTATATAATGTATGCCCTTTCATCGGTGGGGGGAGCGTTTAAAGATTTTCAAAAATGTCTTAAAAATACTAGATCGCGTCAAATTATGTCCAACGTATTTTTAATAATGTACGTTAATCTGATGGTTTGCATCGTGAGGGGTGGTCGTAGGTAAGGGTTGAAAATGAAAAAAAAAATTAATCGAGCTGGTCGGATTCCAAGGGGATGTTAATGAACCTAATAAAAAGATCTTATTTAATAATCTGACGATTCGGATGTGACGAAAACTCGCGGCCATTATTAAAATTTGCAAAAAAATCGACATTTTGAAATATTCGAGCGCGACAGATTAGGATATATGCGGTTCATCTTCATGTCCTATACGTGCTGTCCCATAATCGGAATATTATCTGGAGGTATTCGCCTATTTAGACAATAAAAAAAAGTTTTATTTTTTTATTTTTTTAAATAATTTTACTTTAAACTTTATTAATTAAAAAGCTCAGGAAATAGCATGCAAGTAAAAAAGTGTATGTTTTTTAAGTTAAAAATAGAATAAATGAGGCTTTTACTTGATGAATATTCATCCTAATTCAATATAAAATGTGTCCCTTAGTCCCTTCATGAACGAACTAGGAGCATCTAAAGTTGGAAATTAAAATGAATACAAATTTAACCATTGAATAGATGAGGCTTTTACTTGATGAAGATCCATACTACTGATGAAATAAAACAAATTAATTTGTTTAAATCTTCATTATTTATTTTGAACTGACGTTGAACAGCGAAACGCGTCACTAATTTTAATTTGAACGTCAGTTCAAAATAAATAATGAAGATTTAAACAAATTAATTTGTTTTATTTCATCACAAATTTAACCGTTCATAATCCAGTCAATGTATACAAAAATATTGGAATTCATCGCAAAAGGTCCGATATTTATAATTTTTGGATGTGCTAGCTACAATAGCGTCTGTAGGTAGCTCTAGGCGCCGACGTTGCCAAATCTCAAGAAAGTGACATTTAAAAAATGTGGAGAATAAATTGAGGTTGAGAGGATGTTTTCCTTGCCCTTCTTAAAAAGTAAGAGCTAAGTTATATAAAACGAAAACAAACACTTAACCTCATTTTATACTCCACATTTTTTAAATGCCACTTTCTTGAGATTTGGCAACGTCGGCGCCTAGAGCTACGTACAGACACTCCTCTGTAGCTACTAGTACGACTAGTATAAACCACAGTTTGCAGAATCCGACACCTTGTGGAAGCAGAGCTATAACTAAAAAACATTGAAATTTTTCAGTTTTTTCCATTTTTTTATCGTTATCCCCTTTCCCTACATCTGTGAGAAAAAGTGATTATTACCAGTCTTATAGAGGAGCTTACCAATATTTTAGTTATAAACCTTTTCCTTTTAAGGATTATGGAGTTGTATATTCATGGGATTGTATTGATTTTTAAATTCACAAATTTTTTTCGAAGGGCCTGGGCCTGGCATAGAAATAAATCTGTTCGTGAATTGAAAAATGAACTAGAGTGTAAAAGGAAATGGTATATGTAGTATAGTACGAGCAATAGATATAGTAATACAAACGGTGCTGACAAAATCTTCCGACTGTTATTAAAACGTAAAAGAAAGTGAGAAAGCGAGAACCGGATTTAGTTGTCATGTTGGATCGCTTAGGTCTTCTTTTTTACAGCTGTAGGGTCCTCGGCACTGTATTATGCACAAAATTGTCCTGTGGATGGCAGTATGAACAATATGTATGGAAAAGGTGAGTCTGCTGGTGGTGTTAACTCTAGTTCCTCCTTCATGAAAAAATTAGGCAGAGATTTTCTGTTCCCGCATCCTGTTACTGGATATAATACCACGTCAGAAATTTTTGGGCAAGGTAAAATGGGGGATTCTCTCCACTCTTCTGGAATAATATTAAGTTTGAAGAATTAGTTCCAGTGTTTACAAAACAAGAATCCTTTCTTGGTACCATTGCCATTACAGGAGAAAAGTTTATCGTTGATTTGTTTGGAGGAAACACAAAATTTGGATAATCTCTCACCCGTATCAGCAAATTAAGAAAGGGTGCTGTGACTAGCAGAATAAATCCGGATTCAATTGTCATGTTGGATCGCTTAGGTCTTCTTTTTCACAACTGTAGGGTCCTCGGCACTGTATTATGCACAAACTTGTCCTGTGGATGGCAGTATTAACAATGTGTATCTGAACAAGCATGGAAAAAGTGAGTCTGCTGGTGGTGTTAACTCTAGTTCCTCCTTCATGAAAAAATTAAGCAAATATTTTTTGTTCCTGCATCCTGTTACTGGATGTAATACCACGTCAGCAATTTTTGGGCAAGGCAAAATTGGGGATTCTTTCCACTCTTCTGGAATGATATTAAGTTTGAAGAATCAGTTCCAGTGTTTACAAAACAAGAATCCTCTCTTGGTACCATTGCCATTACAGGAGAAAAATGTATCGTTGATTTGTTTGGAGGAAACACAAAATTTGGATAATCTCTTACTCGTATCAGCAAATTAACAAAGGGTTCTGTGACTAGCAGAATAAATCTTGCACGACTACCCCCATCACTAGACACTGCCAGATTCCACTCCTATCGTATATTCCACTTAGTCCAAAGAATTGGCCTGGGGTCGGATGCGCACTGATCAAGGGCTTGCTCCAATTAATGCAAGTGAAGACCTTGCATCTCAATACTTGCTAATATCAACTTGCAAAATAAATTACAGAGGACCCTGCAACTACAAAAAAAGCGTGAACTGTTCAAGCCTTGGTACTTTTCACTACATCTACATATGATTTAGAAGGCAGTGACCAAGATGAGGTAGTGGATGCTAGATATGTGAATGGAGGTTTCTCTTCCCATCTACTTTGAGCTTTTTGAGCGTCATCAGGACACCTGTCAAAACCTATTAATTCAATCTTACTCTGCCTGGGGGGTACCGAATTCTAAAGGTACTGTGCCAATCGAGCGACTGCAACGACTACGGCCGCGCGGCTGAAGACGTGCGACTTTTGTAGTACGGCTGCAACGGCCAATACAAATGTCAATTGCGCGATTGCGGCCTCTTCAATTTTTAAAATTATGTATTTTATAGATGCGAAATCAGTTTGTAGTCGGCTATCATGGAGAAAGCAGTGGTTTCTTGGTTCTGTTATGTTACGAAAACGAAGAAGAAGAAGAACTTTTATTACTACTGGTTGCGGGTTATGAGAATATGTTGGTTCGGAGATACCTTTCACAAGCAGAGACCAAATCTCGAAATTTTTATAGACTGTGCATCAACCAGTTCAATTTTGTGTTAGGTATGATTGAAAATGACCTAAAAAAGAAATCATGTGGACTAGTTAGACACCCAATAAGCCCAGAAGAGAAACAAGGGGTAAGACTAAGGCAAGCTTTGAAATGACAGCAATCTCTTTCCACATATTTTCTTTGACACTTTGATTTTTGTAGTACTTATGCTTATGATCATACAAGCTGGGATAATGTCCTACGAGGTCAATGAATAGAGAGTCATCCATTTTTCAACTGAAAATTCCACAAAACAGAAAACTCGTGCTTATTTACCCCAACCTGTCGCGACAACTCTCGCGGCTAGACTGCTATTTTGGCAGAGTCATTGCAGACGCTTCTGTCGTGACGCTGAAGCCGCAGAGGTGACAATGCGATCATTTACTTTAACGTAAACCAGTGAACGACGGAAAGTCGTCAGAGTCGCGCGTCTCCAGCCGCGCGGCTGCAGTCGTTGCAGTCGCTCGATTGGCACCCTACCTTAAGAGTATCTTTGATTATCTTAGCCCTACTTATTCTTTCCAATGGACATATCTTCACTTTTTTCGGCGTTGTCTATTTCTTCCAAAATTACAATGATGCTGAGACCAAATGTAAATATTTGTAGTCTGTCTACACTTGTGAGGATTCGCTGCGATGACCAGTGCGACATAAAATTGTCCCTATTTTTAGGACCGTAAATGTCATAAGAGTACGCTTTTTATAAATGTTTGAGGAATTTAGGTGTGACATTTAGAAGTGAAAAAAACAAAACATGAGAAACAATTTCATCATCAACCATCGAAATGAGTTCGAAATGGAAGTGCAGGTCTGTTTATAACTCCAACGACTTTGCGATATTGTAGCTCACAAACGTACGAAGTAATTTTTTTTGGTCCTCGTATTGAAGGTATCAAGAATGTATGTTTTTAATTTGAAATTGTTTCTTGACTTGCTTCAAAAGTGAAATCGTTATAAGAACATTGCTCTTACACACTTCTGTTCATTCGGTAAGGTCATCATTACTCCATCCTTTGGGAATATAATATTATTTGATGGTATCATATATTTTATTCAATTATATACGTTTTTCATGTTATCTACATAAAGATTTAGGTCACATTTACCAATGTCAGTGTTTGTGTTTTTAAGTGAATCATTAAGATCAAATAGGTATATCTAGAGCAGAAGAATATATAAAAAGTATCTTACTTATAACGTTCGAGGTCATATTATTTAGAAAAGAACGTTTTGTTGTGCAGGAAACAAAAGGCGAAATACAATTTTAAAACTATTGACTAATTAAAAGATTCACTCCAATGGGAAAGACCACTAATTTTCAAAAACATTATAATTGTGTCTACTATTAAATTATATACTCTTCTTTTGGTTAATTGTTTTGGGAAATTGGAACACAATTTTTTTATATATAAAAAAGATTGTGGTTTAATTTCTCAAAATAATTAACAAAAAGAATAATGAATACACCACAAGGAACATTCAGACGATATATCCTTTTATTTGTTTTACAATATGAATAATGCAATAAATAACATAATTTTCATTTGAAACATACAGTTTTATGCTCCATTTGTGAAGGCTGCTCTCATTGGTGTAATGCAGTGTGACGTACTAGCCTATCGACCTTGAGCCGACCAATCATATAAGTTCTATCATAGTAAATCCGTATACCTGTGGTTCCGTGTATGACAAAACAAAAGTCAATCAACTTTGAGGTTATGCTTCACTGTGTTTGTATGCTGTTATTAAGTTTTTCGAAGATATTGAAAGTACAACACAAAAACGGCCACAATAACCTTACAAAAGCGAACAAAACAAACAAGATGCACATCCAATGACGACTGACACAGAACAAAACGTCAATCCCGCTGAGAATGCTTCTGTGAACAAATGTCACATTCCATCTTCAACAGCGTTGCCGCACTAGAATGGTCAAACTTGTTCTCGAGATAAAAGAAGAATACAAACAAAATATAATCACTCCCACGAATTACTTTGTTGCGAAATGACATTTTCCTACGATCACTACTCAAAGTAGGCTTTTGCACACTCAAATCTAACCGCAAAGTTGATGTTTTCCGCGAGCTGTCATAATTTGACATTATTGGCGCTCTTAAGCAGAAAGTAACTTTGGCGCACGCCTAATTTTATTTATAGATAAAAGAGAGCTAGTAGATATTTTAATATAAACTGTAGAATAAATAAATATTTTAGTTGATTTTCTAATATGTTAAAGCATCCAACAGTATTTTCCGTAATAATATAATGAGAAATAGGGAAATCTAAAAGATATCTGACATTAAAGTAATAAATATCTGACATTAATGTGATAAGTGTTGCCTACGTACATAGGTACACGAAACTGCTAAGAACAAACAATGGCAATAGGTAGGCAACACAACATACTTGCAATCACCAGAAAGATTTGACATTTTCTAACCTTTCAGAGACATCTACCTCAGACATAAACATAAAAAATTGCCAAAATTGTATCTTTAATTTTAATTTAGTTAATAAGTAAAAGGTATGTTTGTTTATTATCGTTCTGTATTCCGTTCAAATAAAATTTAAAAAAGTTGTAATTTATTTAATGAACTATAATATTCATACAACCATAAAATCATAAATCTTTAAATCATAAAGTCTATTGTCATAAGTAGGCAACACAACATACACAATTAATCTTTTGTCTTCGAATAGTAGGCTTAATATGTCAAATGAACTTCCAATATTGTGATGAAAGTAACACGTTTTTAATAAAAAATTAATTTTATTTTGGTGTGATCGTAGAAAAAATCTTGTGTGTATTTCGAGCAGAAAGTCCTTTGGTAGTCTCGACAGATTGCCGCGCTCCGCTGACGCGTCGCGCGGCAACTTTCTGTCTCGACTGCCAAAGTACTACTTTCTGCTCTTGATACACAAATAGCTATTTTATCATTAGTTGATACGTTGTAGGGAGAAAACAAACCAAGTGAAACTTAACAAAATTAACAGAATTATAATACGAAAAAAACCAAACAAACATTTATGACTTATCCATGTCCATGTTAAATCCAATTGGATGAAGTTTGTTAAGAAGTTTTCTTTCATCATAAATCGAAGTTTTATCAATGGATGAAAAATATTTTTCTCCCAAAATATATTCAAAATCTAACTATTTTTTAGGTTTTCGTTTCATTTTTGAATTTCTCGAAAACTATTATACTTAAAAATTAAATTATACTTAAAAATGTCTTAAAGCGGATTTTTTAGGTTACAATAAAATATATGACACAAAAAGTTTTTTCTTGTAAATATTCAGAAATAAATAATTAGATAAAGTTTTGAATTCTCGAAATTGAATAAATCAAACACCTGTAACATGAACATATTCGTAGGATTCGCCTTAGCTCACAGCCTGGACTTAACTTGATTAACTATTTATCTAGCCAAAAATGGGGGTCTGATATAATAACACTTTTAAGAATATGTATACAATTCCCTGATTAGAACTAAATTGGATTATGGTGCAATAATTTACGATCCATGCATTAAATCTCAAATACCAAACCTTGAAATGCTTAAAAATCATGCCCTGAGAATAGCAACTGGTGCCTACCGAACAAGCCCATGTTCCGGTTTGCAAGCAATTTCAAAAGCTATGTCACTAGACCTAAGACGTACCTCCTTCTCTCTTACGCCTCCAGAATATCAGCAAATAGATATAATCAAGCATACAATTCCCTTTTTTTGAACCCACCAACTATCTACGCAAATTAAAATTATCTCCCACTCCACAAAAAACTTGAAGATACCTCCAACAATTCCACCCATCACTTATAATAACCCACCATGGATCATGAATATCCCTTCTATAAACACTTACAAATATACCTTAAAGACTGTACCAATCCTGTAACGATCCAATCCCATTAGCTCATTAGCTCTCAGAGACCAAATGAACGATTCTTTAAGTTTTTTAAAAGCCATAATCATGTACATTTGTAATTTTACTGGTTATTCTTTACTATGTAAATTCCTTTGTAACCATTAAACTGCCAATAACCCTAGTGGTTGACGCAGTATACGTTAAATAAAAAAAACACCTGTAACTTTTTCTGATAAATTTTTTTATATAATACCTTAACTTGTTCTTAGAGGATCCACAATTTTTCAGAGGTCCTTTTTTTATATTTTTTAAGATACATGCAATTTTGACATATTGAATGAAAAAATTTTTCGCAGCTTCTCTTAGAATGCAAATTATCAAAAATCTGCAGAATTTTTATGATTTTATTGCCTTATTGATTACTGCTTCCTTGGTGGATATTATACAAATTTCAAATGATTTTATTGGTGTACTCAAAATTTGTTCATATTTATTGGTGTTCGTATTTTTACTTTTGTTGTTTATTTTTATTGTAATTATGCCGCATGTATTATGTATTTATTTAAACACACTGAACCGGAGCTCTGGCTATATTGATTTGTATCAATTAGAAGCAATAAAGATATTATTATTATTACTATTATTCGAGGTATAACTTCAAAAAAAATTTAACTGTCTACTAAAAGAAGTGATACGCCTATGGATTACGAATGCTTTATTATTTTAATACTCTCTCATTCATAAAAACAGACCATAGTACTCAATTTTTTAGTTTTCAGCAATAAGTGTACAATTATAATTTAGTCATAATTTGAGAAACTAATCAGCGAAGAAGTACGTACACTCTGCCATCTACGTGCAATTTTTATAATAAATATTAAAAAATTTTAATCTTAAGAAAATAAAAAAATACCAGACGTCAAAAAAATAATAGTTCAATTGGCGAGCCCGACCCCATTCGCACAAACTCATTTTCAATGTCACCTCCCAATACAGCTCTTGCAAGACATATAAATGCTCTGTACAGAGGCGTATCATTAGTTGTCCTCCAATGACAGACAATGGGCTTATCGTAATCCAATAGTAATTTAGTTGGGAGAGTCTATACATGCGCGATCGCTCGCCATCACGTTTGGCGCTTGCTATATGTACCTCTGTTGATTAAGTGTGACTTGCCTACCATTCTCGTCGATAATGATTCCGTGTCCCGAAGCTCACTTTTGCATTATGTAAAAGAACTTCTTGAACCTCATTTGGTCTGGCAAAAC
The DNA here is from genome assembly GCA_947563755.1 of Lochmaea crataegi. Taxonomy (NCBI): domain Eukaryota; kingdom Metazoa; phylum Arthropoda; class Insecta; order Coleoptera; family Chrysomelidae; genus Lochmaea; species Lochmaea crataegi. Next base: position 15,397,290 of record OX387430.1, read on the forward strand.
CCAAAAATCGATTTGTGCGACGATTTACATGGCCCGACAAATGAAAATGTGCTCCGTCCGAAAACCATACGTTTTTAAAAAATTCAGGATTTTCATACTGTAACGCAAGAATTCTGGCGCAATATTCCACTCTACTGCGATAATCCCGAGGATGTAATTATTGATGTACCTGAATGCATCCAGCTCCTTCAGGATTCTTTGCAAGTAAGTTCATTTCAAGCCAAGATGCAACGCTGTCCTTGTCTGGCTGGCTTTCGAATTTTCTAAGACTCGCTCAAAAACACATTGTTGTTGTTAACTGTCCTGGGACGCCCCGAGTTTCCTTTTCCTTGACACAATGCATTACCCGTATTTCTGAACTTTTCAATAACCTTCAAAATTACAGCATTGCCGATAAAATCACACCCAAGTAGAACTCCGAATCAAAAGAGTTCGATTCCAACTATTGGTTGATTTAACCAGGAATGACCCGTACATCATCAGTGTGACGTAGAACATATTGAAGCACCAAGAAAACTTTTGAAATTTATACATGGCACCATCTATTGAATACTAACACAACCTAGATAACAAAGGGTTGTTGATTTGGGTGCTAAAGACTTAAGTATATGGAACTGAAACTGTCCTATCTGTGAAGTTGGACCAAGTAATATACATTTTGTTGAATTTCATCAAAATCGGTTGAACACAATGTCATGAGATTTCTAAAGATGGAGGAGGGGGCACTTTTGAAACTAGGGTACAATTGAACAGCGTTCAAATTTCCCGCTGTTGCGAGAATTTCAATTTGAAACTTTGTGTGAGCAAAGACGTTAGTCGTACAAAGCTGTGCAAGCGATACAGACGCTTTCGTCGATACTTGTAAGGTTAGTATAAACAAAACTTATATCCAGTGTGTTTCACTATAACTTTCCGCTTATAAATAAATCAGGAAATATCTTAAACTATAACAAGTATATAGATGTCATGTATGGCCATTAATTAGGTGAGGTTTGTTTAAGATTTTGTGAGATTCTTCGATTTTTGTGATTATGGTGTTGCCTATAATTATGATAAAATACAATGGGGCACCTTTGGACATTTCAATAGGGTACTATATCCCAGCTATACGAATAATGGTGATTTCTTGTTTTAATCTTAAAGTTTGTGATAGGCATACCTATATTTTTATAGGTACAATAATCAATATGGTGAGGACGTATAAGAAAAGAAAAGAAGAAGCAAATATCACAGAAGAAGACATGGCAAAGGCAACAGCAGCAGTAAAAGATAAATAAATGTCTTTAAAAAAATCTGTAGAAGTATTTGGGGTGAAACACACCAAGTTGTTTTACCGATCAAAGAAACAGCGTAGACAAGAAATATTCTCCTCGAAATATAGTTTTCGCCAAGTGTTCACCATGGATCAAGAAGTTTTGTTGGTAAATTATGCTTTGAAGTACTCCAGATGGTCTGTCATATAGTGACTTAAGGGTGTTAGCCTTTGAATATGCAAAGAGTCTTCGTAGAAAGTATCCACCAAGTTGGGATAATAACAAGATGGCAGGGTTGGACTGGGTCCAAGGGTTCATGAGACGGCACAAAAATCTAAAACTTGCGGAAACCAGAAAATACGAACTTAGCCCGAGTTAGTGCCTTTAATGAAAGGGCTGTTAACGCGTTTCAGGAAAATCTACAGCGTGCTTTACAAAAAAACAAGTTTACTGCTAATTCGATACTGAACCTAGGGGCATAAAAACTGTCGTTGATGCAACAAATGTAATTGCAGAGAAGGGTGTTAAACAAGTTGGGGAGGCTACGTCTGCAGAAAGGGGCACATTTGTGACTGTGTGTGCCATCGTGAGAGCTGATGGCAATAGCTTACCACCAGTATTTGTTTTTCCGCGAGCTAGATATCATGAGAGTTTTCTTACGAATGCTCCTGCCGGAAGTATTGGATTAATTAATCATCCTGCTAGTGGTTGGATGACAAAAGCTCTATTTCTACAAAGTTTACAAAATGCAGCAGAGACGAAAAATTTTTGATTGTGATGGATAATCATGAGTCTCACTGCTCATTAGAAGCAATAATATTCGCAAAAGAAAATGGTATGGAACTTGTCACTATACCGCCACATTGCACCCACAAATTGCAGCCTTTGGACGTCTCATTAATGGCTACGTTTAAGGCTAAATTAAAAGTTGCTCGACACGATTGGATGGTTCTAAATCCTGGTAAAACCATCACAATTCACGATTTAACTGGACTAGCATATGTGGCAATTCATTCGTCTTTTACACCCAAAAATATTATCTCCGGTTTAAAGAAGACAGGAATATGGCCATTTAACCGAAACATTTTTTCTGAAAGTGACTTTGTTGCTGCAGGAAAACCTCTTCTCGACACTGTTGGAACAGACGAATCTTTGAACCGCAATGACCTAACAGAAGCAAACGAACCTATTGCATCAACTTCTACGGTATCAGTTAGTGACCTGGAATTACTCTCTCCTGAAGTTATCAGGCCACTTCCAAACATTTGCTTTGGCAATTAGGAAGAAACGTCAAGGATCCAAATCTAAAAAATCCGTCTTTCCAGCTGATACGCCCGTAAAAGATTAAATTGTGGCTGAAGTGGCAGCGCGTGAGGCCTGAAAAAGAGCAAAGACGCTAGCTTAAAAACCAAAAGTAAAGAAAGCAATATTTGCCATTAGCGACTCTTCTTCATGTGACGATGCTAAATCGATTCACGATGAATCAGATGATAATGATGTTGATGACGACCATTCTGATGCGTTGAACAAAAGTCAAGATTTGTCGTGGGAAGCTGAAATTGACGATTTTGTTATAGTGCAGTTCTGTACAAAGAAAACAAGAATTCATTATGTAGGAGTCATTACTGGTGAAAATGAAGATGACCACACCGTCAAATTTATGAGAAAGAAAGGTCAACAATTTTATTTCCCAATAATTGACGATATTGGCACAGTAGCGTCTGGAGACATAATTCAGAAGTGGTCAGTTCCTATAAAAAAAAGGCTCCGAAATAACGTGCGCATTAATGAATTTTACGATAAATTTCAATAAATATGACTTGAGATAGTTTTTTTTGTAAAAATAATGAAAAGTGTTTGAATAAAACTATGTTCAATTCTGCCCCATCCCTTGTTCAAAGGTACTCCAAGGTTGGGGTACGTTTGAACGATATGAAATCAAGCGTAAAAAGTCTGAGAAACCCAAAATATTAAAAGTGGGTGTAATCTGGTAGAGGGAATTTAAAGTACACATATTTTAGACCTGAACCACCTTTTCGGCTTTATTGATACCCGCGTTCAAAGTGGTCAGTAATTTGATTTGTAAAAATACGTTCAAACGTACCCCCGCCCCCCCTACAGATGTATGAAAATCAGTTTTTTTATACGAAGACGGAAGTAGATAAGTATAAACATTTATATTTATTTTTATTAATTAATATATCGAATAATTGCTTTCTCTTCCTTTTTTTTATAGTACCTTCTAGTATACTAGAAAGTTATAATCAATTTTCTTCGTGATTTTTATAAATGACCAAATATGTGTGAAATATTTGTTAACTTCCTTGAATTCCAATGATTTTTTTTTCAGATGCTCGTGTTACATTTCTATTTCAAAATTATTTAATTCGATAGACTTTTACGTAATGTTATGTAAAACTTAATTATTCGTTCGGTAGTTTCCTAATTTAATTACGGTTTTTAATATTCAATTGATTTCTTCAGAATATAATATACCCAACAGATTTCTTTTTGAAATTTGATATTTTCAATAATAAAAACTTCAAAAACTAAAACTCGACTGATGAAAAAATTATGAAACAAAAAAAATATTATCTGAAATTGTTATTAGCAAATAAATTGAATAAACAACACGTAATATATTTAAATGTATTTAATACATATTTATAGTGATGTTCAGAGGATAGCCGTGGTCGCATGCCACTTTGCCATAAAGCTGTTACTACTGTTGCGAGATCACGCACTCAAAAATCCACGTATATATAGTCCTTCTCAACTCTCGAATATTCCAGTACCTTCCGCGCTCGTCCTATGCACAAACAAAGCGTTTTACTCGAATTTCCAGTCGAGGGACAGGGCCGGCTTTGAGTTGGTGACCTCACAACACTACTATTATAATGTATAGTTTTGTTAGGGTAAGTGGTACACGACCACTATCTACACAGCAGTACTGAAAAGTTCATGACTCTATGTCTTCTAGAAGCCATGTTCCATTTAATGTGACGTCGTTACTTATTTTCAATGTTCTACTGATCCTAGCAACGTCGATATATTTTTTAGATTCACTCTGTAGATATTGTAGACCACTCCACGTGTTTGTCCTTGTCATCAGCTGTTCAGTACCACTTTTTTCTAATGAAAGTAAAACAAATGTTACTGTCAGATAGATAGTAATAACTCTGTTATGCATACAATATAATCCGGAGAGTCTTAAGAAAATCTGTAAGCGCCACGATATGCGGGTACCATAAGGTACCACATACCGGAACACCCACGCAATAATACGCAATCAACCAACACGAATGTAGGTCACAATCAAATTGTTAATAATCTCACAATGCACGATCAAAGTCCGTTACCCCTTGAATGGCAGTGTGGAGAAATAGAAGAAGACATTAATAGAAAACTTGTGAGTTTGTTGACATACGATATTATGGATACTTTTCGCCTTTAAGTTTTGTTTTACGAGAATATTTCAGTGAATCTATACAGGATGACTATAAACTTTTTTGTCAAACGCAAACTACAGATAATGTAGATATGATTTTATATCCATCTAACCTAATTTACCTTTATCCAGGAGTTCCTCCTAAGAATGTTAGCGCCCGTTGAAGATGATGCTTGTCAGATTATTAGGCTCCAAAAAAATCGCCACATACAAACTTCAAACTGAGTATAGTGGAACCCTGCAATGATAAATTGTTTACTACAAACCCTCGTTTTTTATTGCCATCACAAGTTTTCAACGTGGGAGGAGCAACGGGTAAATTTATTTAAATGTCTTGCGAATTAATTTTTTGACAAATTATACATTAAATTTGAAAAATTTATAAATAATGTTTTTTGAGTGATCCTACAGGAAAAAGTCTAAAGGATTCATGTCGGGTGATCGCAGGGGCCATTCGATAAAACCATGCCTTTCTTCTGAGAAACACATTGTATAGGTATTGCCTCACCACACTCGCATATTGAGGTGGAGCACCATCTTGTCGCAGCCAAATATTGTCGTTTGGGATATTGTTATTGTCTGAAAGTTTCGAATAATGAAATTTCTACATTAAAATGTAATTGAAAATACTTACTTGGATTTGGAAATAACCGAGCCAACTCAGGTATACTACTATATTCCAATAAATCCTAATATGCCGGACCATTTAAGTTTCCTCAATGCAAAACGGACCAATTATTTTGTCGCCTACTTTTCCAGCCCATACATTCAGTTTTTGTGGATATTGGGTGTGGGATTCACGCATCCAACGAGTATTGTTACGAGACTAGTATCTACAATTATGCCGATTTACGTTTCCATTATAGTAAAAAAAGTGGCCTCATCACAAAACATAACATTACCCACTTAAAAAAATTTGGATCGTTTTGATTGTAACGTTTTTCCATCATTATGTCTGCAAATTCTTCACATCTATCGAAATCATTTTCTGACGACTAATCTTATTTTGTATGGATGGAATTTATTTTCACGTAAAATTTTCATCAGGTACGGATGTTTGCGAAATATCAAGTTCCCTGGATATTTGTCTAGTACTCAAGTGTAGATCGTCTTCCAACATGAAACAAATACTTATACAGATACATTCAAACAAAAACGGAACATAGGGATTTTAAGCATTGTATCAGAACTGCTTTTGAACTAGTAGACCAACATCCAGCTTCAACAGATTAAAAACACGATTATTACAATTGTTTATTTGGACACCTATAAGATATCGTACAATTCCCACCACTCCCTATTCTCAACTGTGGGCGGTCCTTAATTAGCGTCAGACAGTCAGTCGATCGGTGAGTGTTCAAGCCCATAATTTTGTTTCAATTTAACGAATCCTATTTTGTTTTATTTACGAATTTATTTTTATTTTGCAAGCCGTTATGGCCAAAAGAAATCAAAACATATTATCTTAACTCGAAACGTTAATTGTTAAAGAGAATTTAACAATTAATTTTCGATTTTAACAACATAAAACGTAAGCATATTGTTTCCAAATGTAGCGACGTTTACTAACCCCATCAAATAATTATTCAACACTAAATCGCAGGTCGCACTCGGACACACCTCGCATATAACTAACAAATTTTGGTAGGTAGGCTTTTCTACAGTGATTCTGAATCCAGCTGTCCAGATCAATACTTGATATTCATTGAAATGAACTTATAGAAATGTTTTGTTGGTGGACTATCTAGATCGGATAATACACTAAACCCCTATGTTCCGTTTTTATTTGAATGTATCTGTATGTTTGTTTTTAGTTGATGCAGTTTTCCTGCGCCCATTTCGTTTCATTTTTTTGTGGCGCAACAAAATGCTGCAGACGTTGCGTTTCCTGCCTTTTTTAGTGGAGCTGCAGAATGCTGTGCAACAAAATATTGCAGCCGGTGCTTTTCCCGCTTTATTTTTATTTTGTGGTGCAAGAGAATGCTGCGCAACAAAATATTGCAGCCGGTGCTTTTTCAGTTTTATTATTTTTGTAGCGCAACAAAATGTTGCAGCCGTTGCGTTTCCTGGTATTTTTCTTGGAGCAACAGAACACTGCGCAACAAAATATTGCATCCGGTGCTTTTCCTGTTTTGTTTTTCGGAGCGCAATAAAATATTACAGTTGGTGCGTTTCCAGTGTTATTTTTTTCTGGAGCAACAAAATTCTGCGCATCAAAATATTGCAGCGGGTGCTTTTCCTGTTTTGTTTTCCGGAGCGCAACAAAATATTGCAGCTGGTGCGTTTCCTGTGTTATTTTTTTCGTGGAGCAACAGAATGCTGCGCAACAAAATATTGCAGCCGGTGCTTTTCCCGCTTTATTTTTATTTTGTGGAGCAACAGAATGCTGCGCAACAAAATATTGCAGCCGGTGCTTTTTCAGTTTTATTATTTTTGTAGCGCATCAAAATGTTGCAGCCGTTGCGTTTCCTGTTTTTTTTTTCGTGGAGCAACAGAACACTGCGCAACAAAATATTGCATCCGGTGCTTTTCCTGTTTTGTTTTTCGGAGCGCTACAAAATATTGCATCCGGTGCGTTTCATGTGTTATTTTTTCTGTGGAGCAACAGAATGCAGCGCTTCAAAATATTGCAGCCGGTGCTTTTCCTGTGTTATTTTTCTTTGTGGCGCAACAGAATCCTGCGCAACAAAATATTGCAGCCGGTGCTTTTCCCGCTTTATTTTTATTTTGTGGAGCAACAGAATGCTGCGCAACAAAATACTGCAGCCGGTGCTTTTCCTGTTTTGTTTCTCAGAGCGCAACAAAATATTGCGGCTGGTGCGTTTCCTGTGTTATTTTTTTTGTGGCGCAACAAAATATTGCAGCCGGTGCTTTTCCCGCTTAATTTTCATTTTGTGGAGCAACAGAATGCTGCGCAACAAAATATTGCAGCCGATGATTTTCCTGTTTTGTTTTTCGGAGCGCAAGAAAATATTGCAGCTGGTGCGTTTCCTGTGTTATTTTTTTTTGTGGCGCAACAAAATATTTCAGCCGGTGCTTTTCCCGCTTAATTTTCATTTTGTGGAGCAGCAGAATACTGCGCAACAAAATATTGCAGCCGATGCTTTTCCTGTTTTGTTTTTCGGAGCGCAACAAAATATTGCAGCCGGTGCGTTTCATGTGTTATTTTTTCTGTGGAGCAACAGAATGCAGCGCATCAAAATATTGCAGCCGGTGCTTTTCCTGTGTTATTTTTTTTGTGGCGCAACAGAATCCTGCGCAACAAAATATTGCAGCCGGTGCTTTTCCCGCTTTATTTTTATTTTGTGGAGCAACAGAGTGCTGCGCAACAAAATATTGCAGCCGATGCTTTTCCTGTTTTGTTTTTCGGAGCGCAACAAAATATTGCAGCTGGTGCGTTTCCTGTGTTATTTGTTTGTGGCGCAACAAAATATTGCAGCCGGTGCTTTTCCCGCTTAATTTTCATTTTGTGGAGCAACAGAATGCTGCGCAACAAGATATTGCAGCTGGTGCTTTTCAAGTTTTATTATTTTTGTAGCGCAACAAAATGTTGCAGCCGCTGCGTTTCCTGATTTTTTTTTCGTGGAGCAACTGAACACTGCGCAACAAAATATTGCATCCGGTGCTTTTCCTGTTTTGTTATTCGAAGCGCAACAAAATATTGCAGCCGGTGCGTTTCCTGTGTTATTTTTTTTGTGGGGCAACAGAATGCAGCGCATCAAAATATTGCAGCCGATGCTTTTCTGTTTTGTTTTTCGGAGCGCAACGAAATATTGCAGCTGATGCGTTTCCTGTGCTATTTTTTTTGTGGCGCAACAGAACCCTGTGCAACAAAATATTGCAGCCGGTGCTTTTTCAGTTTTATTGTTTTTGTAGCGCAGCAACATGTTGCAGCCGGTACTTTTCCCGCTTCATTTTTATTATGTGGAGCAACAGAATGCTGCGCGACAAAATATTGCATCCGGTGCTTTTCCTGTTTAATTTTTTTGGAGCGTAACAAAAAGTGGCAGCTGTTGCGTTTCCTGTTTTAATTTTTGTGTGGGGCAACAAAATGCTGCGCCTGGTGCGCTTCCTATTTATTTTTTTGTGGCGTAACAAAATGCTCCGCAATAAAATATTGTAGCCGGTCGTTTCAAGCTTAACGTCACTAACTCCGAGATAAGAAAAAGTACCGTAATAAATGATCAATTTTCAAATTGAACTCTATGGAACATTTGAAGAGTTTGCAATCAAAACCAGTTATATCCACTTTTTCCACAAAATCATGTTTTGACGGTTTCCCAATGATAACTCTTAGTTCTGTCGACTCTCATACTCATTTTGTATTAAAACAGAGTATAAAGTATTTAAATTAGTAGCAAAAGTTGAGGTTTTGCATCAAAAGCAGATATATCAACAAGCACGTTGCAACAACATAAGAAATCTATATAATTGGATATAACTGGTTTTGAACGTGAACTCCTTATTTATAATGAGACAAAGAAAAAGAATATCAGTAAGCTTTAAAATAAACATTTGTTTTGAGATTTAAGCATCTACTGATGAGACCCTCTATTTATTGTTTTATAATTTTGAAGGCGGTGCCAAGTAAACGTCTACCCTTACGTGGCGTCGCACAATTAATCGGCACTCGGCAATTTCAAATGTAAACTCGTTGTTCCAAATGTGCTATATAATTTTTATGGTTCACCTCATTGGCACCGACTTTAAAATTATGAAACAATTAATAGGTAATTATAAAATAAACATAATTTTATTGATAACATTAAAATTGTTGCGTAAAACATTAATTCTTCGCTCTTTAGTTAACCGTGTTCTTCGATTTCGGTTATTTAAATAAGTTTGTATTGTTAACCATGGAAGCAATAAGAGATAACCTTCCTTAAGGTAATTTGATCGATTCCTCATTAAAACTATAAATCAGTACCCATGTTCGTTATTTAGTTGTTTATTCCAAAATAGAAATATATGTGAAGGCGATCTCAATCATTAATTTATAAGGATGGTGATGATTCCTAAAAATTCATCAATTTGTAACTTATAAGCTTTAAAATGAGGTCGACCCACATGATTTTATGAAAGTAAGTAAACATTATTCACTTGACTAACGAATTTTAAAACGTGGGTGTTGCCATAAAGAGACTTTCATTTTTTATAGCCACTCAAAAAAAATTAGTTGTTCCGGAACCAAAATTTTTTTTTCACCGATGATGATATTTTGGTGCTTGACTCTGCATGTTGTTGGGAAAGCACAGCTAGTTCGACTCTGTGATAATTAAACAAGTTTTATTTAAATGTTTAAAGAAATTTGAATACTTTCTTCTTAATGAAGAATACACTTACTTCACGCACTAAAAATATTAGATATTATGTGTTTTATAGACTTTCATTTTTACTGGAATGTATTTTATTTTTGTTATGTAACTATTTATATAATTTGCACCATTGATTTTCATCAATTTTCATATTTTCATATTTATAGCGTATAAGACCTATAAAAGAATATGTCACCTTACTTTATTTATTATTAACAAATCACTTTGCTTATGAAACGAGTTTTGTTTATCTCATCTCTCGTAACACGTGCAGATGGTCAGTATTGAATGGGCTGAGGGGACAAGTTGGGGGTTCTGAAAAGTGAAACGGTCTGTTGGGAATGGGATAATTTTTTGGAAGTTTAGTCTATACATAGCCGTCGTATTTAAAAGAGTAAATTCAGAGAGTTGTATTATTATCGAGTTGTATTATAACTTTATATATTTTTAGTCTTACATTTGGTTCGAATGGAATAGGTTTTCGTCTTGTTTAGGACTTCAGAGGTGAGATTTTCGAAGATTTCGCCCCGCACTCGTTTTACAAATATTTTCACAATTCTTTCACTTCAGAAAAATTTCAACAAACAACGTAATGGTTATTATGTAAAATAAATTATAATAATTATGAGATATTGTCTGAAAATTAGAGAAGTGTTTGTCAACAAATGCGGTTACTTTAAATATCAAGGTAGCTGTATAAATTACAAGGAAATTTAAAAAAAAGGATAATATCTAAGGAGCACACACCTTCCAGCACGCCTTTAAACTTGAAGGTTGAATTACATTTTTAACACTCTTTCATTAACTCCACCTGTATCTAACGGAATCTCAAATTTATTTTAACTCACTTCCCAGGTATCGAATTACCTTTAAATTTTGCACATAACTGATGGAAATACAATAATTTCATAACATTGACCTAATGTCATGACCAAGATTATCAGAAACAAACGATAATCATGGTTTTTTGAAATAAACTGTCTAAGCGTGATATCACACCAAGCACTGTTCTGATCTGATCTGATAAGTTGGGAGGGTATGGCAACCTCACAGCACCTAAGCCACTCTAGGTCCTTTGTGAATCCTCCTGGAACTCCCTCTCAGTACGTCAACCATCCTATGGTCTCAACATAGTTTATTACGTCTCCAAGAGAAACTTCTCTCAGCATTGCTAGTTTTAGCTATTTAAACTCGCCCCCAAAACTAGAGACTGCAGAAGGCGACCACTAGTTGGAAATAGTTTTTTGTGAATGATAAAATCAAACAATTTAATTTGTTTAAATTTCCACTTTATTTTGAACTGACGTTCGATTTAAAATTAGTGACTCGTTTCGCTACACAGTAGCTTTTTCAAACTAGTTTTTCCCTTGTCCTAGGAGTTTTTATCTCCCATGGGTCAGTGCTTTAAATTCGAAGATAATGTATGAGGCCGGTTTCTCCTCGCCAAACAGGTTAATAAACACTTCTTTCAATAGCCAAGTAACATTCTTGACGACAAAAAAAATTAATAATTATAAGGCTATCTCAAAAATTTATAGCTCTACTAAGTAAGGCAAATTTTCTTAATAGAAATAAATATAATTTATGAACATCTTTGACCTCTATCTGGAAATTACTGATTTCAAGAAAAACGACCGATGTGATGTAATAAAACTTGATGTCATGAGGATGCCTCTTCTAACTTCTGTTATTAAAATAATGGAAATAACTACCAGAAGAAAAAAAAACTAAGTATGTAAAGGTTAACGAACAAACGATAATTGATTACATATGTCGATGAATAATAACCTTTTGTTTTAGAGTCGACAACAAAAGAAAATTGGTATTTAATGCATCTGTATGCGTTGTGTGATTAAAGAATAATTTAGTCTTGGCATTTCGAAATTGATTTGATCGCGTGTGAGACATTTACATACCGACATTTACCAGAGATGGAAAATATTTGATCAACTTTTTCTCCAACTTCTGACTTGGTATTAAAAGAATTGTATTATTCAGTTCAAAATAAAATGAACGGCATTGGACAGTTTTCTAAATACTTGAATACATCGTTTATTGAAAATAAAAATATAATTTTTGAATAATAGTTCACGTGGACTCCTTGCAAACTTTCTATCTACATCATTCACTAATTGCTCTTCGTTAGCAAACACCCACTGAAGGTGGCTGCCAACCCGTTTAACCTATCTTCACTCCCAGCGGAAGTGTAGCCTATCTTGCACTGCGTGGAAGAAAAAAAATTAGTGGGAAGTGCGCAATGCACGAATCAAAAAATGCACAGACATCCAGGCATCGCTGAAGGTTCTTATGAACCCAAAAGTGACATCAAGACTGGCATGGGAATGCCGAGAAGATAGTGTCCTCTCAAAACACAAAACATCGAGGACAATGCAACAGCTGATAAACTAGCCAGGAAGGGTTCATCAACTCCATATATTGACCCTGAAACCGCACTCGGGGTTACCAAATCTACCATCCGAGGATGAATACGGGATTGGGTCTAACGCAAACAAAGAGAGACGTAGAAAGCCCCTTTCATGCACCACGGGAAACATTTATTGAAGAACAGTCAGAGTACAGATCTGAATAACCACTCAACATGAGTAGGAAACCAATCAGAATATTAACGGGTCTTCTCACTGGTCACAGTCCAATAAGAGGACACCTAGACAAAAAGAGGCTATACAACGGAGAACTTTTCTGTAGACAATGCAGTCAAGGATTTTCTTAATAGTTCAAATACTACTTCGTATTTACGGGATAACATTCAGAGTCATTCACGAGGAGGCTGGACTTTTGTGAAAAACTTTTTTAAACTATACGTTGGTCTCTCTTCCGTATGGTAGAACATCCGTCAAAGCCTAACCCAACATACTTGTCAGGGTCTAGGTCTAAGTTTGTGACGAAATCGATAGCTTTGGCAATGCTTATCACATTAAGCCCGCATGCTCTATAAAGTCTAATAATTCTTCTTTCGTTTCATTGGTATTTTCATTGAAGAGATGCTGTCAAGAAAAAGTTGTTTCTAGCCAGATTTATTTGCAGTATTCTTGCCAGAATACCATAAGCACCAAACATCCTTAATACTGGAAACAATTTTTTACCTTATTGAATAGCTACACGGAAGAATTATTTCTTTTTGTATAATAGGTTATTGGTAGGATGAGTTTTCGGTCTTTTAACTGTGAAACACTTGGTTTGGTGTAAAAATCACATAAGTCAATAAGCACGTCAGCATCCAAGCTTTTTTTATAGCTAAATATTGTTAAATCTTCTTTCTTATTTTTATCTATCCTTTGTTGTGAAGATCGTAGTAATTGGAAGTCAACTTGAAAAAATTTTGTTAGAATGTAAGGTGCTTGTCCACCCTGGATATGAATTCTTCACTCACATAATTTTGGTATACTGTGCGTCCATAAAGTAACTCATAAATTCATTATGAACTGAATAAAAAATTCTCCAAACAATGACTTAGCCTGATCTTTAATAATTTGTAGCAAAGTAGGTGTTACGTTCTGCATTTTGTGCCCGATTCGTGCTTTTAGGTCACAGATATTCACAGGTCTGTTGGTGTAGACTTTATATTTCAAATAACCATGTAAAAAGAATTTGGAAATGTTATAAAGCCCGCTTTACAGTTCGCAATTCTTCTTGCAATATATTGCAGCAACACATTTCACAATTGCAATATGCAATTTTCAATGATACCAACCAAAAAAATTAAAGATTATTTGTGAGGTTAGGTTAGTGTGTCATATGATGTTGATATTTTTTATGAACTTTGTATTAAAATTATTGATATATACCTATTTATGTTGTGTTTGAAAGTACACAGTCAAAATTCACATGTCACACATCACCTCCCATCTCGTCTAGGAACTTTTGTTGTGTTGGAACAAAAAAATTTCCAACTTTTCCCCCAGAATTGCATGCAAGCTGCAATACAAATCGAACCAGATCGATTTTTGACAAGAGCTTGAAATGGCAAGAGACTTGCCAAATCATCCTCTACTGCGCATGCTTTCGATCAAGAATATTGCATGTTGCAAGAAGTATTGCGAACTGTAAAGCGGACTTAACTAAAAACTAACGCACAGCTATATCTGTTGAAACCATATAGGTACAGCGTATTTTTCCTTTTCAAACATATTTGGTACTGAAGAATTTCCAATATCGAAATCCCTATAGAATCCTCGCACTGTATAGCGAGGATACATATTTTTGAATATTTGCATTAGGTGTAGATCTACACATCCCTAGCGTGTCCTAATTCTCAGTATATCCTTTCTGCTTACCATAGATTGAGAGATACGTTCATGATCTGGGTGCATTTCATGAAATAATGTGCATACACTTTGTCGAGTCCGCATCATATCGTCAACACCAATCATCATTGAAATTACAATTCTCACTTTCAGTTGGAGGCATTTTAACCAAACAGTTTGTTGAATACGATATTAGATTGACAGTAGGGGAGAGTAGGGAGGGTTGATACATTTTTTACAAAAATGTTGATAAAAAATATGTAATTTACATTTACCAATCCATTTATGTCAGAGCTCAATTTAAGGACCTTGCTTATGAATTTGGCAATAATAAATTACTGAAAGTAGAAATTTTAACCTTGATTGTGAATTTTTGAAATTGTCAAGTGTCAAGTGTCTCAAACCTCCCTATACATGGGAGGCTTGATACAATAAAGGGGAGGTTTAATACAATCGAAAATTAGGTATAAGCAATAATAAAAACGCAAACTTTTATTAATAGAACACTACCTAATCGATACTTAATTCGCAAGTAAACATTTTTATGTTACAGTTAACACCTGCACATGCCGTATGACACGATTTTAGACATTGTTGGCAACGAATTCATTGTTCTCGAGAAAGAGAGGTTGAAAATAACGAATTGCAGTAGATGCAAGCGACATCCTCATCGTCATCTGAAACAGAATATGCATCTTTCTCGTTCTCGACCTCCGAGCCCGAGCACCACTTTCCGTTTTTGTATTTCTATCCAATTATTTCAGAGTTTTGGCCCTCTTCCTGATACGGTCTGTTTGTAACTTCAACTCCTGCGAAATCGAGATCTTCAAATGAATGTGGGTTTAAGGGATAAATTCCAGTGGTGACAAATCCTTTGGTTATATTTGAAGGTGAGAACGCTCTGAGATATGCTAATCCAACTAACTCTGGTATAATTTTTATTGAAAAGTTTGTCCTGGATAACTGACTATCCATGCGTCTGCCTGTTCATTTTAATATCTCCTAAATGGACCAAAAAACCGATACGTCTAGTGGTTGTAATCGGTAGCTCGTGTGAGGTGGTAAGGTTAACAAATGGATGCCGTTTAACTTACACATGTTTAAGGCTTTGGGTGAAATGTGGCTATCGTGCCTATCCAAGGACCAATATGCATTTGTTTTCTTACGAACATTTTGCGTGTTGTATGAAGTGTATGCATTCTCAGCCGTGGAAATATAAAAAATGGCGGCACTGAATTTCCCAATGCATTTATAGAACAACAAACTGTTACCAGTGTCCCACGTTCTGCAGAAGTTGTTTCCGAAATTTGATTTACCCTTTACGAGCAATGATCTTTTGAGGTTTGTGGGCAGTAGTCACTCCAGCTTCGTCTAAGTTATATATGGATTCTTCTCCAAAAGGTTCTTGCACATTATGTCGATTGAACGCTGTCGCTCTGCCCAAGCTCGTGGCTTCAGGAGTTCTCAATGACAGTTGGGGATGACGTGACATAAAACCTTTTAGCCAGTCGTAGGAAGCACACTCGTTCTTCTTCCAGTTTTCTGGTAGTTTTTTATTGTTTTCTTGTTCAAACTGATACGCAAATTTCCTTCCATTATAAAATAAAAATATAGAACAAACATTCATACGCGTATCAACCCTCCCGACGTAAACTGTATCAAACCTCCCAGGACGACAAATCTATGAAAAATTTGAGATTTCATGTATCATGACATTCGATTAAAGATCTATAATCTAAAGAAAATGGGCTTGAAGCATAATACAATCAATTTTGTTAGTTGTTGATATTATATATATATATATATATATATATATTATATAAGTTAAACGAAAACTTGCATCGGATTGGTACAAAACACAGTTTAACCTCGAAAACTTTCAAACAACACGCGACCGTTACTGGACTTTATCAGACACTGTTTCAATACTAACGGTCGGTCCTGCATGTGGTTACCCCTTCCTTAAGGCACCGAGGCCGGAAATTTGCACGTGTATCAAGCCTCCCCAAGTATCAAACCTCCCTAGTCTTCCCTACGGTATTGTCCTTCGATATTTATACCAGTTTTTAATATCAAAATAAAAAAACAAATGTCAAGAAACACTTTCTCTGTTTAGTCGAACGGCTAGGATTACTGATGGATGTAATGTAAAAAAAAACAACTTTTGCGTTTTTATCTACCCTATACCAATTTGACTCAAAGGGGGATGTTTTATTTAAAAAAACTGGTGCTGACGTCAAAGGCTATTCACCCTGTATAATAGTTAATTATTTTGAAAAATATCAAATTGGAATAAAAAATCGACCTGTTTCCATATTTTACTGTAATAATGAATTTATGGATGCAATCTATAATTAGCAATAAAATGTGAAAAATAATTCCAAACTATTGATATTATAACTGCCAAATAACTCAAAAATTACTATTCATTAAATTCAGTCCTAAAGACAACAATAAAATCTTAGATATGTGAAAATATCGAATTTTCAGTTATTTACATAAAATCCTGCATTTATAGTCCCATAAAAATGTATTGAACACTTTTATTTTACGACACACTTAGGTACTCCTCACAGGGCGGATGTAATTTCGGCCGGAAAAAGGGCAGGTACTAAAAGCCGGTAGGTAAATTCGGCCGGAGGTTTTAAGTTGCTTCCTTATCTCATAGGTATTTTCGGCCGCAAATCAAATAAAATAACAGAATGCTTCATATTAAAATATTTCTTTATTTCAATAAAATTATTACATCATTTTATTTCTATAACGTAGGTAACCAACCTAACAAAACCTAACCCCAACCCCAGTTGGTTTTTGAACGGGCACGAGTTGGTCAGTGATTTTCGGGGCCAGGTAATAACGGGCACGAGTTGGGAAACGCCGGCCGAAATTACCCCTGTCATAAATGGTACCCCTTGATTTATGCAGGTAGGCCAAGGGATTACCGGCCGAAATTACGCCCGCCGTCCTCACATACCATAAAATAAAATTTTCGAGGCAAACACAAAACAATGAGTCCGATTCTGCATCCAAACTTGGGCTGATTACATTTTAAAATAACTTTCTCTCAAGGTTACTTTCTTCGCATAGTGGTTACATTAAATTAACAAAACATGTCCTTGTTCCACCTCGCACGGATTTTTTGCACAACCTACGTCTTGCGGTTTACACAATATTATGTTTACGTTTAAGGTTGGAAATTAATAATTATTTAAGATAGTAATTATTATCCTACAGTAGATGATTTCTAACAATTCTCATTAGTGAGACGGATTATTTCAAAATTTATATCCTTGATTTTAAATCAGTATTATTTAACAGAATTGATAAAATTGGTTTGGTATTTACGGCAAAAGGCAAATAGTTATTTATATTTTATTGATATAAATTTTCGAGAAAATTTTCTCGACTCAAGGCGGATTCATGCAACGTTCATTATCATTACATTTTCATTATATTATAATTACATTTACATTAGAAAAAGTTAATTATTATAGTTTCCTATAATGATGATCTTGCAACCACATTATTGAATTTCAATTACACTATTGCATCAAGAATCTGGTCTAATTTCAACTATAAATTATAATTACATTATATTTTTAGTGAAAACCATGAAATCGCATGCGCCAAAAATGTTTCAGCTGTCATTCCCATGTTTATTTTGACTCTTGTGGAAATCCTAGTATAGCTGAAAATCTCTTCCTCGTTGTTATTTAGCATGTACTTTACCAGTCTTTCACATTGACCATGTTTTTTATTATTTGTTAAAAAAGCTCTGGCACCATAAAGAGGAAACCGTCTACTTCTATTTCGAGCAGCCACTAATAGTTTCATAAGTAGTGAAGCTGATAATATTCCAACAAGTTTTTGCCGTGAGAACCTCATAATTTCCAAATAATTGCAAATAACCGACTTCTTAACACAACAACAAACGATCCAAATATGACATTATTTATCAATCCAGCCAGTCTTGTCACTTGTCAGCTCATGCGCATTTGCAAATTCATAATTAACTTGTTCCATGAATTGGTTTCATTAGGCAGTAATATAATGAAAATGTCATGATAATGAACGTTGCACAAATCCGCCTCTAATTCCATTTTTGAACTGACTCATCAACTTTAAAAATTCAGTTTTGACATTTGATATTTTATGACAGGCGCCAACTATGTTGTTATATGCAACCCTCGTAATCAAAGGAAAAACTCGGCAAGGGAGACGAACACGTGTTTTAGCTTCTGCAATTGTTTTGGGACAAATTTTATCTGTATAGTAAAACGTTGGGACGCAAGTAGGTGAACTTTGGAGATAAGTTCGAGACAGTTACACATTCCGTTGAATGTCTTAAAAACTTTTTTTTGTATTCTGTGAACTTCAAAAGAAGTGATATTTAGAAGGTTCTCTAAATAAGAATATCCAAGATATGGGCAGTTGCAAGCAATTTGTCGTGAAAAGTTTCAATTTAGATGCAACAATAAACATTTTTGTACAATAATTCCATCAGGAAAAGAAACGAGAACGTATGTGGTCTTGGAATCGACTAAAATATCTTCAAAAATGTCTAGTCCTGTTTTGTCTCACGCTTATGTGCCCTAATCATGATTGCATTGTTTTCAATCACTAGGAACTAGATCGGGTGAAATGGTGAATGAAAAAGCGATTCGCATCGTATAGTAAGCAATTCTAGCAGCAAATTTGCAAGGTTTCAATTAGATTTTTTTATTCCATTGGAACATAACCTATAAATTTTCTTGAAGAGCTATTTTTCGCAGTTCTACATACATAGGGTCTTAAGTGAATATTTTCAGAGATACATTGTGTTAAAAATTACATTTTATCAACTTTTAGTCTTTTTTCTCAAAACTGTAGAATATTTGGTAAAACAGCTCCCAATCTTAACTTTTCAATGGCTATTCGAGACTAAGAAAAATTATTACAGTGTTGTCAAAAAATGTGGAATTTTTTACCACCCTGTATTATTTTTACCATTAATATCAATTAAACAGGGTAATGCATAAAAAAATTACCATTTTAACAAATCTATCACTATAAACATTGATTATTAGTCGATTTTACAACGGTAATTATATTAATTGTTAAATTCATCAGATAAATTTTATTGTGTATTGCTTAATCTTCACACATTCCTCTTATGCAACTCGTTTCGTTATAAATTTATTATGAAACCCTCCAAGAACTTGACACGAATGAATTAAATCTAATTAAAAAGGTTCAATAGATTCGAGTGCTTCGGTTCAAACTTTCTTAACAACGCACGTATTTGAAGTGTTTAGTTCGTTTAAAACCAGGTAAATTTAAATTTAATATTGTTGGTTATACATAATAATAAAAGTTGTTAAGTGTTATTCCGCAAATTCTGAAATTAACAGAGGTGTTTGCAAGGTTACGTAAATTACATCATGTAGTATGCAGTGGTGTCACCGGGTTACAAGCCCAAATCTTAATATCAAATAACGGAGAATTTCGAATAAAACAATATGAAACCTCTTCTGATACAAGGAAATAAAAGCGGGAGTAGATTGATTGATTGAGTAATTAGTTCGGTACCACAGTTCAGAGGCTTCATGTCCTTGGCACCTCCGCCTTTAGGCTTTTTGTGCTCTTTGTTTTAACGTTTATGTGAAGAAACCAGTAGCCCTCATCAGGCTCAACATACTTTTCAATAGGTCTTTCTTGGAGAAATCCTCCCTTGGATGCTCTAGTCCTAGGAGGCTATATCGCCTATGAGAAAGTGCTTCACATTCGAAGATATTGAGTGAGGCTGTTTCCCTGCTCTTTCATGCGCAACCAACAGATAGGTTCCTCCCTTTATGTCATCTGCTTCCTTAGGGTACAGTGACCATCACTTTCTTTATCTGGTCCCTGCTGAGGTTAAGTATATTACTAGTCAGCGATTCCGAGGCCAGGAGGCCTGATGCTTTGTTTGAAACCAACGAAAGTTTTTAATATTCCAAATGCTGGATCAGGACCAGTGATTGCAGTTTCAGTCACCCTATTGTGAGTACTACAAATGAGCACCTATCTTATATCTACTTTGTACGCGTTACCTTTATGTTCCTATTTCCCAGTGAATTCGCTTTCTTTCATCAGACCAAGCGGGTCTTGGCGTCTCAAGACCAATTTCCCAATTAAAAATCTTATCACTGAAAGTTTAAAACGTCTACTTGTCTGCATCTTTGTAGCTGCGATTCATTTAATTGCATTCGTTTTTGCGTTACCAAAATTTTTAGGAAATCGAACAATTTGCTTTGTTAACCTTGAAGGTTCCATTCTTTCATTATATCTTCGAACCTTCTTTTTTCCATATCAGAATGTCCTCCAGTTTCATTGTCAATGTTAAGTGTGCCCAGTATATTTTTTGACAATTTTCATCTATGTTCTTCCAATTTGTAGTTAGTCTGGAGACAGTTGTCATCTTTTGATAGCGAGCTCTAATTGCAATACTAACACACATCTATCTGACCCCCTCCACTCCCCTCTCCTTCCAGAAAGCACCCGACTAGTTGCGATAAGGCCTCAATCTTTTCTGATGTACTATTTCATTACCATTTCTAGGTTATGTGAAAGTTTCTGACAGCCTTCTCATTCTTTCTTTAGTGTAATACTGTACACTTTTCTTCTTTTTGGCACTCGCCTTGTGATTGTATATCACAGCCTCTAGAAGAGGTGAATCCTACGTACTGTAACTTTAAAGCTGTCCTTTCTCCATTTCCGACCAGTTGTTTTTGGAACAAGCAAGAGTAATGGCCCTATGCACCGTTTACATTTAAACTCGTTCAATCCTCTGAGTACCATGCTAAAAAAATTACGTAAAGCACCAAACGGGGTCGTTCAGGGACCCCAACTTAAATACATCTATTTAGGTATGTTACCATAACTAGGGGTTGGAAAATATTTATTTCTTACTATTCAAAGTACATTAATTGAGATTCCAAAGTACAATTTTTTATCATTAAAAAAAACACCTAAACAGAGAAATACAGCAAATACAAAATACAATACAAATTTTAAAACTGTAAATTTATAAATTGTTTTCAAGACAGCTTGTCATCTTTACTTCGTTCGATGCGAGTATTTTTATTGTCAAATCTCAAAAATATCGAAATTTCCTCAAATCTTGTGAGAAAGAGGAAGGGAAAAAAGATCTTCGTATTGATACATCTGTTGTCCACATTTGTTTCGTGGATTCTTTTCTACATCGAAGAGCTCCCGCTTTTATAGGAACTCCAATGAAGCAGTCCAACTCGTCTTTCTGTAGTGGTATCCATGTTTTTTTATTATCTGGATATGTTTTGTTCCATTCATCGTAACATCTCAAAGCTTCTTGATTAGTATGAAGGCAACTTATTTCCTTCATATCCGTAGTAATAAATAAATTTAGCATTTCAACAAATATCTTAGAATTTCTGCTTTATTCAGTAAAACCAGGACGAGCATTCACAAAGTTTCTACCTCTCCATGCTCGCCCATTTCTTAGAGCCAGAAGTTCTTGCTCTAAGAAACGGGTGAGCATTCCACTCTATGCCCGATTTTGAGAGATATTTTGAACAACTTCCGTGTTCTTCTTCTGCATATTCATCATATAGGTTTCCTGTAGGTTCAGCGTCTTCTTCTTCTTCGCTTTGAATTTGTAACTCGTCCTCGATTTCGGAAACACATTCATCAATATAAATTTCATTCTCATTCTCGTCGGGAAATGCACTGCCATCATACTCCAATTCGTCATCAAAACCAGCGTTAACTTCTTTCTCCAATTCTTCAGTAGTCAATGTTTTTAGATTCTTCCATTGGCTCATTTCTAAAATAAAATAAAAATATTCAACGTAAATATATGACACCTCTTAATACCCAAACGGGGTCTCACAAAAAGTCACTAAATTTTTTTACGTTGTCAAATTTCTTTCTGGTTTAACTAAACTTAGTTTGGTGGACAGTTTGAACAACCTTCTCCCCTCTCATGGACGGTTTTACCAATCATATTTCCAGAAGGTCCATAGTTACATGTTAAATAATATTGTTCACCATCGTCTTCTGAAGTTGATTTTGCTGTTGCGCAGCCAATTTTAATTGTTTTGGCCCATATAACTTGAGTAAAATGACCGATATCGTGGCTGCCTGAAAACATATAATAAATAGTATGGAAGTCTGTTTGCATCTAGAGACTTTTTGAGAAAATTGAAGATATGCTTGACAAAATTTCAAAAGTTCTCCCTTCCGAGATATCACCCCTAGAAGGTGTAAAATTGAGTTGTTATTTGTTTTCTCAAATTAAAGTGAAGATGGATTTTTTGTAATTCCCCTGCACTCACAATGACTAGCTACCGGTATTTTTCCAACATTCCTGTTACATTATATTGCGAGGTCACCAACTCAAAGCCGGACCTGTCTCTCTACTGTAAGTTTTGGTGGCTGCGCCCCTGTCGAGAACATTCTGGAATAAGGTTTTGTATACGCATACGACGAGCGTAGAAATACTAGAATTTTCGAGAGTTGAGGAAGACTATATATATACGCGGGTTTTTGAGTTAGTTCGGAATTAGAAAAACGAAGACAAAGAGTTAGTTTTCAGACAGTTTACAGAAGTTCTTAGTAATCGGACAGTGAATTAAATAGTGAAGATAAATAGTGTAATATTCAAGCGGTGAAAATAAATTAGAACTAATATACCGAGTGTAAATAAATTAAGCATCTTATTTTCTTACCAGGTGTTTCTAGAACTCCTATGACGTCTAAGGGACTTGTGCCGGCCACTTCTTGTCTTTTTTGACGTACCTCTCGGTGAAAATTTGATAATTGGGATCCACGTTTCAGATGGTTATCAGTCAATACCAACACCAACTTCTTCAGAAATATGCGTATCTCGTGCTTATTGTTGGTAGTATAAATTATTTGGGCATTTATTCAAGATACATTCATTAGGGCAAAAAAATTACCAAGGGCCAACGACTTGTATTTCGGGCTACATCATAGGTAGCGCAAAGTTTGTCTACAGTATCAACTCCGCCCTTGGTAGAGTTGTAGAAAGTGATAACTTCAGGTTTGTGTTGATCCCCAGTTGTAGAATCTATGGTGTCGTCATGGTGCATGCTTGAAGCTAAAAAGACATTTTTACCCTTTTTAGGTACATATGAAACAATAGTACTGTCCTCTTGATGTAGCTGGTCGATGTTTCGTATTTACAAACTCAATGTGGAATGCACTCTTATTTTTCCTGACCGTTCCAACAACAGTCAAATTCTGACTTTCTAAAAGTTTTTCAATAAGGGGGAATGACGTGAACCAATTATCGCATGTTACGTTGCGACCAGTGCCTGAAATAGGAGGAACCAGTCTCTCAACAATGAGGCAGGCCAAAGAGTTCATCAAGGAACCCTCGCCAAAATTCACGGAGTATCTACTGAGCCAGAATAGGAAAACAATCAGGATCCTGGTTGGGCTCCTTACAGGGCATTGAAGACTTAACAAACACATGAACAGCATCGGATTGGCAGAAACAACCATATGTAGGTTTTGCCAAGAAGATGAGGAAACCCCAGTACACATACTGTGCTAGTGCGAAGGCCTGACTAGGCTGAGGTTTTCAACGATAAGGGAGGAAAAACCACAACCCCTCCCAATATATGGAGGACCTGAGGTATGCCATCCGTCTAGTAATAAGGACGGGTTTAGAGAAGGAACTCTAGAATAACAGGAGGGCATACACAATAGATCTGCAAAGGTAGTAGTGGAGAGGCTCTCAGAAGCACTTAAGCCTCATATTTATCTTATCTTATCTCTCAACATCACTACTTGCATCATTTTGAACACAATAGGGTCCAGATGGTTGCTTTCCAGCATAAACTACCAAATTTTGGATGTACAATGTTTTTGAATCAACCAGCGCAAATATTTGTATCCCATGTTTGTTGGGCTTATTTGGGATGAACTGTTTGAATCCGCACCGTTCCCTAAACGCTTCCAACTTTTCATCAATTGTTGTGTACTCGCTAAGCGTGTAGTTTCTTTTATAATTTTCCACAACGATATCGTATAAGGCTCGTATGGGCGCCAATTTGTCGACCAATTTTCGCTCTTCTCATGAATATTTATCGTCAAAATTCAAGTATCGTAGCAAAAATAAAAATCGCTCTTTGGACATGGTCAGCCAGAACCTCTCAACGCCGGTACCTTTTCTGTCCCACAGAAAAGCTTTTATTTCAACGATATCAGTGGGTTTTACATCCCTGGTTCTTGAAAATCTTTGGGATACGGAATTGATTGTATTATTAGTATTTTTGACAATACATTCCAGAAACCAGCAGAAAAAAAGAATCCCCAACATTCCACTGGAGACTTTGCATTTTTCCCTGGAGGTCTAACACCTGGAAGGTGAATAACATTGTCTATTCGGAGTTTGAACTTCACCGTCGTCATCATCATGTTCCGTATCGGTGTTTTTAAACCCTTCCTCGGTGGCATCGTCCTCCAAGTCCGATACATCATCTACATACCCTTCTTCCACATCTACTTCTTCAAGAAGTCGAAGTAAACGTTCATGCTCTCTTTCATAATCCATCTAAAATATTAATTACAATTTTTATGACCAAATGTCCCTAAGAATTGCTGTATATTACCTTTTATCACAAAACAAACCACACCATTTAAAGTTCAGCAACAGTTGCGCTACCACTGGCACCGGCTCTAACAGACTTTATATCAAGTTTTACAAAATATTCGAAGGCCAACCTACTCGACGCTTCGGCTTGTGAAACTATGTTTAAACATGGGAAGCTATACGATGTAGCAGCCCCCACTCTTATTGCGCTGCAAAATTGAAGCGTTGGGTCTGTGAGACTTGGAGCGAGTACTGGAAGGTTAATGTATTGGTGTGGTTTCAATGTAGTTTCTAGTCCAGGATTATGCTCTTAGGGCTTCTGGACGAATAGCATCTACCTTGTACTGATGAGGCGCAATACTCCGAAACCGGTCTACAAGTGATATT
The DNA here is from genome assembly GCA_947563755.1 of Lochmaea crataegi. NCBI lineage: Eukaryota > Metazoa > Arthropoda > Insecta > Coleoptera > Chrysomelidae > Lochmaea > Lochmaea crataegi. The sequence continues at coordinate 15,422,573 of OX387430.1, forward strand.
GCCCATTCTAATTGACAACCAGAATGGTTGGCTCTATCACCGTACACTAACTAACGACAAGTAACTTCACTTGCGTCGGAACGTTTGAAATTTATGGTACATCGTCTCTCTGGCGCCATACTCCCCGTTATCGCCATGCAACCCCTGTACTTCCCACTTTCTCGATTTAAACTCGCAGACGATAGGCGGGATAAGGAAATTTTCGGTAACCACTGAATCGACGAAGTGAATTTACTTGTCGTTAGTTAATGTACGGTGGTTCTATCTTGCAGACATACCAACCCCGTTTAACTTAGAAGTGTAATTCAATGTCTGTCGGGGCATATAGCCCGAGAAGTAGTTGTTGCTTCTTAGTGAACGGTCTGTTCTTTGAAAAATATTTTTGTAATTTTGTAAAGCGTTAAAATAGTATTAAACTATTATCTTTGACGCCTAAGGTGAATATTAATTCTAAAGGACTAATTGGGTGGTATTTGTATATTTTTCTGCTTATTAAAAGCCAATGGTATATGTCACTTTTTTATTTATAAAGTCACGAGCCGCTACTGTATGTGAGAACACGAAATATGGGAAGGTGTGAACACGAGGGGCTCGCGGAAGCAGAGGAGAAACAAAAAATAAATAATATTTCGTAATAAAAAATCGACTTCACTTTTTAAACATTAAATAATGAAAACCATAAAATCACGTCAATGACAAGGCGTTGTTTAAGAAAGTGGACAGTACTCATTTTTTTTTTCAAATCGACTAATCCTTTTACTTTATATCTTATCTAATAATTTAGATACTGCTTAGGTATGAATTGTGTGTTGATTTAATCGCGATCTTTGCTAAATAATTGCCGCTGGTGAAAGATGAAAGTTTCTTAGGCGTGTGTTTTTGTATATTCTTGCTCTTCAATCCTGTTTTGTTTTTTACCTTTCTAAATTATTTTTTTAAATAATAAGATTACTAACAAAACAAAAGAGTTGAATACGAATCAAAAAATGCCTATAGTCCAAGGTAACGTTTTCGATAATCCATTTTAGTATGGCTAGTTTTTTATATGCTGGTAATATAATGAAAAATAAATGGAACAGAGACCTAAAATGTTATTAGTTGAACTATGTCATTTTAAAAATAATGTAAAAATACATAGTTTCAAAATATTAGTAAAAATTAATTGAACAAGTCACAAATAAATTTCTTTGATTTTGGAGTTAAATCTGTACACTCCAAATGAGCCCACAACTGACACAGCATACACTGGATCCAAGTTTCCTTAGATTTTTGCAATAAATGCAAGACGCATCATCTTCATCTTCAGTCTCTTGAAATGGTTCACTTTCCTTCATCTGTCTCATCTTCAATTATTGCCTTGGGACTCTTTTTTGTAGTTTGATCACACAAATTCACATGTAATTTAGAACAATGTGCTTCTGACACGTTTTTTTCTTCAAAGTTGTCACAGGAAATCTTCTTTTTAATTTTCCGTGCGTCAAATTTTGATTTTTTCTTTGCTTGCTCTTTGTTTTTATATTTCAATTCCTCAAGATTCGGAAAAAATATTAGGACTGCGTACTTTTTTGTTACATTCCTTTTTCTTGATTGGTATATTGCTTTTGGAGGTAGGGATATTTCTAAAAATGGCAACTTTGCGACTACTGTCTTGTCTTCTTCATTACTATTGATTGGAAGTTCAGAAACGACATCTGGTTGATTTTCTTTTTCTGTTTGATTGTCATCGTGAAGCTGCTCCCCCAACGGATTTGGTGTTTCAAGTATCTTCTATTGCAATATCAGTTGTATCCGCTGGTACAAAAAGGTAATCGGGAAAAATGTTGGAATCAAATTCCTGTTTTAGCAAATCCGCTCAATGTATTTTGGATTGTGGCTGCTTTACCAAACGCTTCAGAAAATAGTTCACTCACTTGGTAAGCTGTAATAACACTACCTGGATGATTTTTCATCCATGTGGTACAAGCCTGATTGTAATACGCCTTTAGGGGTCCAAAAAAACTCACATCAAGCGGCTGCATACCGTGGGTGCAGTGAGCTGAGGAAGCACATGAGAATGATGCTATTCTCTCTACAAAACGACACAGCTGCTAATGAGGTATGGCTTACATGACCATCAAGCAGAAGGAGTACTTAATTCTCCGGAGAGGGATAAGCATGTTTGAAAAAATGTTTCAGCTATTGAACGAAGAGTTATGAGTTCATCCAACCAAACTCTTGGCACAAACCTAAGCTTCCAGGAGGTGCTTTATCAAAAAGTTAATCTTTTTTGTTTTTTCTTGAAAAGTTCAAGGCTGGAGGAATATAGTTACCTGTTGCACTCATACACCAAACAACAGTTACATGCTGGCCTCTTTCTGCGCTTGTCAGGGATCCTACTTGTTTGCACCCAGTTGATGCCAATATTTTCGGAGGTTTCTGGACAGTACACAGTTCACTTTCATCCATATTGTAAATCTTCTCAACAGTGATAGATTTCTCTTGTAGAACAGAATCTCAAACCTCAAAAAATTTGGAAACTTGAGGCTTGTTAAAAGCTCGTGCCCTGGCTGCTGAAGTGGGTTCTGGTCGTCATAGAGATATGTCGGTATTTCTTTTGCGAAATCCTCTGAGCCACTCTTTTTCTGCGATTCCTTTTTCACGGTTAAATCTATAATCTAGTTTATCTTTTTCCGCAAACTCATAAGCTAATTGTCTCACTTCGATTGTGGTTGAACCAAACAGTCTAGATTCAAGATATTTTTGGTGTTTTCTCTGTTTGGGAATCAAAAGTTATTGAAAATCGACCCAGACTTTTCTCTACACCTTTAACTCTTTCATTCTTATTAGCAGCTCTACGTCTAAGAGTGGCTTGGGGAAGGTTATACACTTTAGATGCTTTTAGCTATCCCATTCTCTTTTCTTGTATATCTTTTATAGATTGCTGCATAGATGCTTCATCCCAGGACTGTCTATTAGTCCTTCTGACGTACCTTCCAACCATGGTCATCTGTAAAAAAAATTAAAAATCGAATTACAATTAATATAAATCATTGTACCAAAAAGACTAGAAATTGTACTGTGTGTCGTATAAAATGACATACTATGTCATTTTATCAACAACCACAATATGTCATTTTAAACGCAATGTTACATTTTCAATATATAGATTATTGTTAAAGTTGCTATTAAAAAACCTACTTACCAATCGATTGTTCACTGTTCACACACAATATTCAATACCATGAAGAACGATATAAAAGCAGCAAAATGTAAAATCCACGCATACAAAACTTTCTTGCCACTTAAACATAACCTACACAATAAAACCGTTAAATGAACCTGGAGAGATCTGTAAACTTATAGTATATTTTAATAGAGTGTTTGTTACTCAGTACAGTTGCCGAATAAAAGATGCCGCTTTTAGTTTCCTATATAGAGCAAGTGTGTCATTTTAGCAGCTATATCATTTTAGGACACTTTCCTCTATTTGAAATATTATGCAATATTTTTCAGTATATAAAAAACTAATTCCAATTTGCCAGGCAACAATTCGGGGTTTCAACGAATCAAAGTCTCTCAGATAATAGAAACGTGGGAAAAGTGCGGCAACTAATTCTTGCTTGTGTAAATAGTTATCTATTTCTAATATAGCGTCGTTTAGATCACTTTTTATGTTTGTCTGTCATGTCTTATAACAGTGAACGCCCATTTTTTTCGTGATGTGTGATGAAAAGAAGTGTGTTTGCTACAGACAAAAGTGGAGGAATTATGATATTATTGAAAAAGTACAGAGAGAGTAGACAAATTCCAGTTCAAAGCTAAGGGAAGTCAAGAAGAGTAATGTATGTCCATGGCAATCTACTACTAAAAACAGGAACATCAACCAGACTATGACTGGGACACTCAAGATGTACACATTCCTATTTATTCACAAATGGTGAACCTCCAATGTGTTCAGTGTGTCCCATTTTGGGCGAGATTGTAGGGTTTCTCGGCTATTATAAAGAGAGAACTTTGCAGTTTCCGCAAAGCGTTGCTACCTTCTTGTGAAACGTTAAATACTGTCAATAGTATAGGTCACACGAGTAATGTACAGTACTTTTCCCACGACCACGTGATAATTTCACCAAATAATGTGTAATCAACATCTGACATATTAGTACACAAAATGTAACAGTTAAAGTCAACACAGTTTATTTCAAAAAGTAACAATAACTATTATTAGTAACAAAAATTCAAGTAGGTATAGGTAGGATATTACAATTATTAATTGGTTGCATTATTATAGAAATTAAAATTGTTATTGCTGCAATTTGTAAATTGTAGTGATTTGTGTGTGTGAAAGATTAGATTCTATATTTTCTTGGATGTTATGGGAAAATCTATTGCTTGTAATAGTGTTTGACGTTGATGGTTTCGGAATTATTGGTGACTGAATAGTTTATTCAGATGTTGCACGCACACTGCACATACAATTTTAGATGTGACATTCATCCTGTTTGTGGTTGAGTCATTGATATACCCCTCACCGATAGCATCCTCCGTGTCTCTTGAGAGGGGTAATATCTTCTCCTGCATCTGCCAGAATTGTAGCTGATGCAACATTCATCCTGTTTGTGGTTGAGTCATTGATATACCCCTTACCGACAGCATCCTCCCTAGGTATTTCACACTCTCCTCCATATAAATTATCCTTCCCTTAACCATCACCCCCACTTCCCTCGTCCTGCTTCGTCCCTTCACTAGCAACCCCTCCGTCTTATCTTCCGCCACTTCCAGTCCGCACCGCTCTATCTTCTCCACAATCTTCCTACACATTCTCTCCGCCTCTCTTTCTATCTCCGCCTTTCCCTTTGCCGTACATACCAGACACACATCGTCCGCATACACCGTAATCTCACATCCCTCTTCACACACTAGCCCACAAACCTCATCAAACACACACTTCCAGAGCGTCGGTCCAAGAACCGAGCCTTGAGGCACTCCAGCCTCCGTCTTATACCTCCTCCCTCTGGAGTCTACAATCACATGCCCCGTCAGGTAGTCCTCCACCAGGTTAACCAACCCCTGCCCAACTCCAAGCCTCAGCAACGCGCTCAACACTGCCCGTTTGCTGACACTATTGAACGCGTTCCCGACGTCGAAGATCACGAGTAGGGCCAATTTCTTCTTCCTCCAGCTGCCCTCCCCAGCTCTTTCAACCAAGCCCTTCACCTCGCCCAGTGCCGAGATGCAAGATTTCCCCTTCGTGAACCCGTGTTGGTTCACCCTAAAAACCCCATTCCTACCATCCTCCTCCTCAATCCTATCCTTTATTATCCCCTCCATCAAGATCTTTTATATCTACCACAGTAATTCTCACTAATTCTTGTTTGGAACATTCCAAAAATTAAAACAACCTAAAAATTAATAAGTGCCTCTTAGTAAAACACCTAAGAAAGAAATTGTTTCAAACTTACCTTACTTAACAGAAACTAATCGTCAGGAGCACCAATTATGAATTCGTTTTGTTGGTAGGATTTTTAAGGAGGATATTCGATCCGCTTAGAAAACTTAAAATTTGACTTTCAATCGCCGGTAAATATGGTCAAGCAAAGTGCGGTGTTGGGTAGTAAAAAGGACTGGCTATTATTCGCCGCCCTGTAAAAATATCAAAAAAGGAAAGAAAACTGAAGAACGCCACCCGCTTCGCGTCGTTCGGACAACTGTGATCGCGTGCGGAAAAGTATCACTTTCCGCACTAGTTGGGAAAATAACTATTTTCAACTAGAAACGATCTTTTGAAAACGAATTTGCTCTAATATAAATTTTTCTTGAAAACAAAAAGTTTTATAGCTAAAAAATTGTTAATCGCCAAAATATACATTTATTTTTGTGAAGTCGGTATGTCCAAGGTTAACTAGTGGAACCCCTCATAAAATATTTTCAGTTAAGATTATATTAGCAATGAAAATTCAAACAAATATATATTAATTTAATTTAATTCAACTATTTATAAATTAAATTGAAGGACACATTGTTTATTTATCCCTTGACATTTACTACTATACAAAAGGCAAATTGAATATGGATTAAAGTATATTCTTTGTTGAAGAAACAAAAAAATCTTTGATTAGAACATCTTCATAGCAATTTATACGGTTAAACGACGAAGGTCGACATTATTCTCCAGGAAAACTTAACGATTACAACCTTCATTTTCGCTTTACAATTTTGTTCTTGTGGTATTCTAATGACTTTATTTAGAATTGCACCAGTAATAGCTATGTTTGTATTCCTAATTGAACAAATAAACAATAAACTTACAACAGATCTAGTCATTATTTTTCCAAGCCAATTTTTAAATCGTGATTAGCAGATTGATAAAAAAATGTAACTAGACCGCCGTGTATTAAGAAAACCGATTGCGTTGAATGCATTAGCATATTTCATGCTCGGTACTGATCCAATTTCACAACACAGCAAAAGTAAAAGAGATTCACGATGCAGTAGAAGATGTATATAATATACAAAATGAAAGGATTATACTTTTATATAAGGACATAAAATATAACGTTAAAGTAATTGCAGCAATAAATATAAATAGATCGACCTGTCAATAATTTTTATTTGAAAACAAATTTCCACCTGATTAGAGAACATTAACTACGCCACTGATATATTAATTATCGCAGAACGTACGCCTTTGGTCTACTGGTACAATTACCGGTTATCATTATTATAAACGATGTACAAATTTCTTAATATACAGGCGCCTCTATATTGAATAACCAATTTTAAAATGTCACTAATATTAGGTAAACGTGAAAATTATAAATAGATAATATTATGTTGTAAGCCGTCTTGTATAATATAAACTGCTCCACAAACATTAAGGAAGTTCATGAATTGTGTTTAAAAAAATTACTATTTTTGGTCACCAAGTGTTTATATGTTATAAATCGATTGGGGTAACCCGCTGTATCTCAGAAACTATTTATCGTACAGCTTAGAGAAAAAAATCTGTATTACAAACTTGCATACGAGAAACTGATGGAAATTATTTTCAAGTTTTCTACTTCACCGCTAGAGAGCGTATTTCACAATAATAACACAAAAACATCTTTTTTTTATTATAAATGTACCTTTATAGTACCCCAAATTGAAATATTCGTTAACATTAGATCATTTTACATAAGTTTGCTCCAGTACTTTTTCCTCTATCTTGTAAAATAACTGGTACAAGTGAGTGGGAAAGCTGAATAAAACTGTTATAACTTTTGTTCCGCTTTATGGATTTTGACAAACTTGGTATCATTTGAAAAAGAATTCAACACCTAATAAATAATAAAATATTATATTATCGTTTTATTCAAGTGGTTTCAACGGTCGCTAGGTGGCGGTGATTGAACAATTGTTTTGTTTTCAACTTTTCTTGGGTATCTTCAAATGCGATGCTATATTTTTTAAACATTTACTTGAAAGAGGATGGAATTTAAAAAAAATGGTAAGAAACGCATCCTAATATCTATTCTCCAAGTTCGAGTTTTATACTTAAGTGAATTGAGAATTTTCCTACTTACCAATACCAGTAATTTTACAAGATAGATGGAAAAGTACTGGAGCAAACTTACGTAAAATGATCTGATGATTACGAATATTTGAATTTTTTGGTACTATTACGGTACATTTATTATAGAAAAAAGATGTTTTTGTATTAACTTGTATATTATTTTAATTGCCAAGGAAAAAATTACACAAAAATATTGAAAAAACATTCATTATTATTGTTTCCATGCTTCCATAAGTTATCGAAACTGAAGGTCAAAAATAAAAAATTACCTACGGGCTATAGTTATATTTTGGGCGACCGGCGAGTTGCATCCAAAAAAGTAAAATTTTACCTGAACGAAAAAAGGCAACCGTCAAATTGCATCCGTAATCCAAAATGGTCTGTTCATTAATAATCGCCTATTATGGTCAAAGGCTGGTCAAATTTTACAGCAATGTTGCCGATATATCATTTGAATCGTAAATATTTTTATAAACCTAACCTAACCTAACCTTTTTTTAGCCGGCTGACTACGGACATTCCGGAAAGAAAGGGGTTTCTATTCTAAAATATCAGCAGTCAGTCGCCGGTGTAGAGGTGGTTGAAACGCATTTACGCGCATGTGGTGGCCCCGTTCGCCCGCAGCCCACCACATAGTGCGGGACTAAGCCCCTACGGGGCCCCTATCCGCTAAACATTCCACCACTCATTCCGCACCATGCACCTGGAACCACCTCTTGGGCATAACGTCGGATACAGGCCGGGTCTTCAATCAGCTTTCAGCGATTCAAACATGTTGGACCAGAACCAAATGAAAATGAAAAAATTTCCTCATCTACACCTATTGAAAAAAATAACAAGAAACCAAAGAACGAAACGCCATGCCTTCCTGAATCCATTGAAACCATTGTAGTCGATACGCGCCCGCCAAGACAATCAGACTTGTTTCAGACACTCAAAAACGCGCCTACTGAACCAATAAGCACGCTTTTAAGTATCTGACATCACCTCTGTCGCTGTCGTTACAGCTCCCCTTCTATCTGGTATCTGTTCCGCCCTCACCTTTCGGTGTGCTTGTCACATCAGCTAGTGCGTACTAGAAGGCAAGGCACTTTCCTGATCCGACCCGATGACCTGTTTCCTTGCACACGGGGCAATACTTCACTTCGTTCTTGCACGCTGCCGCAAGGTGGCCCTTTTCTCCACATCGAAGACATGCATCCCATCTATCCTCTCCTTTGCAAGCCCTTGCTTCATGCCCATATCCCCAACAACGATAACATCTCTATACCTCTTACCACTCCCTCATCCTACAAGGGACCAGTCCGATTTTCACTCTGGACACTTGTTGGGCTTCTAAACCCAGTTCTCTATCTATGGTCACTAGTGCCATCTGGTCTCCAGACCGCATCATCTTCATCTTGATGATCGATGGCACGAAGCCGCTCTCTCACCGCTTCTCCAACCTCCTGTTTTGTAACATTAGGGTCCAGATCTGTGACCCTGAAAAACACTCTATCCCTTGTGGTTCTCCTTGTCTGGATGCCCTCGATGCTACTCTCGAGCGTCCTTGTCAAGTCTCCTACGCGGTCATTTTTTTTATCGAGTACGAGCAACACTGCTCCATCTCTTGTCTTCCGGACCTGTTTGATCCCCTGGTTGTTACCCCAACCACCGACTCCACCTTCTTCAGAAGGTCAGCATAAGTCGCGTTTCCCTGCCGGATAACTATTCATTCTTCTGCCGCGCGTCTTGCTTCCTCCCTGCCCTTATGGCTGTATATTTCCACCCTTATCTCTGTCTGGTGAAACATATACTCCACAAGCTTCCCGCGGACCTCTGCATTTTTTGATGGTGCATGAAGCGCCACCTCCACAGTTCCGTTTTCCATTAGGGAAGCCTTAAGGTTTCCATCCTCTCCCCAGAAGGTTGCCTCGGAGATGAGCTTATGAATACTCCTCTCCTTAGTTTCTTCCCTATCATCCTTATCTACCCATTGGACGTGTTGGCTAGAGCTAGGAGCAAACGCTGGAGGGGTGCGACCAAAGAAGAGGTACGGGAATGGATGGAGGAGGAAATGGAGAGAAGGTGGGAGAAGTATGAGGGCGCGCTAAAAGGAGCGATTGGGAATAGGAGAGATTGGATGGACCGGAAATTCGGGGAGGTGAACTACTTCTTGACACAAGTGCTCACTGGACATGGGTCGAGAGTAGGGTACCTCCACAAGATTGGGAAACGAGAGACTGGTGTGTGCGAGAGGTGTGAAGTGGAGGATGATGTGGGGCATGTGTTTAGATGCTGGAGGAACGAGGAAGTGCTGAAGAAGTTGGAGAGGAAACTAGGGGAGGCGGTGTACTGGGAAAACATGGTGGAGATAATGTTGAGGGGGGAGGAGGAATGGATGGATGTGAGTGGAGTAGTAGAGAGCATGGTAAGGGGGAGAGAAGGACTCGACACGGCATGAGAGGCAGGAGTGATAGGAGGGAGAAGATGACGGTGTGAGCGGAGAGTGTGCGAGGGACCGCCGCCTGTCTCGAAGTATGCTAGGGTAGTGATTCCGAGGCGGGGGTAACGGCGAGTTTGAGGTGGGTTTGGTTGGTAGGCATCTCCTTGGGGATGAGTCCAACACTGTTTCGGTCCTGGACCCATTCGAACATGAGTCTCCCATCTCGGCCCGAAAAAAAAAATCCTCTCCCCAGAAGGTTGCCTCGGAGATGAGCTTATGAATACTCCTCTCCTTAGTTTCTTCCCTCCCATCCTTATCTTTTTTCTTATACACTACGCTCAACAGCCCAACGGGTCCTCCCATTTCCTGGACTTCCGGGTATCTCTCCGTTATCTGTAAGCGTGTACTTTCGTCGTCCTCCCAGAATGCAATGTCGTTCTTCGAAGTGAAAACCCCCATGACCGGTTTTGTTGCCACATACAGGTCCTCGGGCCATTCTTATCCGCAATTTTAGCGAACTGCTCTACGGAGTTCTCTTCTTGGTCAAAAGCTTCTCTCACCTCTTCTTCGCTGTCGTCGCCTTGCACCCAACAAGTTGTCTGGCATCCAATGTTCACGCTTTCCCCCTTATCGGTTTGTGTTTCTGCAACTTTTTTTCCGTTATGCTTTCAACCTGGATGATACTACTCGCGTATCCCGTTGCTTCTAACCCCTGGAGCATGTTCGTCATTTTGGCTGTCGTCATCTGACTGACGATGCTAGCCAAGTCTCTAGTCGTCTCTTTAATTTCCAACTTCATATTTGAAGCATCCGCTACCGCCCTCGTGAGTCTCCTTGTCATGTGGTTCACCCTGTCCAATAGTTTCATGAAACTCTTGAATAGGTGGTCCTCTGGTTCTCTTGTCACTCTCTGCTTCTTCCTTTTTTTCGTTGCCTTGGACTGTGCGTCTTGCTCATTCCAAGTCAGGTCAAAAACCGGGCAATTTGCCGGTGACCCAGGCAATGCCTCCATGCACTTGTCGGCGACTTCTGCAAGGCCGACTCCGCCTTCTTATTCCCGAACCCAGGAGTTGTTTTCCTCCTTCTATACCACTTCTTGGTTTTATATAATTTTCCATCTAATTCTCACGAGTTGGGCCGAAACGTGTGTCCAGCGCGGCAGTGCGCCCTTCCCCCGCTAAGGCTGTGTACAATGGGGCTTCGCCAGGTTCCCCAAGGAGATCGTTAGCGGTGCTCCAACCATCGCACCTTCCATACCCTCAGCACGATGCCTTTCGCCTCAGTAGTGGAGATAATTTATCGAGGTTTACTCCTCTAAGCTTTTTCTCACGGTTGCCCCCGGACGCAGTGGCTTCAATTGCCTGCACTACACCTCGATAATAGCTGAATTCCCTATGCTGCTGGTTTTTTTATCGAGGTTTACTTCTCTATTCCTTTTGGTCCGCGATCAATTATTCGGGATCCCATGCTGGATCCTTATTTATTGCTTATCCCGGGTTGGTCGGTCATGGGGAAGAGCACGAGTCCCTTAACAGACCACGCCCCCTGGAGACACCCTATGAGTCATTGGGACGCGCCGTGTCGGGTGGACGGTTGGACGGATGAAAGTCAGCGGTCAAAAGTTTGGCCTGCTCAAATGGGATGCAACTCACCGGTCCCGATATTTTGGTCATTATCTTAAAAATAGCCAAAAATAAATTTTCAAAAATGCTCTCGAGGAAATAGCATTGAACAATAATTTAAAAAAGGAAGTCTTGCGTTTAATTTTTTTCATTGCACTAAAGGTAGAACAAGAATATAAAATCATTGATCGCATACTCTTATTATTTTCGTAGTAAAAGTAAATGAAGCGTGTAATGAAACTGACTGCAGCACAGTCTCAAAGAATAAATACAAAATTAAAAAAATGAGTTTCATCACGAAAAAAAAAAAATACAGTAACGTATAAACCTACTTATGCTGGCGATTAATTTCTAATTTTAACTGTATAATTAACCACGAAAAGTTATGTAAAAGAAGTATTTATTATTATTACAAAGTAAGTACAGATATAAACACAAAAGGAGTCTAACAATATCGTTTAAAACCACCAAGCGTAACGCATTACGTCTAGCGTATCGTAATCAAAATAAAAAGAATGTTTGCATTTAACCAAAACGAAAGCAAAAGTTCTTCTATAACACTGACCGTTGTCTGGTTACTGTAAACATACTGACTGAGTCTGAAGTATGGAACGTCTTAATTATCACAAAGACCATGTTAATCAATCTGAGAGTTTTGTGATAGAGCACACACTGCAGCATGCTTAGAAGCATCCTGACCTTGAGAAATATTAGAGTACCCTTCATACCAAAACCTGGGAAAACAGGAAACGTCGAAGTCATTAAGACCAATTAGTATTATGTCATTTGCACATCAGACTTTGGAAAAACTGCTAGATAGAAAAATTAGGGATGGGATAGTGGACCCAAGATTATTATACCAAGACCTTTCACGCCTACGGAGCGGGATACTCTACAGAAACAGCTTCACACCAACTCATAAAGAAGGTGAAATAAAGGGTTGATACATATTGATAAAAATTTTGATAACACCTCTGTAGAAATTTTCATCCGGTCGCTAGGGCGAAGACGCGTCGAGGTAAAATTTGTGACCTGGATTCACTCTATGGAGAATGTTATATGGCACTATGATAAAGGATACACTCTGGGCTCAGGTAGATAGAGGAAGGCTACAGGAGGAGCTCCATCTCCTTTATTGTGGAGTCTAGTCCTTGGTGGGCTATCAGGACTGCTGAAAAAGAGTGGACACTGAACCCTGTGATATGTTGATGATTTCACGATACAATACCACATAATACAAGAGGCTTTAGACATAGTAAGAGTATGGATATGATTGGAGGGATTAAATATAAGTCCCAAAAAACGATAGTTTTGGCATGTACCTGTAGGAGAAATGGGAGGGACTAGGAACTTTGAGACTACGAGAAGAAATGGTTAGAATTGAGAGGTATTAATTGACTGAAAATTTACCGGGAAGCAACATATTTATAAGAAGTAATAAGGAAAGCGCAGTAGACCACACTAGTAATGGCCAGACCAGCTCCTTTGATAGAAAATGATGGCTAAAACCTGACATTTTATTGGCCATACAACAATGTGAATAACGAGAATTTACCTATAACTCCGAAATTGTGGCATTTAGGTTCAGGGAACATGACATGAATAATATTCAGTATTTCTTATGGATTTAAAAAATGGGAAAATCTATAGGGTGATTTATGAGAAAACAAATTTCATTATATTTCCAGAAAAACGGAAGATATGACAACAATATTTCTCACACACAAACATTTATATAAATCGTGGGAGCCGTTTCTGTAATAATTGAGGCGTTTCATGCAAAATTCATTCTGTATATAATTGTTACTTTTTTAGTTTTTAAATGAAATGAAAACAAATTTCCAGTACAATTATAATAACTACATTCTCTAATGGTTGCCTGTATTATATACTATCATTTTACTATTTTTTATTGATTCTTTTTTAAATAATTGATTCGTTGGAAAATTATTAAACAATTCAACACAAGACACGATCTATTGCAATCACTTATTTACAAGAATATCTCACGAAAATCTTGCAATTAAATGCAGGAATGTTAAGAATAATTCAAAGACGGATGTGACTCTGTCGTTCATTCCGAGAACAATAATAAACGTTTTAAAAAAAGAGGATTGTTCTTGCGACCTATCATTTAAATTTATTTAAATAATTTATTATTTTTCAGATTTCCGTTGCTGTTGTTACTTGCTGTAGTACCAAAAATTTCCGTTGAATCTCAGTCCACCCTAAAACCACATGAATATAACTTAACTCAATACACAAGAACTTTACCAGAAGATCTAAAACCGATAGTTCAAAGAGCGTTGGCTATTGAAAGACAAGCTACAGTGAATGGAAAATGGTCTAATTCACTATGCCAATCAGAAGAATCTGTAGCATGTCCTCCTATGAAGTTCAGAAAACCTTCGGGAGAATGCAATAATGTCAGACATCCTAAATGGGGAAATAGAGGACAGACTTTCTTGAGATTCATCACTCCAAGTTACGCAGACAGTAAGTATTTGGGACAATCTGTATGGCATGTATGTCGGAAACCGCTTAATTTACGACGTTTCGATAAAAATTATTGTGATGATGGTTGCTGGAAATTGTCCGCTAGGGGTATAATACTAATTTGAATTACAAAGAATAACTGCAAATAGATCCTACTTCTATACTTCTGTTCAGCATTTTCTCTCCAACTATTCATAAAAAGTAGTGGGGGTAGGACAAACATTGATTTCAAAAATATGCAATATCTCGGTAACGCCTTGTTTAATAAAATTTAAAAGAGTTTTTTCTGCTCTATCACTCCTTCCAGAAGCTAATTATCTTTGGTTCTCACCACAATCGGTAGATGACACTTATTTGAAAAATCATAATTTTTCTCAGAAAACTTGAATACAATAGTATGCAGATCATAACACAATTATATAGAGTAACCTGTTAGTGCCACGTCAAAGAAATATAACCCCATTATACCACACCATACATTGTTACTCCAGGATCCTTGAAGCGTCCTATGGCAATCTACCACACCATTGCTCTCAAGAGTAGCTTCGTCTATCCAAAGAATTGTGGATAAAAAACAAATGTTTTCGTTAACCATCTCCAGAAGCCAATAACAATGGTCGATTCTCTCATCGAATTCCATTTCATACAAGGCTTGGTGCAAAATCACATCATCAGGATGTAATCTAAAAGTACGGTAGTTCGCGTTAATCCCAATTCCAAGGACAAAGTTCTAGTACTAGGGTGGGGATGAAAACTGTTCTGAACGGTAGTTCGCGTTAATCTCAATTCCAAGGACAAAGTTCTAGTACTAGCGTGGGGATCAACCTGTAGATATTTGGTGGTATCCCAAAAATCCTCATCGTGGAAGAAGTCCAAAAATGGAAGGAATAGTGCAGCTTACTGTAAAAATACTAAAGACATGCAATCAGTGTATTTTCAGTATACCTTAATCAGGCAAATTAGTTTTACGCCTCCTAGCAGATATTTTACAAACCTGAATATAATTTACAGCAATATCTCTTGGCCACTTTCATTTCAATAATTTTTACCGAAAGGTCGTAGGTTAAGCGGTTTCCCATATACAGATCGACCATTCAATACAGTTATCCTGTGAAATTTTTATTTTTATTACAAACTAAGGCAGTTTGATCAATAATATTGTCATCTTTGCAATCGTAAAGATTCCTAACTATATCAGTAATAAAAATTGGTTGTTCACTTTCTCTTTCAAAGATCGACCAACTCGGTATTGGAGAAATTGTCGTAATTGCCACCATTTCTTCTTCTACTTTTTTTATCCAAATAACCTCTGCATATCGTAAATACATCTTTATTTATTTCATCATTTTATTTGATGAGAAAGTTGAAAGAGTCTTGCTGTTCAACTATCTCTTTCTTGACGAATAGCGAGACGTAATCACAGGGTCGGACAGTCGGGACAATAAACGTAAAAATTATATTTATTGGCAATCTGTAACAGAAATTGAATCAACAACTATCAATTGTATCACATTGATTGACATTCGTACGTAGAATATTTTTATAGACATCAGAAAGTCAAGTTGAATCACCTTCTATTTCTTAATAGGCGAAACCAGTGTTGCGTATAATAAAAATACTTTACCATTAAAAGGTATCAAACATATGACTGTCAAGAGCTATTCAATCACAATGACGAAAACATTTAAACCAATTCTAAAGTCATTATGAGTTTTACTAATTTTATCAAAGAAGCGTAGAAACAATACATACATCTGATTTTGATTGATTGATTGACTCGGTACCACCTGTTAGAGGCACCTCAGCCTTTAGGTTTTTTGTGCTTTTCTTTGAACCGTTTATGTGAAGAGACCAGTAGTCCTTATCAGGATCAACAGTCTTTTCACTAGGTCCTCCCTTGGGTGCTCTAGTCCTAGGAGTCTATATCTCCAATGAGACAGTGCTTCACACTCGAAGATAATGTGTGAGGCTGTTTCCTCCTCTTCCATGCAGAACCAACAGATATCAATTGTATGCGTGTGATTCCTTAGGGTAAAGTGACCGGTGAGTAATCCCGTCACTTTCCTTATCTGGCCCCTGCTGAGGTTTAATATTTCGATAGTCGCAACACCGAGGGTTTTTTTGTCCAGGAGTTAGCTGTGTTCCAACTTTGGCACGTTGCTCCAGTACGTCTGATGCTTAGTTTGAATCCACCAAGATGTACATTTTATACAAGTGGTCTAAGAGAATACCAAAACTAAATTTTCAATCAGCTTCGATACCGATCTTGAATGGTGAACTCTTCATTTTCATAATCTCGTTAATCTTCCGAGTCACCGTTTAAAGTTATTATAATAGGTTCATGCCCATTTTCATAAAAATACTTTACGACTTTAAGCCAGTCCTGTGAGTTTCATAAAACCATTTTAGTCGTTAGTCACTTTTACCATAAAGTGAGGTTCTACGTCACTTTTGAACTACTTTAACCTATAAAAAATTTATGTTTTGTCATCCATGTGTTTTGGAATAACATAAATATTGAAATATTTGAAAAAGTGTAATGGACACGACATATTCAGATATTTCAACTGACTCTATGATGGCAACAAGCTCGGACGAAGAAACTAACGATAATTTTTCTTGTTTAGTGAAGTTTGACCCCCTTAAACGCTTATTCGAAACGTTTTGAGGAACTTTCGGTACACTCATTGCACAGGATTGCATTTTAATCGTTGCTCATATTTTTAATTTGGTAAACAATATAGACGTTTTCACTTCTAACCTGTAATTTTCTTCCAAAAAATGACAGAACTTTTAACGTGAAGATAGCCAGTTGTTAAAATTTAGAGAATCAGGTTTGCCATCATGCATCACAAAAAGTAAAAACCTAACTTTACTTAAAATAACCAAACATGGTGATTATGAATTACAGTTAAAGTAATTTTAGCTAAAGTGACTTTAAGGAGTTTATTATGAAAATGGCCGTCCATAGTATTGCATTGCATTACATGTTGTCTACTAGAAACTGTTCTCGATTTTTATTGAAGTGCGTACTGACTAGAGCATTTTACTCGGAGCGAAACAAGCGGACAAAGCACTAACGAACCGAACAAACATTTTGTCAATTCGTTCGCGATAATCGCAGTGCTCGTTGTGTTCGTTGAATTTCCAGCTCACTGACAGTTGGTTAGTTGTGTTCGTCGAGTTGAATCATTGATTTGAACAATGCAGTTGTGGCTGCTGGTGCGTTCATGCATCATCCTTGTTTACTGAATAAATAAATAAATAAATTCTTTATCCATATGTCAAATGAGTCAACTTCACATGTTTAAATTACATACAAAAGCTGTAGGTATGACACAGTTGTCTAAAGATGTAGCATAAACTACTCATTTTTGAGACCACTTTGTCAATATGTACTTCCCATGCTTCTGGTCTAAGGTCACCCCTAGATGTTTAAAGTTAGTCACTTGTTCTATCGATTTATGATCAAGCCTAATTAATGAGCAGATGTCATAGCTGATGTTTTTTTGTAGAAAATACAGTTTTTTTACAGTAGTCTTTAATCAGTAGTCCATTATCAGAACATCATCTTGAAAATTTTTCTGAAGCGTCGTTTGCTTACCCAACTGATGAGGAAAGTTTGTGTTTAGCTAATATCTGGCTCATGACATCTGTATATATTACAATTTTTTTGGCTTTTGTACATCCGTGTGACTGATAAAAATAATGAATAGTAATGGTGCCAGTGTCGACCCAAGTCTATGCTGACTATTTGATGCATGTTGCTTAAATAACTATTACTAGAACCATCTATGTCTTGGGTTCCATATAACACAGGACATTGTTCATAAATGTCTATTTATTCTAGGCAATTTTCTTTGCTCCACTCCATTTACACTTTGAAAGTAAGCTCAGCCTATTTACCAAAATACACGCGAATACAACGATTGAGCGTACTCACTGAGCAGCAACGAACAACTAATTCCCTGTGAGCAAAACAGATTCACCGACAAGCTACGGAAAAGGTTCAGCGCGTTTTCTTCGGTTCGGCAACCGGTACTCACTACGCGAATTCGGAGGTGCACGCTCGGTTCGTTCTGTTCGTTCGGAGTAGAATTCTCTACTCAGTACGCACCTTCACATGGTTGACATAACTTTCTCAATGCCCATCGAACTGAGGGTCTGTTCTCAAACAGTGATATTTTTTTGTAGCATGCGAGATTGTAGGTACTTTTACCAATTAAGAATTATACAATCTCGCATGCGACAAAAAATGTCACTGTTTGAGAATATACCCCCTTTACTCCCAATGTGTTAACACAGAATACACCAGCAAACAATAAACGAAGCTGCCTATCCTTTTTTGGTATGCGCATGTCTAAAAGGCGCCATTTTTATAAAGAGATATTTTTCATACTTCACTTTGTCGACGAATTGAATATATTATATTGAAATTTTTTATCATTTTTCTCAGTTTATTTACTAAGTTATCTGTCAACTTCGGTCTCTCAAGGTCATAAATTTTTGATACCAAAACATCAAAGAGATTGCGTCGGGATTCGTTTCTTGTTACTTGGTGTATTCTTTGGTCTTAACGTCGTTAGAGGACACATACCGTTTCACTTCATTCCACACCATTTCTTTTGAACTTCCATTAAAAAGATTCACCATAAATCAGGTCGAAGAAGTAATATCGAAACTAAACCCAAAAAAATCATCCGGCTACGACCTAATTACTGTAAAAGTTATGAGAGAACTCCCAAAAAAAGGCTTACAATACCTCACTCAAATATATATTGCCGTACTATCAAGTGGCTACTTCCCACTCCTATGGAAGATTATATTAATCCAAAAACCAGGCAACCCAGCAGAGGAAATAAAGTCTTATAGACCAATCAGCTTGTTACCGATAATGTCCAAAATCCTAGAAAAACTCCTGATCTCAAGAATTGAACTACTACTAAAAAAAGTCTCGCATAATACCAAACCATAAGTTTGGCTTCAGACCGCAACATGCAACAACCGACCAAATCCACCGTGTCTGTAACTATGTTCTAAAATCCTTGGAAGAATCCTTTGGACATTACGTCGGCTTTCGACAAAGTCCGGCATAAAGGACTACTTTATAAAATTAGAAAATCCTTACCTCTCAACTATTACATTATCCTCAAATCCTACCTACATGACCGACATTACCTTGTCAAATACCAAGATAAAACGACCTCACTCTATTCGATTAACGCCGGTGTCCCTCAGGGTAGCGTAACTGGTCCAGTCCTTTATCTCATTTACACTTCAGATCTACCAACTTCCTGTATTAGTGAAACAGCAACTTATGCTAACGACACAGGGGTCATGTCAGCACACAAAAATCCAGCAACTGCATATCTACAGCTACAAATGCTTCTTAATATTATAGAAACATGGTTGACCAAATGGCGAATGCAAATAAACGAAAACAAAAAGTCCAAGTAACATTTACCAACCGAAGAGGAAACTGTCCACCAGTTACTCTAAATGGTCATCAACTTCTACACCAGGAGGACATCAAATATTTGGGAATGCATATTGACAGAAGATTGACTTGGAGGAAACATATTTTCACAAAACGCAAACAGTTAGGGTTAAAGTTAAATAAACTGCACTGGATTAATCTAGACTGTCCCTATGGTATCCAGCTATGGGGAACTGCGTCCCTATCAAACATAGGAATACTAGAAAGGTTCCAGTCAAAGATTCTTCGAATAATAACGGATGTCCCCTGGTATGTGCCTAATCACATTATAGCACGCGATCTACAATTGACAACCGTCAAGAAAGAAATTAACAATGACTTAAGATTGCAAAAACACCCTAATGATCTAGCAAGAAGCCTCATGTTGCAGCCAGTACAACGAAGACTGAAGAAGCATATTCCAACTGACCTGCTAAACAGATTTTAGTGTAGATTCTTTATCGTCAAAAACTTATTCCAAGTGAGGTGACTTAATAGGACAATTTTATTGAATGTTGATCCTTTGTGTTAATATATATTCAAAAAATTTACTAATTGTAACTATGTATTGCAGATTGTAAATAAATAGGGGTAGTCAAAAAAAAAATTCTATCGAGTTCAGTTCACAGTGATAAGGCGCAAGTCTTAAGAAGTCCTACTAATCAACCCGTCAAGATATTTATTTTTTGGTATTGGGGATGTTCACACAGAATTTTTAATATGAAGGTCTGCACCTGTAAATTTTTTATTAAAAAAATTAATATCTTGATAAGTATAAATTTTAGATATAGGGTACACAAAGTGACATTAAAATTTAATGTATAATCCGAAAAATTAATAATAGACAGGGTGTTACATTTAGAATAACAAAGTTGCTGTTCACTTTCGGTATTTTCCATAAATACCATAAATTTGTCATAACTTGTTCTCCATCTATGCCAATTTTTATAGAAATAGTGTAAGTAGTCTCCAATATATAAATAGTGTAAGCTTGTCGTGAAACAGCCTGTATAGTCACAGGTAATTTGAGAATTTCTATTTATTAAAGCAATGCAAAACTCCACATCTCTTTCATAAGCCAAACACACTTTAAAAAAGCGATAAATGAACATTTAAATAATTCAATTTTTGTCAAGCTACAAACTGTGCAGTACCTAGTAGGTATGCAACTAACAATGCTAGTGTATCTAGAGGTCTTTGCAGTTTTTGCTTATGCGATGGGAGATATGATAATGTTAGGTCAATAAAACAATTAAAAGAAAAATTCACATTAATCAGGTCTCCAAGTTTATTTTACTTAACGTTAAATTTTCTTATGGAATATTTTTGCAATAAAATAATTTATTAGGAATATCTAGCACAAACATTTTCTACATGTTTAACTAACTATGTTATTATCTTTAAAGTCCATTGTACACTTCAGTCTACAATTAATTTAATCACACATGCAGTTGCATGTAGTCGGTATCATGAACTTATCAAAATCGATAACGCCATCTTCGAAGGTGAGAAGATATACTTCTGTGTAGCTTTGTCGGCATTCATAACCAAATGTGCTACACGGTTCACTGAAAAAGAAAACGTGGTGTAAATATTATGTTTAATAATTAAAAACAGATAAGAAATATCTAGGGGTAGCGGGTGCACATCATAATCCCATCTAGGGAACAGGTGATGCACCCAGGTAATTTTGGAGAAATCATCTGGTTCACCGATGGCTCCAAAGCAAACCATGGCACTGGTCCCTCCAGTCAAACCTTTATAGAAGACACGAAGCTTCTGGAATGGAAGTAGATACCATGGGAAATGGTACAAAGATTCAGTTCAAGTGCTTGGGCTATTGAGCACAACCCAAACGAATAAATGAATGAATCTAGTGGTCATTTTTTAACGCTTTATTCTTGTAGGCTGGTCCACAATACGTGGTCACCTTTGGTTTTTAGAAATCCTTTTCTCTCCAGTTCTTTTTAATTTACATATTCTATATTTTGGATAGTATTCTCGAGTGGTTATGTACTACTCTAGCAGTGAAGATTGTTTTGAATTGTTCATTGAAAAAAACTTGCAAAGCAACATAAAATAGGTTATGGGCAAATGTACCAACGTAGTTGTGTGTGCATCTATACAGATAGCAGACAAGCACTACTAACCCTGAAGTTACCACGTATTATATCAGAGTCAGTACTAAAATATCACCATGCCCAATAAACATTTTCGTTTATATTATAGTAACCCAAAAGTTACCTTCACTATTTTATAAAACTGTAATTTATATAAGCTGAGCATAGTAATATTTCTGTAACTCTTATAAACCCTTTACAACACTTAAATGGAGCAATTTATAAGAGTTGCGAAGACCTTTATTTATAAAACCTATAAGTCTATAACTAAAAGTAACAGAAATATTTCCGGTACCCTTATAAAACTTCTTCTAGGAATAGGATGGAATGAGATTTAGTTTTATTACTGACTTGGTTACTCTTATAAACTTTTCCCATAGAGTTGTTGGTAACCTTACCATTACTAAATTATTTCTTTGACAAGCTGTCATCTGTCACATTTCCAACATGTGTTTTCTCTTTTTAGCATACATTGGTTATTATATTATGTTTCTTTTTGTTAATTCCACAATTTTAAACATCAGGCAGTATAGTAATTCATTTTTGTCTCCATGTTTATATGATATTAAGATGGTTGATGTGATATATTATGTGCACTTTAATACTTGTCACATCATTTCCACACTAAAGTAGACCAAAATTATATTGCCAATCATTTTTTACTGTAAATTTTAGTAAGGCACTTCTAAAAAATTCATTGGCCTTTCAAATATGTATTATTAAAAAAATAATTATTTGAATTTTTTAAAATTTGTTCATAAAACAGAATCAATCATATGTTCTTATAATATAATGTAAAATAAGAGTCCAATCTAAGGTCAGTTTTTCGAAATTATGTTAAATAATTTTTTATTCCTGTTTATATCTGCATTTTAGAAAATTATTATGGTGGATACAACCAACACTCTTATAAAAATTAGTTACCACAAACTTACTGTTGGTAACACTATAAACCTTAATGAAACACTATATATCCATAAATGGTGATTCTACAAAACTTTAAGACTACTATAAATTCTTAAGTGTTAGTTGAGTGTCACAGCACACTACAAGTGATGGTTGGAGAACTATTGGTGGTCATATTCAACGGTAAAGAAGAAAAAGAAGAAATTTTGACGAACTCAACCTCGAAAAACTTTACTACATACATTTTTACTTTTCTCTCTGTGTCGGTGTCTTGAGTCAGACAAAATTCAATGTTTAAAATTGTTCAAACTAGAGAACTATAATAGGGCGAAAAGCCCCATCACTAACCATTTTACCATCGGCATGGGAAAAAGACGAAACGTTATTTTGGCCCCCAACCAAGAAGAGGAGCCAAAACTCATCCTTCGAACTCTTATAAATAGGAAGACCATCTAAGTTTATATTTATAGATATATTTGTTAAATGTTTAATGCTCTCATAACAATGTCTTATGGAAACTTCTAAACCCTGGTGCCAATACTGGCCTTCACCCATTTCTTGTAGTGTAATTCAAGTTGGTGTTCCTAACAATGCTCTGGGATCTAATGGTAAATTGTTATTTGGCACATAATCATTAAAAATCATTATTAGTTCCTTTAAATATCGCTGTGCCCATTTTCTCAAATCATTTATAAATATTTCATTTTTTTCTCCTAATTTCACATGTTCTGCATCAAGAATACGTTCATTTCATTTTATAGTCATCATTGTCATTAGCATTCTCATTATTTCCAGAAAACACTGATGAGTTTGCAGTGGTCTCAATTTCATTATCAAAACTTTTCTTTTCTGTGTCATTTGTTGATAAAGTGGAACTGAAAGATACCTTTCGATTAACGAAACTTTTTAATTTAACAGAAGATGCTGTCACTATTTGTGTTATTCTGGAGAAACGCCTAGAAACTTTCCGGCAAAATGTACCACTCCTATTTTAGGTTAACTTTTTACTCAGAACACAAAGACAAAACATCAGTTACCCAAAGTTTCATAACATATTTACAAAAGAACTTGTTACTAAAAGTTTCATAACGTATTTATAAAAAAACTTAAGTATCTCAAGTTTTAGAAAGGCAAACGACGATACTATTATAAAACTCAGAAACCATTAGTTTTATTACAGAAGTAACGGCAAACCTTATATGAATTTGTTATATAAATTGAGGTAACGATTACTTCAAGTTTTATAACACAGTTACAATAGTTACAATACTTCATTATAAATCTAGAACTTACAGTAATGGCATAAAACCCTAATAAACCTAAATTACTATAAGTGTTGCAATAAAACTTCAAAGCATTTCCCTATATAATTGTGTAACCTTTATAAATACTTAATAAAATATCAGTTACTATAATTCACGAAAATTGTTTATTGGGTGCCTTGGTTGAGGCGTTAAACTACAATGTAGTCACACTATCAGGAGAAGTTATCAACGTTATCAACTATGTTAGAATCATATGCTGGTTGACGTACTGAAAGGGACTTCCAGGAGGATGCGCAAAGGGCCCAATGTTTAACTGTCGCAAAAAATCGCAATTGCAGTATTTAATGATTCTTAGCGTAATTAAAATTAAAATGTGGTAAAAAAATACATACTCTGACTTTTTTCGTTCTTGATACCTGAAATTGAAAAAATAAGTTTAATTAATACTTTTTAAACATGTTCCAGACGTACTGGAAGAAAAAGTTGAACTCATAAATCTTTTTAAAGTGAAAAAACTTACTTGCAAATTTGTGCACTGAATCGTTGATAATATCCATCTATGTTAACGATATATTTCCAGATCAAGTCGGCATTTCTAAGTACTCTTGGAGTAAACGTTCCATTGTATTGTGTAAAACATAGTTTCTTAACAGGTCCCACTTCACCAAATCTGAAAATAAAACACGTAATTTCTCTGAATCCATATGACAGGATAATTCTTACCTGGATGCTAACATATTAGTATCATATATTGTAGAATTTAAAACAACTCCAAAAAAATCCCGTAAATTTGCAGTATCTTTCATGACATTCACAATAGCCTCTTCTGGATAGTCTTCGCTATTTTCACATATTTGATATCTACATTTTAAATATTTTTCAAAGTAAATTGGTACTTGTGAAATTTCCAACTGTCTTTGAACCACATCCTGTGAGTTGGAAGAAAAATGAGGAATGGATCGCTGAAAAAAATATTTTAAGTAAAAATAAGTTCAGTTTGCTGTTAGAGCCAATACAGTCTGTCCATAAAGTAAGGCATATTTATTAGCATCAATATGAGAAAATCTCGAAAGAGGTCGATTTTTCATGTCAATTTACTATTTTATCAAAGATTAATCTATCATAAAGGGTAAATAACCTTTTAGTGATAACGTCAACTTCAGTTTTTTTTTGATCAAAAGTCGACCTGTTTCGGGATTTTTTCATATTATCGGCTACTTTAGTTATTCAATGTAAATTCTTTTGTTTAAATCGTATTTCTATTAAATGTGTGGAACTGTAATTTTCATTGGATATCGACCTTTTTTTGGGATCTCTTCTTACATTTACCGACTTATTTATTCAACCGTATCAGGTTTTGATTTTATAGGAAATAAATCAGTAACTACGTCAATGAACACGATTAAATCGCTTTTTTATGCTTTCGGGAAATTTATATTATAATGTAGACAATTTTTTTAATTTTATTTTAAATACACTATTAGTGTACCTAAAAGATATGGACGTAAATAAGTGTCTGTATTTTCGGAATGAGATTGACGGAAATAATGATTTCATTAATTTATCTATAATGAGCATATATTTTGAAATTTATCAATTTACAAAAATAAGTAATTAATGTTTCCTTTTAGTTAACCAAAACTGTAGAGAACTGGCTTGAATACTTTAAATTAGCTTTAAATGTTTCAAAAACAGTTTATCTACTTCTACTTTTATTTCACACCATAGTTTGGAAAAATTGGAGAAAATCAAAATCCAGTGTATGGAAACAATTTGTTGAATTTTGTGACGAAAAGTTGTAAAATTCTTATAGAAATTTAGCATTATTCACAGGTATAATATCTACATTATTAAATGGTTGTAGATCATATGTTTACCTTTTCAACTGTCAAAAATTTTCACTTAAATATCGTGGCGCCTCGAAAAAATTTTTTTGTTGGCTTGGTAACTATAAGGCATTTTATAGGTTAAAAAGTAGAGGAGTGAACTTTTCGCCAAAAATAATTTATTATAATAACTTGTCGAATTTTATGATCATAATCCTAGATGTAATTTCACCAAAACACTTATAAGGTAGAATTTTATGACTCTATATTTGGGGTTGTAAATATCATTGTTTATCGATAAGGGCAAGGGAAATTATTGAAGAAGGTAAAGTGTTGAAAAAATGGCCGCGTAAATTGAAAAACTGCAACTTTAAATGCCAATAGCAAAGTAGGTACCAAGAAGTTTGCACCAACAACGGAGTTATGTTTAGTGATCCTGGGGGTAAAAAACAGAATTACCTAATAAATAATCCGAAGAGGGTGAGTTTTAGTCAGATTACATGTTGAATTTTATATCTGGAAAGTTTTCTTGACGAAATTACATACAATAAAATCATTTTATGACCTTCTTCGGCGAAATTACAAACACCCAGTCAAATACACATAGATGAATCTAAATTTACCATAATAATACTAAAGATTTTGGAATATTAATTGATAAAAATTTAAAGGTGAGGCTCATATGTAGCTCCCTAAACCACGTACCTGACTTGAGGTAGGTTAGGTTTGAGGTAAAGTACAACCCAGATCTCTGGTCATTAAGTCATAAATCACCCAGCACTTGAGTTACCAGCAGACGGTCGAGTCTACGCAGAGTTGTACATGCCCTAGCCATTAAATTCTGTTTAATAGGTAGATATAATGATATTGGGTTAAGATAATTATTAAGAAAAATCACTTGATTATAATAAAGAATTGTTTATGTATATATAATATATAACACAAAAACATTTATAAAACATCACCATAATGAATGCGATTATAGTTCGGAAAGTTTATAAAATTTAAGTTGCTTACAATTAAATTTTATATACACACACTTGTGAAGATGCTGTTTTTTGCATATCAGTATATCCGAATTGATATTAAACTTTTCTTTGGGAATTTTTTCTATATCCATACATGACTTTTCCACTTTTCCCTTTTAATATGGGAAACACTCTTGGCCCAGCTGCTATTAGGAATGTTTGCAGTTTCTGTTTGAATAAGAGCTACACAGTTGAACTTAAGGCTGGAGAAGTTCAATTGGGTTGAACTTACAGTGATAAGGAGAAATTCTGAGCACCGCATGTTCCAAGCTTTCAGCCAATGAATCACAAAAATATTTCTTCCCTATCGAATAACTGCGTAAAACTTCTAGTAACTGTTTTTTTGTATACTTTTCCTCATAGTACCTACATATATCATTATTCAACATATATTCTTGTTTAGTGGCTTTGGTTAGGACTTTTCACATGGTGCTTTATCTAGTCTTCGACTGTAAAAGAGACTTCCTCAAAGTCTCTTTGCAACACTGGATACCAGTTTAATTGTTTTTAAGCCGTTGCATTAAAATATCTAATGTAGGCACAATTTTCTCTTTATACAAGGCATATATTGTTGTTCGAATTATATATATATCACATCCATCTAGTTTCCTTGAACCACCAGAGTCTTTTCGTTTCTTTTTTTTTAAGTAGGGTTACTTCCTATTTTAAACACTGTGGAATACCTTGTTTTTGCTAAAGAAGCTCTTTCTTGCAAAGCTTGATCCTTGGATATTCCACGGTCCAGAAGGGAAGTACAAACATACAATATAATTTGGTTCCCATGAGGGTGTAAAAGCTCCAGGATAAGTCCTTGGATGCCACATTTTCCACAACACAAAAATCGAATAGACACAACTGACATCTTGGGTAGCTAATGACTAAATGTTGATTAATTTTCCCTCTTTCATTTCTGAAATTGGAAAGCGGTCAGTTCATAGTCTTGTTTTCCAAATCTGGTAGATAATTTATTTTGTAAATTTAAATAGACCACTATCGCTATAATCTCGTTAATAGCCTATTAGTACTAAAATTCAAAGCCAAAAATATCATTAAAATGCCAAACTATTTCATCAGATATTTTAATCCGGACCTAGGAATCCTTCAAGGGACACACACTGTTATTGCTTATCTATATTTCGAACAATAGGTAATAATGATGCTCGTCGGCTTACATTGATTTACGACCTTCTTCTTACCTCTGGTCGTACTTTAAGTGGTCTATTAGGCCTTCCACTGCGACTCACAAGAGTCTATTGTTCACACCTATTGATAATTCACCAAACAAATTCAGCTTCTCAAGAAAGCCGATGAGTTGAGTTTATTCGGTGGATAATATTTTGGGTAGAAAGACCTTGTTAAACATCAGATACCTGATTCGAACCGCGTCCAAGTGGCCTGTTAGGCATCGTATAGTCAAACACTTGTTTGGATATACCAGAATAGTTGAGGATAAAGACCAGAGACACTTTGTTGAGTCTTCCTGTTGAGAAGAGTCTTTTTTGGCAGTTTGATACCAATTTCGTCGTTACGCGGTAAGAGCTAAGTTTTTTCAAGGCCGTTTGGCTGCCCGAGAAAGAGAACATTTTTATTGTTCTATGTGTGAGATTAGTTTCCTCCAGGTGCATAGAATCTTAGGGAAGTTGATATTTTTGGTCGAGGTCTGCAGCAGTATACACCTGCACCTGAGGGTGAATTTGTAATATACTGCTGTGCAATATGTTTTTAGATGACGATGTGTCATTTTCCAGTGAAACACAGTACACATTATTATATAAAAAAAATTAGTAATTTTTGCAGGTCAAAAACTTTTTCGACCACTTGCCAATGCAACTAGCCTAGTACGTGCACATACTTACAATGCGTTCAAAAAAATGTGGGATGAAACAAAATAGTGCAAACTAACCAAGAAATATCTGTACTATCCTGACAGTTCTGACCGAACATTGTCAATTAAACAATCATTAGGCTTTCAGACATACTCTTATGTCAAGGCTGTAAACAGAAAGATGAGACGTAAATCCCTATTAGGTGAGTTTTGGCTACCACCAGCCATGCAGAGAGAAGTTTTTCTTGGGGATGTTATTAACTATGTTTATACCAAAGGCTGGCTGACGTACTAAGGGAGACTTCCAGGAGGATGAACTAAGGTGATGAGAGGTTGCCCTGCATGTTTAGACAGCCGACACATTTTATTTGAAACAGAATATCATGGATAAAAACATTTAATTATGATATATTCGTTATGAAATAAGTAATGGTTTGGGGGTTTATATCAAAACAATTTGGAACCTCTCAATATAATTCGAAATCATACTTATTCTAAAAATAATTAATTTTAAAGACAGAGTGTATTTAAAACAATTATTAATGTAAGATATTTGTGTTTTTCTACTACTCGTATGTTATACTTCAAATTGAAAAAACATTGTAGATCATCTTAGCTGACAAACTCAAAAAAAAATGTTAGAAATACGTTTTTATTGATATGTTGACAATATAAAACAAATAGCAAATAATCAACTTTCGTTATAACAAGTGCTAAAAATGACGACCATCTGTTTCTTGGCAATAGTACAACCTATCTTGGAAGCTTCGAATAGAATTGTTGATCATTTGTGGAGTAATCGCTTGCATTTCAAGACGTATGCGAGCTTTTAAATCTGTATGGTTGTAAGTTTGTTAACATAAACGCGATCCTTTAAGTAGCCACATAAAAAAAAATCAAGTGGAGTCAAGTCGGGAGATCTTGCCGGCCACTCAATTTCACCCCTTCGTCCAATCCATCTCTGAGGGAAAGTGGTATTCAAATATTGTCTAACATTTCCTGCTGGAAAGTTGCGTTCATATTTGGAAACAAATTATTTATTTCAGGAATAATTTGCTGCTGCAGAAGATTGAGATATTTTTGACCAGTACGAGCACCCTCAATAAAAAATGGACCAATCAAATAGTTTTTTCACATTAACTTTTTATGGGTATTGTGTATGGGTCTCATCCATGCAATGCGGATTAGAATCTGACCAGTACCGACAATTATGTCGGTTAACAGTGCCATTTAGACAGAATGTAGCTTCATCACTAAATATGAGGGAATCTAAGAAATTGTTTTGATTGCCAATTTTCTCTACAACCTCTTCACAAAACTCTAATCTTCTATCTAAATCATCTTCAGCTAATTCTTGGTGGTTCTGCATTATGTATGGATTAAACTTATTTTTATGTAAAATTGTTTGGACCTACTTCCTGCTAATATCATGATTTCTTGCCAATTCATATGTAGATGTACGGGGATTTTGTTGAATATCCAACAGGACATCTGAAGTCTTATATTCGGTTGTGGCAGTTTTTGGTCTGCCAGACCTTGGACGGTCCTGTACGCTACCGGTTTCATTAAATCTACTCATTACTCTGGAAACTGTAGATCTACTTACTTATAGGGGCACGTTGACCATTGAAATCATTGAGCAAATGACTTACTTCTTCATAAGTACGTTTTTTATCACCATAACCAATTAACATTAGTATCTGGATTCGTTCTTTTTCTGATAAATACGCCATTCCTAATTTACTGCTTACAAAAAAAATTTAAGCACTGTAGATGCCTCAAACCAACACTAACTCACTTTGCTAAAAAGACTTTGACACTTTAAGGTTTTTTTTTGACAGTTTTGATTTCACATTAACCATTTACCAGTGGCGTACCAACAATAGTACAAAATACAAGTAAATTAGTAGAACTGCAATTTTACAGGATCTTTTCTTCGTGATGTTGTACTTATTCGCTATTTTTGGAAAGAGGAAAAAATAAGCTTTTCTGTGATATATTACTCGACCTACAGTGCCATTTAAAAAAATCCCAGATGGCGGCGGTACATTGAGTTCTGACGTCACATAACTTTGACAGTTCCTCTAAAAAACGAAGAATACAATACCAGTCATAACCCTAAAATTTGATAATTATGTTTATTCTTTTCAAAGAAAATGACTTGGTGCCAGACTTTCTCGCTACACTGTATAATTTTAAACTTATTTCCCGAGGGTCAGACTTGAAATTTTCAACATAATTCAGAATTGGATGACAATAACAGAAAATATAGAAAAAATTAAAAAAAAAATAAAACAAAAAATGCGCCACCAGTTTTTAGTTGCAAGAAAAATTATTTTCTACTTTTAAGTTAGTTTTAAAAAGTGGTATAACTAATACATTTTTCTTTATTTCATTTATTTATATTTATTTTGTTATTGAAAAGGAAAACTATGTCCGAGAAATAGTTTCTTTGTGCTATATTCATTATTCCTGGTCAAATACTTATGGAAAAAACATTTTTTTAAAATTTAATTTTTCTTGATGTCGGTAGCTCGAACGCTATCGAAATGTTGAAAAAAAATATAAAAAAAGATTGTGGTTAAGTTTTGCAAAAATAACAAAAAAAATATGGTAGACAAAAAAAGAAAAGATAAACAAAGTGTTAACTCACATCTAATTGTATTTGTAATTTTGTGAATATTGTAATATGTGATTTGGTAATATTGTCAAATGAATAAATCGTATTTCATCGAAATAAACAAATTTTAACAGTAATAGAAAAATGTAGAAGCATTAAATGAATTTGAATAATATAATAATTTTAAATTTATGGGAAAAATTAGAAAATGTGATAATCACGAAGTGTACAGTAAATAATATGAGAAACAATATGAAGAGGATTTAAAAGAATTATTAACATTTATTATCTTCCTAAGAATACTGAGATAAAACAAAGACATTAGTCGTTAGATATTTTAAGAAAACGTAAAATAAGTACCAAGAAAAATCTTAGCTCTAATGAAATATTACTTTGACAATAATCTGTATTGATTTATTATTGACTACCTGCACTGTGATTGAAAAAAAGTTGAAAAACAATAACAATCTCAACCGGCATCCTTGAGACTAGTTTTGGTTTTAAAATTTATTTACCACTGCATAAATAAAAGATATTTTTTAGTTTAATGTCAGAAGATTATCCTTATTGTATGCATTTTCATTTTTAAAAATTAAAAAAACTAATATTCACCCTGTATGTTAAAATACTAGAAATCAAGAAGAAAACCAGTCGATTGTTTATGATGGCACTGTACTACATATGGTTAACGGTTTTACTTTCTCTTTGGACAGTTTATAAATAAAAGGGATTTTTTATTATAATACATCGTACACTTACCACATTATTAAAAAAAGTTAAAAATAATAATAAAACACTAGTTTTAAAGATCGAAGTAACACTAACAGTAGCCATGGTAGTATGATGTGACAAGAATTGTATCACATTATAAACTGAAGTTATGCTACCGATGAAACATGTAAAATTGCGATAAAAATAAGAATTGCGGTTTGGGAAAAAAACCATATCCGATTCTCCACTAAACTAAGAAAACGTCTTTTGATAGTAATGAAGATAACCGACCAGCAGCGTCTGGTTTTTTTATGTAAAACATTTAAATCATAATTTTTATACAAATATATGGTACAGTTATGTAGGCGACTGTGAGAATACTAACATTGTGCCATTGGCGTATCAAGGTTACGATGTACAGAAAGTTACCACCACTTCTTCTACTTCAAATTAATATTGTTTATTTATTCAAATAATAATTTAAGGCGAGATCCGAAGTCGAGTGCAAGCGGTGATAAATTAGAATATGATTCAGGTGATAATTTATTTAAATATAACGGTATCCTATTAAAACCAGGAAATTGTTTTGTATAGTTTCCTTTCAGATTAAATACCTAATCGAAGGAAAAAATTTTAAGGTGAAAATGTAACGAATATTTTTTCAATAAATTTATATTAAGATTTGTGTGATATATTGTTTGTAATAATACTCCAGCGTTTTCAATTGAATGTTTATTTTTATATTTAAAATACTGGATCAGAAAAAACGGCAAATCAACCGTTCAACACGAAAAACAGTCCAATTCTTTTATTATTCTAAAATTACTTGAAATATTTCTGATACAAATAAAACAGAACTGTCTAGTTTAGACTATCAAAAATCGTTATATATAGAGGGTAAGTCCGGGATAGTTGGACCATGTTTTTTACAATGCCATTTTGGATCTCTAATATATGTTACCAAATCAGGGAGTAACACAAGACATAACGGTTATAAAAAGTATAAACATTGTTTATTTCTAAGTAAACAATTTAAAAAAGGATAAGAAAATTCAAAACAATAATTCACTCTGCAGTCATCTTCTTGTGATAATCCCACAATAATCGCATTTATTTTCGAATCTTGTGCAGCTTTCATGTGTCCAGCGAGAGCATCACACACACTTGATCCAATCTTCTTCCCGTTTTGATTCATTGTAGCTCTCTTTACACCATACACAATAATCTTCATCCGAGTCACTATCGTCGTTGCAAATTGTATCAATATCAATATCTTCAGATTCTGAAGATGATGTAAGTTTTTTCTTCTTTTGTATTCTCTTCCTTTCATTCATCCTTGTTTGTTTCGTACCACTTTCTCCTCCTAACTGCTTTTTGTCACACCCGTTTTTCTTTTCCTCTCTGTCTTTCTCCTTTTCCTCCCTTCCTTCCTTTTTTTCTACCCTCCCTTTCTTTTTCTTTTCCTCTTTTATTTCAATTTTTGACTCTTTTTCATCTTTTTTATTTTTAAGAGCAATTATGTTTTCCGGAGAGCTCAAAACTGTTGATACAGTTTGAGCCTTTATTGTCAAAGTCTCAAGTTTATTGACACAAGGCACAGGATGTTTTTGGTCCAATATCTTTGAGGGGTTACATTTTCAAATATATCCTCTTATTGTTTAGAGGATCCAGGCACAGGAACATAATCAAAGCTTCTTAAAATAACCGGATTACTGTCGATTCTTGAACTACTAGGACCAGCAACAGTGACATTATTTTTTGAAACTATCAGAACTAGCAACATCGGTCATATCATTTTGGGAAACAAGAGATGTGTCTGAAGGCCTGGAGTCTGTAGATTCTGGCAAAAAAGAAGAGTCTGGTATCACTTCGGGTTCAAAAGGAATGATTCTACAGGTTCTAAAACTACTGATTCCATTATCTACGTTTGACGACTTCCCCCAAGCTATGCTAAGGAGAGAACCAAATTGCAAATGTAGTTGGGGGTCATGTAGTTGGAGCAAGCAGAATAGTAGTTCATTTTTAAAGACTTGAAGGAAGCACGGTCTAATGGCTGGTGTGGGGACGAATACTCATCAAAATTATTCCATTCCTTTCTGCGAACTCCAGCATTTCAATGCAGCTAGTGTGCGATGTGTGTCCATCTAAAAGTAGGAGTACCTTTCCTGCTGGTTTTCTTGGAGTGGAATGGGTTTTCAGCCAATCAAAAGATAAATCAGTATTTACGTAGCCAAACTTTGGAGACATTTTTACTACAGCTCCAGGTGGCATACCGTTACAAAACTCTTGTTTTAGATTCTTCCCTTTCATTAAGCAAAAAGGCGGCAAAAATGTACCCTCTCCATTTACTTATGCCAATATTGAAATAGTTTCACCCTTTTCTCCTGAAGTAACGGAAATCACATTCTTAGAACCTTTCAAGGCAACTACTTCTGCAGGTTTGTTGTTTAGTTGTAAGCCTGTTTCATCCATGTTTAAATTGTTTCCAGGTTTATCAATAAGACCATTTTATTCGAAAACATTTTTTAAGATGCCAAAGTATTCTTTGACAGCTGTTCTATTTAGGCCCTTCGCTCTTGCAATAAATACCCCATCAGATTGCCAGATGGAAAGTACAGGATTGCGTACAAGAAAGGAAGAAAGCCAGTCGTAGCCTGCTTGTTTGGTTTCATGATTAAAATTATGTTTTAATTTTAGCTTTTCTGCCAAATAATAGGCCATGGAGCGTACAGAATCTATAGTTGGAGTAAACCCCCTTGATTGTAATTTTTCAATATGTCCTACGATTTTTTTCCCGTTTTAAATTCCCAACAATGAACTTTTCCCCATAGAATCTTTACGATAACTCGATGATCTAAGACGCCTTTTTAAAGTTGTTTTCGACATGCCAAACGCTTTTGCTGCAGCATTAACTCCCATTTCCTTATTCTCAACAGCTTTGACTGCATTTTCTTTTATGAAATGTAGGCATTTTTCTGTAACAGAAAAACCCTACTTATCAAGATGCATCTTTATATTTATTTAAGATTCAAGAAAGCAAAGGCCTACTCGTAATAGGAGGTACGATCCAACTATCCCAGGTTTTTTAATCGGTCCAACTATTCTAAATTTCACTGGTCCATCTATCCCAATTCTAGGGGATAGATGGACCACCTCGCAGTTCAGACAAACAACGCTACTGGTACGCCATTTTAGGTTAGGATCGTAACCAAGTTTACACTTAAGTTATAGCATTGATCCTACGTCAAAATCATTTAAACTAACTCTACCACACAACACAGAAATCTAATACAAAATATGTCTTAACTCACCAAAATAAATGAACGAAGTTTTCTTCTAAATTACACATGAAACTCACAAGCAAAACTAAGCGTGGACCTGTTTACTCGACGACAACAACTCCAGATACCGACTGCAGCGCTGCTGTGGCAGAGCAGCGAAATATTGGACCTAATCATATAAAGGGTCGTAAAACATATTCTTAATAACTATATCTAAGACAAGTCTTTCATGATAGCCCACTTCACTAAACAGGGAGAGGCTGTCGTCGGTATGCTAACGTGTAGCTTCGATACTTAGAATTTTCACTTCAAAAGAAGTTCTTTTCACACCAAATAACTAAAAAAGGACAAATATTAGTGATTATCACTATCACTTTCTAAAGCAATTTATCAATCGGTTTCAAAGCAATTGTAACGATGCTTCGCCCCTTTTTGGCGAACGAAAACCTTTTGCTATCAGCAAATGAGATATTTGGACCATGGGACAGATCTAGTGA
Source organism: Lochmaea crataegi (assembly GCA_947563755.1). Classification (NCBI taxonomy): domain Eukaryota; kingdom Metazoa; phylum Arthropoda; class Insecta; order Coleoptera; family Chrysomelidae; genus Lochmaea; species Lochmaea crataegi. The sequence continues at coordinate 15,458,202 of OX387430.1, forward strand.
AATAAAAATAATGCGTAGTCCTACTAGGGCTTTGACAGTTGTCCTAGCAGGGCACTGCCTGAATGGGCACCTCGAAAAGCTCAAAGCGGCGAAGAAATAATGTAGGACACAACACCTTTTTTAATGTGTGCAAACCTGCTCTCAGGCACCGGGTACTTGTTTTCCTTTTCCCCGGTAGTGTGGGATTTTTCCCCGAGAACGAGCATAACCCCCCTCTAACTCTCTGCACGCAAATGTTACAACCGATCTAAGGATAACCACACAAAAACCACCCTGATCTCCACTGTTCACTGTTCACTCCCTGTACTCCGGTACCACCTGTAAGGTATATCATCAGAGTCAGGGGTCCCTCTATTTACTTCTTCACCTCCCTCCTTGGCTTATCCTTTCTTCTTCCTCTTTCTTGCTCATTATGGCTGTGACATATCCGTATAATACGTCCCAGTTGCGTTTTGACTCGACCATGATGTCTACTGAATTGGCAGTTTTAAGCTCTTCTCCCAGCTCCGTCTCCATCTTGAACCTTTCCGCTGTCCATCTCCTACAAGAGAAGAGCGTGTGATCGGCGTCATCTTGCTCGCAGCAGTACCGGCACTGCTCGTTGTTCTTTTCCCCGATCCTCATCGTGTAGATACTGAAACTGCCGTGGTCCGTGAGCACCTGGCGCAAGTAGCTCCTAAAACCCTGTGTTTACATTTGAGCCATTTGTCTAAATCCTTAATTAGCGTTTTCGTCCACGCTCCCTTGCTCTGCTCTTCCTCTTCATTTGTCCCGTGTTTCTTTTTGGATTTTACCCTTCTGTTCCCTACACTCCTCATGAATCCTACTCCTTTCCTCCACTAGCAGGTCTATCGGTGGTATTCCCGTGATCACTTGCAGGGCTACATCGGATGTCGTTCTGAACGCTGAGGCTACCCCCAGTAGCATTTTCCGGTGAACACGTAGGAGCTTCCCTTTGTGACCTTTTATTCGCATTGCTTCCTCCCACACTGGAGCACCGTACAGAATAATAGACCTTACTACCCCCCAGAGTAATTTCCTTTTGCCCGATGAAGGACCTCCAATATTCGGTAGGATCCTACTGATTTTGCTCGCCCTATCGCCAACTTTGAGCACAACCTCTGCCATATGCTTACCAAATTTAAGGCGTTCCGACAGCCACACCCCAAATACTTCAAGTGTTTTTTGAAACCTATCCGCGTGTCTCCATTTAAAATATTCAGGCTTTTCCCTCTTGGTCCAGATAGTACGATAGCTTCTGTCTTCTCTGGTGCCATGCTCATACCCCTTTGTTTCAGCCATCTCCGGATTGTCAGGGGGGCCTCTTCGGCGTTGTTCTCAACATCTACCCTATCGGTTCCCATGACCATTACCGCGACGTCAACCGCGAATCCTACAAGTTTTACCCCTTCTGGTAATTTTATTCCTAGCAATGGATCACAGAATAGGTTCCAGAGCAGTGGTCCTAGTACCGAGCCCTGTGGTATCCCCGCTGTGACCACGTAGTGGTCTCCACTCCCCATATCGACTTTTCGGCCCCTAAAGTACTCGAAGATGATGTTACTGAGATACTTCAGGGCTCTTCTTCTGATTAGCTCTTCTAGAATGTGCTCGATTGGTACCGTATTAAAGGCATTACGCACGTCAATCGTTATGAGCACACACCATTTTTCTCTTCTCCCCTCTCTCCGTGAGCTTGACACAAAGTTTACCACCTCCTCTATGGCCTGTATTGTAGACCGTCCTGCTCTGATTTGGTGACAGACCACCATCCTCATCCAATGCTCTTTATCAGGAGTTCGTAAAACTTCGCGGCCATGTTTATGAGGCAATGGGCCTGTAGGAGCTAGGTTCGCCCGACTGTTTGCCCGTTTTAGGGATAAGAACCAGCTTTGCAGCTTTTTTAGGCATAAGAAAGCTGCAAAGCTGGTTCATATCCCTAAAACGGGCAAATAGCCGGGCGAACCTGGCTCCCACATAACACCTAGCTACTTGATATAAGAGGAAGGCTCGCCCAAGCTGGAGCCTGGAGATATGCTTTTTTCCAAGGAATGACTAGTCTATAGAACTTTATATCTTTTGATGTAGAGCACTTAGTAGTGTTACCTGCCTGGAGATATGCTTTTTTCCGAGGAATGACTAGTCTATAGAACTTTATATCTTTTGATGTAGAGCACTTAGTAGTGTTACGTCGGACCTGTACTGAGGATATGTAGAGGTCCATAAAGAAAAATAAGAAGACATCCATATGGAATCATATCACCAAGCAGATACTGTTAAGGAATGATTTTTGCTACTTTCTGGGTCACGTAAAAAACGTTCCTTCATTTATCCATGAGGGAAAATAGTTATCTAAATACATAATGGGGTTAACATAATACAGCTCGGAAACAACCAATCGATCCTTACTACCTTCCAAATTGAGCATTTATTTTTTTTACAGATAAGGCTCAACCAAAACAATCCGTTACGTCTCATTCGCTTCCAAGCTCGATAGAAATAGCTTCAACTCTACAAAATAATCCAGCTGTGAAACATGAATCAGTAACTGCCCTTTTGGGAGCTTGGACGGAGTTACTGCTCCACGATTTGGCCAGTACTGGTAATTTGAAGAGTCAAGACTGCTGCAGTGATAATTCTAAAAATCATGGAGAATGCTACGGAAAACTGGGCAATGGAGAATGTATAGAATATATGCGGACGTTACCCGCTATCGATATGGACAGCTGTAAATTCGGTAAGATCGTTATTTTAATGAATATATGGAATTTCTATTTATAGATATATATGTACAATATACGTTCATTTAAACTTTATCATGATCTAATCTTAGTTCTTTTATGGTACAACAATGATAATATAATGGTTTGAAAATTATATGTTATTAGTTTGATCATATTGAAAAATATAGTTATTATTTTTTTAATTTTACGATGTTTACAACAAAGTGTGTAAGAATATCCAGCGGGTATTTATTTTATTGACAAGGTCAATCAAAATAGCACGATTGTGATGCTGTCACTACGATTGATTGACTATACAAAGTAGAAGTACTATTTATATACTGATTTGATCTATCAGGTTACGTTTTTTGTGGTTAATCTTTGTAGGAATTTCTCTTCAAACAAATTTATTTCTAACAAGTTTGTTGTTTTAAATAATATCAGTGATTAATTGAAGTAGTTTTATTGAAACGATCTTTCGTTGTCAGACAATCAAGAATGACGTTTAGAGAAGAAAAACGCAATATCTGGTCAGTCCTAAAAGTTGAATTTAAATCTATAGGATGTAAAATATAAAAACTGTTACACGGCATAAAAATAAACTGGACTTTGTTGCCAAGCCGTTGAATTTGTATAAGAATTTAGTGAACAACCATAAAATATGTGAAGACGTCATTTTTGACTGGTCTCAAAGTTGGAAAATTTACAATTGTTAACTGAGCCCGTGCAGTTCGACTGCAAATGACGTCACGAAACAAACATAACCAACAAAATGAAACAGAATAGAAAATTTCATCAGACGATCGTAGTTAATATTATCGCGCGTCGAAAATGGAAGAATATGTGTCTTATTGTGCATACAAGAATTACCGAACTCCAAGTACAATAGAATACGAAGCGAACGACTGGGAACTGTCAATCGAACATTGATTCGATTCGGTGCCCACCAGTGCCGAAATTCCTAGAAAAGGACTAGTGCTACTTACAAATATTTTCAATTTTCAAAGAATAATCTCAGACCCCAACACAGAAGAATGAATACCCTCACATTAATTTGGATTTCGCGAGAATCACTCTACTATCCAACAAATACATAAAATTAGCAACAAAATAAACCAGTCACTAGAACTCAAGAAATACTGCACATCAGTATTCCGTGATGTTAGCCAATCGTTCGATAAGGTATGGCACACACTATATAAGATCAAAAAACTACTACCCATCAAGTATTTTACAATATTGAAAGCTTACTTAGAAGATCGATAATTCAGAACAAGGGTTAACGAAAGCATTTTTGGCACTCTTCCGATAAAAGCGAGAGTTCCTCAAGGCAGTGTACTTGGCCCACTAATATATGTATTATACACGGCGGATATACCAACCAACGAAAACATTACAATAGATAGCTTTGCTGATGATACAGTTATACTCTCAGAGAATGAAGATCCGAACATAGCAGGCAGTAACCTACAGAATCACCTTCAACAGATACAAAACTGGAAAATAAAAATAAATGAAACTAAATCCACACAAATAAGCGGTTTTTGGACCGCCGACAGAAGTTTGCTTCTTATGCACAATAGAATGACCATTTTTGACCATTTTTCGTAAATTTTTGAACATTTTCCAAAAATTTTGACAATTTTTGACAATTATTGACCATTTTTTCAAAATTTTTGACTATTTTTTCAAATTTCAACAATTATTAACCATTTTTGACAATTATTGACCAATTTTGACAGTTTTGAAAATCATTGAACATTTTTGACAATTTTTCAAAAATTTTGACGATTTTAGACCATTTTTCCAAATTTTAACAATTATTGACCATTTTTGACAATTTTTGACAGGTTCTGACAATTATTGACCATTTTTGATGATTTTTCAAAAATTTTAACAATTTTTAACAATTATTGACCATTTTATCAAAATTTTGACGATTTTAGACCATTTTCCAAATTTCAACAATTACTGACCATTTTTGACAACTTTTGACAGGTTCTGACAATTATTGACCATTTTTGACAATTTTTGACCTTTTTTTCAAATTTTTACAATTATTGTCCATTTTTGAGAATTATTGACCAATTTTGACAGTTTTGACAATCATTGATCATTTTTTCAAAAATTTTGATCATTTTAGACCATTTTTCCAAATTTTAACAATTATTGACCATTTTTGACAATTTTTGAGCATTTTTGACAGGTTCTGACAATTATTGACCATTTTTGACAATTTTTTCAAATTTTAACAATTATTGTCCATTTTTGAGAATTATTGACCAATTTTGACAGTTTTGACAATTATTGATCATTTTTTCAAAAATTTTGATCATTTTAGACCATTTTTCCAAATTTTAACAATTATTGAACATTTTTGACAATTTTTGAGCATTTTTGACAGGTTCTGTCAATTATTTACCATTTTTGACAATTTTGGAGCATTTTTGACAGGTTTTGACAATTATTCAAAAATTTCGACAATTTTTAACAATAATTGACCATTTTTGACAGTTTTTTATAATTATTGTCCATTTTTGAGAATTATTGGCCAATTTTGACAGTTTTGACAATTATTGATCATTTTTTCAAAAATTTTGATCATTTTAGACCATTTTTCCAAATTTTAACAATTATTGAACATTTTTGACAATTTTTGAGCATTTTTGACAGGTTTTGACAATTATTCAAAAATTTTGACAATTTTTAACAATAATTGACCATTTTTGACAGTTTTTTATAATTATTGACCAATTTTTCAAAATTTTGACAATTTTTGACCATTTTTCGGAATTTTAACAATTATTGACCATTTTTGACAGTTTCTGACAATTATTGACCATTTTTGACAATTATTGACCATTTTTTCAAAATTTTGACAGTTTTTAACAATTATTGACCATTTTTCCCAATTTTTGACAATTTTTTAAAATATTTTGCAATTATTAACCATTTTTTCAAAATTTTGACAGTTTTTGACAATTTTTGACAATTTTTGACAATTATTGACCAATTTTCCAAATTTTTGACCATATTTCAAAATTTTTGACAATTTTACAATTTTTCAAAAAATTTAACATATTTGGTAATTAGAGAGAGAGAGACGCGCGATACTCTCTCTCTCTCTCTTTCTCTCTCTGTCTCTCTTCCGACCGTTTGGGAATCCCTCGTGCCGGCGTGTATGAGAGAGAGAGAGAGAGAGAGCGATAGAGAGGCGTGCCTCTGTGTAGCCTACAAAAGAGAGAAGAAGGAGGCGGCCAGGATAGAGACGAAGAATAAGCAATCGCGTGACGAACGCTTTTTCGTAACATCACACGTTTTACCAGTTCACTAGCCTTCCCAAAAGTCCTATATCGTGCAATAAGAAGCAAGCTTCAATTTGAATTTCATTAGATTAGTGGATTATTCAGAAATCTGGCAGCACTGTTGCGTGACGAACGCTTTTTCGTAACATTACACGTTTTACGAGTTCACTAGCCTTCTCAAAAGTCATATGTCGTGCAATAAGAAGCAAGCTTCAAAATTGTTTGGTCTGCACCATGTAGGAGATGCGTAAAGTTAACTTACCTTGGATTACATTTGAAATTGAGCTGGCAACCTTGGTAATTCAGTTGACATGTGCCGAAATAGCATTTTGATATCGGCCATCTTGTTACGCTCGGTCGGTTATTGGATACAAGTAAACTATAACTCATTCCAGCTTAATTTCTGTGTTAATACTAAAATTTAATTATGACACGAAGGATTTGTTGGGAACCAGATTGCTGATGGCTTAGCAAAAGTAGTAGCTGCTACTGATTTTATCGAACCCGAAACAATTTGTGGTATCCTTAAAAGTCGCATCGTGGAAGAGGTCCTGAAAATGAGAAGAGACACTCAAATTAGCCTACTGGAGAAATATTCCAGGCCAAAAACAGACAAAGAGGTTATAAGGACTTTCTGCTCACTACGCTAAATTGCTTTTGGAGCTTCAGCAGAATAATCACAGATAGCATCTGTATCTGTATCTGTAGAGAGTGGGGAGGGTGAGTTTTGGCTCACAGCACTTAGGCCACATGTGACCCATTCTACATCCTCCCAAGAAGTTGTCCTCCTAGATCATCGTCAATCCTGTCCTTTTCAGGAAGGTGGACAGGTCACTAGGAGACATCTCCTTTATATCGGTAGGTGTAGGCCAAGACTCACCGAACACACACTCTCTTATTGATGATAACTCGGGGCACTCACATAAAACATGCCTGACAGTTTCATCTTCTTGTTCACACATTCTGCATAGAGGTGTGTCCACTAACCCCATAGTATGGAGGTGTTTCCTTAGTTGACAGTGGCCAGTCAGAAATCCTACTGTTAAGCTCAGGTTTTTCCTGGTCATCACCAAATATTTCTTCGGCGCCAGTTTCCCATGGTCGCCCAAGATGATCCTGACAAGACTGCATCCTTTGATTCCATCCCATCTCTTTAGGGATTGAGCATGGGTGTAACGGTTGGAAAAACAATTTGTGGTATCCTTAAAAGCCGCATCGTGGAAGAAGTCCTGAAAATGGGAGGAGAAACTCAGTGCAGCCTACTGGAGAAATATTCCAGGCCAAAAACAGACAAAAAGGTTATTAGGACTTTCTGCTCACTACGCTAAATTGCTTTTGGAGCTTCAGCAGAATAATCACAGGAATTCTCACAGATACCATCCCTGTAGGATGGGAAAAGGGGACAGGGGAACATGTAGATTCTGAGATGATGCAGATTAAATGGTGGAACACATTATCTCTAATTGCAGGGTAATTGTCCTCCAACGTCTTAAATACATGGAATAAGTCTACTTAGATCCTGATTAGGCTGCGGACTCAGCTCCAAGCGGATAAAGGGCTTTCTCAGAAACATGAACCTTTTGCACTAAAATATGAATGTAGAATTCCGTTCAATTGCTAAATATAAAAAATTAAGAAGGTATGTATATTGGGTTAGGGCATGTCTGAAGAGAATTTGATTTTTTTAATAACGCATGGGAAAATAATCGAAACATCAAATAGACAAAATAAAATTCAACCAAAATAAGTGCACAAAAATTGTATCTATAGTAAACCATTTTTACACACGGCACCAGCAAGCATTATTGTTAACAAATAAAATTTTAGCAATGTCAATTCAGACTGCCGTTAGTTTTAATTTAATAATTAATTAACATCGAGTTGAATTTAGTATGGTTGACAGTGGATTGAAGCAGCAAACGAAAGATCCAAGGCACTTTGATTACGTTTCCAATTTAACGAGTCTAGTTAAAATTGAGAAACAATATAATATTTTCCAATGAATTTCCTATTGTATTTATATGACCCAATCTATAAATTCATAGCTTATGAAATTTCTATGTGTTTGTCACTATAAAAATAAATTAAGAATGTTTTGGAACATAAAATTTTTTTTGGAATTAAATAAATTCAATTACATACACATTTTTATAGTTATCGATAAATTGCATCCTTTAAAAATACCATTTTGAGGATTTTCTACTTTTTCAAGGTCCGTTAGAAATACTAGCGTTAATAGTGAAAACCAAGTTCATACGAATCAAATTTATTGCGATATTATTAAAAATACTGAGTTATTTCCAGTTCCTCTATTCCAGTAATCTATTAAGATCGCGAATAAGTTAAATATTAATTTCCACCGGATCGTTTGAAATAAAATATTCCAAATGGGGAATCTACAATGATATAAATTTCAAAGGTGGGTATGTCTCGCTGATTCGTGCATGACTTGCATTGTTACAATCGATCTTTGGACTTTTTAAAGTTGAATGCCTTTGAAAGATTTGTTTCTTTATAAATAACTTTTTAATAGGTACATCAACAACATACACGTTGGAGATTAATACCTATCCGTAGGGCGACGGTTTTCAATAAAAAAATATATCCCAGGGCTAAATTGTTACCTCAATTAGAACACTATTCTGCAATAATCGTCAGAAGACGACAGCTCTTGTTAATATTTTTCAGGCGATAGTGCCCAGTCAGGACACCTGTTAAAACTCTTGATGCAGTTTTACTCTGGCTTAGGCATTTGTTCTCAACTCCCAGAAGTATCTTTGATTGTCTAAGCCTTAGCAGATCCTTCCAATGGTCAGATCTTCACATTTTTTCTCACTTTGCATATTTCTTCAAATATTACATTGAAGTTGATAACGTAAAAGGGTTCCGGCCCCCAAAAGGGTGTTTCAGCCCCTATCTTTGCCAGTTCATCTGCTATTCCATTTCCTTCTATTCCAGTGTGTCTTGGAATCCACAGTGAAGTGACGATGTTGTTTTCGCTTAGTTCAGCCTAATATACTACTGCTTCTGAAAACTTGCATAGGTAATTCTGGAAATATAGCTGAAAGGATATAATACAATTAAATTTTTCCAAAAACAGCACAAGACAATAAAATATGTGCCGGTTCAAACTGGTTGGTAAGAAATCGCGAAAATTATAGTTTACTGGTACAAAAATATTTTAGTTGGTTGGAATACCATTTCCACGTGGACCCAGGAAGAAGCCAAAACTTCTTACATTTACGAACAAAGAAAATAACAAACCATTCCTTAAGAACTTCTGTGGCGAAGAGTGGAGTTGTTGAAAAACAGTCACGGGTCTAGTGGTTTAATCAAGCCATACTTACAGCTCGATGAAGAAAATCATGAGAGAATAATGAAGAAAATGAGAGAACAGCCAAAAGCTCCAGGAACCTTGGCAATATCAAGTCCAATAACGTCTGTAGAAACTGTAACGCAGCTAACAATAATAAAAGCTCCAAGTTCTGAGGGAGTTCAATTACCATCTTCAAATACCTACTATCTACTATAACTATGTGTAGTCAGAAAATAGTAATTAAAATATATTTTGTTAATCTAAAATCGCAAGAAAATCATGAGTTCAAGTTTGTTGCCCTTAGGGCGCCCGCACATTGAGCCACTAGTGGCGGACCACTAAACGCGACCACCACTGGTGGCTCAGACAAGCCACTAGATGCGGCCACCAATCGCAGCCGCTTGTGGCTCAGTGGCGGCTACTGTGGCCGAGTGTGCACGCGAACTCGAACGCTCGGTTTGCGTCGATGTATGAAAAAACTTGACCGTAGTTTGTGGTCGCCTATTGGCCGCGACTAGTGGCTCAATGTGCGCCTGCTCTAAAGAAACATCTATCATGCATGATGACTCTTTGATCAAAATCACAACACGAGTTGTAATACGAATTGATTGATATAATTTGATCATCAAATGATGGCTTCATAATATACTATTTCGTGATCCATGATACATCAATCATATATTTATTAAAATAGCTATGACAAATAACAAACTACTTTTTAATGAAATCATCCACTAGATGTGATCATACATTCTCAGAATTTAAAGTAGAACTTATATAGTATTATTTAATATTCTTTAGGTTATCGTGAACAAATGAACCTGGCCACTTCCTTCCTGGATGCATCTGCTATCTACGGAAATACAGACCAACAAGTTGAAAATCTTCGCACCTACGATGCTGGACTCGTTAACGTTTCCGCCTGTTCTGCCTGCAGATCCAATGCCCTATATTCGGCTATCTTAAAAGAGCATAATAGAGTCGCTGTTAATTTGGCCCAATTGAACAAACACTGGAATGATGAAGTACTTTTTTATGAAAGTCGAAGAATAGTTATTGCGGAATTGCAGCATATTACTTACAATGAATATCTTCCGATTGTTCTGGGCGAGGTAAGATGCAATTCAAGTTATTTTTAAGGTGTTGTTCAGTTTTCATGTTAGTGATGACGGCATTCATTGAGAAAATACATATTTAGTTGAAACCGCAGTTCTCGATTTAAACATCGGAGATTTATTGATATGATTAAATATGATGTTTCTGGAACATCCGGTGTATTAAAAATTTCCTTTTAAAGGTCGTACAAAAATAATGTATTTGGATTATATTTACGTCAATATAAACATGTTTAGGATTCATTTGCGGTTTTATCTTGCGTAAAATGAATGAATTAACGTAAGTTTTATTCTTGATAATTACAGAAATAATTACAATAATCTAATAATATTATCTCCAAATGACGTTATTTTTATATTTTTTTATTAATTGCACTCAATGTTCACTTCCGTAACCTCGCTAGTCACTGGTGATGTAAAATATGTCTCACCAACCTGTCTATCAAGCAATTCGTTGCAAGATTCTTTCATCCGTCTAACATTCGTTTGTAGCATCACATTTCGAATCTTTCTATATCCCATTCTTTCGGTCGACAAAAAAGATCACTTTTCATAAAATCATATTTTCTCTTTTATTATTCTACTTCTGATCTCACGCTATTTCTCAAGTATGTAAACCGCGCTACCTTCTTCATCACATTTCCTTAACATCGGTCTCTTTCCTTTATCTCAATTTCACTTTTTCTCTCAACCCTCTCCTTCTTTGTTCTCTATACTAAATTCCCGTTTTATTTCAATTTTCTTCACTTCTTTTCTCTATCCCGTATCCAATTTCTCTCTCAACTTTCGCCCTCTCTTTTTTCTCTCCAATATCCACTTTCTCTGTCAACTTACTCCGTCTCTTTTTCCCATCCAAAATTTATTTTTTGTCTAATTCTTCCAGTTCTTTTCTTTGAGGATTCAGTTTTTGTGTCAATTTTCTCTCTATTCTCTTGCCTGAATTCACTTTTCCTGTCAACTTTCTACTCCTCCATTTCTCCCTCTATTCTACTTCATTTTCACTTTTTGGTCATCTTTTATCTATTTTCTCTATCCCAAATACACTTTTTTGTGAACTAGCTCCAATTTTACTTCCTTCATCTCTTTTTTCTATCCCACATTCACTTTTTTGTCAACTTTCTTTGTCTCTTTTCTCTATCCCGTATTCAATTTCTCTCTCAATTTCCGCCCTCTCTTTTTTCTCTCCAATTTCCACTTTTTCTGTCAACTTCCTCCGTCTCTTTTTCCTATCCAAAATTTATTTTTTTGTTTAGTTCTTCCGGTTCTTTTCTTTAAGGATTCAGTTTTCAGTCAATTTTCTCTCTTTTTTCCTGCCTGAATTCACTTTTTCTGTCAACTTTCTACGCTTCCATTTCTCCTTTTTTCTACCCCAATTTCACTTTTTGGTCAACTTTTATCTGTTTTTTCTATCCCAAATACACTTTTTTGCGAACTAGCTCCAATTTTACTTCCTTCATCTCTTTTTTCTATTCCACATTCAGTTTTTTGTCAACTTTCTTTGTCTCTTTTATCTATCACGAATTCACTTTTTCTCTCAACTCTTCTAAATTTCAAATTTACTTTTCTTTTTCACTTTCTTCACTTCTTTTCTCTATCCCTCATTCAATTACTCTCTCAACTTCCGCTCTCTATTTTTTTTCTCCAATTTCCACTTTCTCTGTTAACTTCGTCCGTCTCTTTTTTCTATCCAAAATTTATATTTTTGTTTAATTCTTCCGATTCTTTTCTTTAAGGATTCAGTTTTTCAGTCAATTTTCTCTCTTTTCTCCTGCCTGAATTCACTTTTTCTATCTACTTTCTACGCCTCCATTTCTCCCTGTTTTCTACCCCATTCTCACTTTTTGGTCAACTTATATCTCTTTTTTCTATCCCAAATACACTTTTTTGTGAACCAGCTCCAATTTTACTTCCTTCATCTCTTTTTTCTATTCCACATTCAGTTTTTTGTCAACCTCCTCTGTCTCTTTTCTCTATCACGAATTCACTTTTTCTTTCAACTTTTCTCACTTCTTTTCACTATCCCGTATTCAATTTCTCTCTCATCTTCCGCTCTCACATTGCTCTCCAATTTCCACTTTCTCTGTCAACTTCCTCCGTCTCTTTTTCCTATCCCAAAATTTATTTTTTTGTCTAATTCTTCAGGTTCTTTTCTTTGAGGATTCAGTTTTTCATTCAATTTTCTCTCTTTTCTGTTGCCTGAATTCACTTTTTCTGTCAACTTTCTACGCCTCCATTTCTTCCTTTTTTCTACCCCATTTTCACTTTTTGGTCAACTTTTATTCCTTTTCTCTATCCCAAATACACTTTTTTGTGAACTAGCTCCAATTTTACTACCTTCATATCTTTTTTCTATCCCACATTCAGTTTTTTGTCAACTTTCTTTCTCTCTTTTCTCTATCACGAATTCACTTTTTCTTTCAACTTTTCTCAATTTCAAATTTACTTTTCTTGTCAACTGTCTTCACTTCTTTTCTCTATCCCGTATTCAATTTCTCTATCAACTTCGGCTCTCTTTTTTCTCTCCACTTTCTCTCTTCCACTTTCTCTCTTCCACTTTCTCTCTTCCACTTTCTCTGTCAACTTCTTTCGTCTCCTTTTCCTATCCAAAATTAATTTTTTTGTCTAATTTTTCAGGTTCTTTTCTTTAAGGATACAGTTTTTCAGTCAATTTTCTCTCTTTTCTCCTGTCTGAATTTACTTTTTCTGTCAACTTTCTACGCCTCCATTTCTCCCCTTTTTCTTCCCCATTTTCACTTTTTGGTCAACTTTTATCTCTTTTCTCTATCCCAAATACACTTTTCTGTGAACGACCTCCAATTTTACTTCCTCAATCTCTTTTTTCTATTCCATATTCAGTTTCTTGTCAACTTTCTTTGTCTTTTTTCTCTATCTTGAATTCACTTTTGCCGTCAACTTTCTACGCCTCCTTTCACTATGCAGAATTAACTTTTCCTGTCAACTTCCCCTGTAACCCTTCTCTATTACAAAACAATTTTTTGTGTTAATTTCGTCCGTCTCTTTCCTTTATCGTGAATTTACTATTTTTATCAAGTTCCCCTGTCTCTTCTCCTTGTCACAAATGCACTTTTCTTGTCAATGTCCTCCGTCTCTTTCCCGGAATCAGATTTTCTCCCAGCTTCCTCCATCTCTCTTCACTATCCCAAATTAACTTTTGTGGTATACTTTTCACATTCCTTTCCTCAATCCCGAATTAACTTTTTCTGTCAACATTCTCCGTCTCTTTTCTTCGCTCATTTCTTTTCTCTATTTTGAATTAACTTTTTCGGCAAACTTTTCACATCCTCCCCCTCAATTCCCATTCCACTCTACGTCGAATAAACTTTTTCTTTTATCCTGACATGACAATTTCTAGCATACTTTAAATCACCTGTATCCATTTTAGGAAGCGATAGTTCACACGGAATTGGAATTAAAAACTCACGGTAGATTCTCCAAATATTCCAGTACCCAAAAAGTAGGAGTTTTTAACGAAATAGCAGTATCAGTATTACCAGTTCTTTTATCGATGCTGCCAAGTAGTGTGGTAAGTACATCGACGAAAATATTCCAACATATAATTTTTAAAACTTAAATTTTTTTTAGATGAACGAAACCACAGAAACTTTTGCGGAAATGATCGATTTACTCATAGGAACTCCAGCTCAAACGCCAAGCGTACACATTATGGTTCCCGTCCGTAGAGATTGGGATACAGCATCGCTATTTATTCATATGGGTAGAGATCACGGTATTCCATCGTACACTAAATACTTACAGTACTGTTCCAATTCAACAAATAAAAAATCTCATACGTTCGACGATCTCAAGGAACAGGGTATAAGCGACGAGTACATAAAAGCGTTGAAATACATTTACCGAAGTCCAGACGATATTGATTTGTTAGTTGGTGGATTAATGGAAAAAGCCATTCCAGGTAAATATTACTATGATGAAAAATGTCTATTTAACTGTTAATCGCAAATTTACAATCTACTCAGTAAATATCCAGTAATAAGTAAATGTTATGGTTTCTTGCAAAATTACTTGAGGCGGGCACCATCCACTGATGGGTCTCCGTAGATCACTCTATGAGGTCTTCTGGCCAGCGTCTTTTCAATCTTCTTTTTTCCATTGGATCAGTGTAGAGGTTGGATATTAGTGGATTTTGGTGATTTTCATTGCGGTTTTTGTTTCTTATGGCTCATGCCTGAATAATGGATGGAATACCGAGATCAGTATGTAATGTGTGGTTGTTTATAAACCATGGAGCATTAGCTATTATACGAAGTGATTTAGATTAGAACGTTTGCAGTATCATAGTGTTCGATGGCTTAGTGCAACCCCAACATATGTCCATATTGGTTTTAGGATGGTTTTGTACATAAGTATCTTATTTTCCATTGTTAACTGTGAACGTCTGCCGATTAGCCAGTTCATATTTTGAAGTTTTAACTTCAGTTGTGTGTGTAGCTTGTATGTGTTTCTTCCAAGTTAGCTTTTGGTCCAAGTGTAGTCCGAGATATTTGACTTCTCTTTTCACTGGAATCGGCATACTGTTAATGGTCACTTGCGGACTGACCCTTCGTTTTGTGGTGAACGTGATTTGTGCGTTGTTGACTTCCATTCTCCATTGATGTAGCCACTCTTGTAGAAGATTTAGGTGGTATTGTAGCTTTTCTGATTCTCTTGCAGGGTCTATATCTGGAGACATTATTGCAGTATCATCTGCGAAGGAAGCGATTAGAGTATCGTCGGTAGTTGGAATATCAGCAGTATACATAAGGTATAGATAAGGGCCAAGGTCACTTCCTTGGAGAACGCCTGATTTTATGGGTTTATAATTTGACTTGTATGTATCTATTACTTAGGTAAATTTGAGTAGAAGGAAAATATGATGAGGTAATTTTTGTTTTATTTTAAACAGAAGTCCTTGGTGCCATACTTTGTCGAAAGCCTGTTGGATGCATAAAAATGCTGAAGCACATAATACTTTTTGTTCTAGTGCTTGCTTGATATTGTTCACTAATCTATGACACTGTTGAATTGTCGAATGTTGTTCTCTGAATCCAAATTGATGTATTGGAATCAGTTCTTCTTTAGGTATGATTTCGCTTGTTCTATTTAGAAGGATTCTTTCGAAGAGTTTGGATAGTTGTGGTAGTAGGCTAATTGGCCTGTATGAGCTGGGTTCATGGTGAGGTTTTCCTGGCTGCACTAACATGATTATCTGTGCATACTAACATTGTATTGGTTAATGATTGAATGTTGTGGTGGTTAGTACGATGGTTCTCCTTGGAAGATGTTTTAATACTTTCCCGGTGATGAGATCGGATCCTGGAGCTTTATGTGGGTTTAACAACTGGATTTCTCTGTACACTTCTGCTGGGGTAATTGCTCTTAGGGGAGGTGATAGTTGGTTGGCAGATTCTAAGTAGGTTTCTACCTCGACATCTATTATTGGATTATTTGATGGAAAACTTTATCTGAGTGTTCTGCAAACGTGTTGCTTTTTTCATCATTTGTACGAGCCCAATTTCCATCCGCTTTTCTTATTGGGGGTATTGACACAGTGGGTCTCTTGAATTTTTTAGTGGCTTTCCATAGTGTATTATGGTGATAAGTTGGAGATGTAGTCATTGAAAGTGTCGTTTCTGTTTCGACTTAAGGCGTTCTTTTACGGTGGATTGATCTGTTCAGAATTGTCTTATCCTCAGGATTCCTGGTTGCTTGCCATTTTCTTCTGGCTTTCCTTTTCTCACTAACTAGTTGCCATATGGTGAAGGGGATTTGCGTATTACAGCTGTTTCCTTTTGATTTATTGGCGTTGATTTCCAGGCTGCCTCTTGTATGATATTTGACAAGTATTCCACAGCTTCGTCGACTTCTTGTGGTTTCTGTATTCTGTGGTTTAGGTTTATATTGGTGTTTATTATATGTTGAAATTGTTTCCAGTTTGTTCTCTTGTTATACAATTTTGGAAGCGGTGTTCTCCAGATAACATTTGCACTTAATGTTATTAAAATAGCGGTGTGATTTGAATCTAAACTTAAATCGCTTTCAATATGAGAGTGTATGTCTGATATGCTCTTAGTTACTTCAAAATCTATTAGATCCGGTATTTTGTTTAGATCTATCGGCCAGTATGTTGGCTCTCCAGTTGATAAGGTTTTTAGGTTCAATAGCTGTATGGTTTGCATTAAGTTTCTTCATTTTGGAGTGATTAATCTTGATCCCCAGGAAGTGTGTTTGGTGTTCCAGACCATCTATCCCTGGGGCTTTCTTCACTTTAATGTTTCTCCCCCTCCCTCCTCTACTCCCCACTTCTCTACCATCATTTTCCCTATCCCCCAGTATGCTGGATTTCTCGAATTCTGCCCCCCATTCCTCCTTCTCCCCCTGTGAACAATCCTCCTCTAGCACCTCGTTCCTATTTCCACCCATCCTCTTCACCGCTATCTTATACGCCTTTCCACATGGATTGTTTTCCAATTCCCCCAGTATCTCTTCTCACTTCCTTCTTTTTTCCCTCTCCACCCTACGCTCCTGTTCCTTCTTCTTCTCTTTGTACCCCCCTCTTCCCTCTATCCTTCCTCTTTCCCTCAGCATCCGTCGTCGTTCTTTCTTACACTCCCTACACAGCTCCTCTATTTCCTCATTCCACCAGTAATTGGTCCTCCGCACACGCCTACTGCCCCTCTTTCCTTCTCTTTTACAGCCCTGTATCACATTGTACAATTCATCTGCATCATGTCCAAGTCCCCTTTCTATCTCTTCTCTTCCTCATACTCTCTGCCTCGGCCTTCGTCCACTTCCATTCCCATTCTTCTAATAATTCCTTCCTCTCTTTCCTTATATCCGTCTCCACATACCTATGTAATCTCAAGCTTTCCTCATCCTCCAGCACCCTCCAACTACTCACTCTTTCCCCCAGCCATTCATCACATGCTGTAGTAGTCCAGTAGTCCATCATTCAGCACCACCAACCTGTTGGATGTCAACACTTCCTCCAGTATCTCCCCTCTCCTGTCCATTCTCTCCCTCCATACAGTATTCTTAGCATTGAAGTCCCCTGCCACCTTTCTCCTTATGATCCTAGGAAGAAGTATACGCTTCACTTTTTGCACGCATTGTATGTAGTCGAGTATTAACTTTTCGGCATGTTTGCTTCTACCAACGAGGTTTAATCAATTATTATTGAGTCAATTGGGGCTCATTTGTGTCCTAAAGCTTTTATAAGTTATTAAATTTCAGGTACTGTTGTCGGTCCTACGTTCAACTGTTTGTTAAAACAACAATTCCAACTACTGAAAGAAACTGACAGATTTTGGTACGAAAACGATCTTCCGCCGAGTTCTCTATCAACCAACCAACTGAAAGAAATTAAAAAGATGACAGTAGCCGGACTCCTTTGTGCAAACACGGATGATTTAGAAAAAATACAACCGAAAGGATTTGTTCAGGAAGATTTATTTTTGAACGCTAGAATATCATGCGATCAACATCCTTTACCGCAATTATCCGAATGGATAGAGATGGACCACATGTCAGACTTCTCAGAAGATCTATTAATGGACGCTTTACAAAAAGCCGAAAAAGACGTAACAGAAAGAAGAAAAATGGAATATAAAGTTTGGAGCGAAGGTAGTATTATAATAACTTATTTATATACAGTGTGTAACAAAACTTTTTATTACAGTTGGAGGCTTGAACCCTAAATCACCACAAGGAGTAGCAGCAGCTTTCAGTAAAGCGAACAAAGCAGCTCTAAAACTAGCCAACACTTCGCTACTTTTCGAATTCGCTTCAAACGAAATAGTTAATTCGTTGGTGCATAGAAGAAGAAAACGACAATTGTTCGATAACAACGCAGTGGCCGACATCTTTAGAGACGAACTCAGCGATGCTCTGCAACAAGTAGATCTCGGAACATTGATTCCACCGCAAACTTTCGACGAAGATTTGAAATGCGATGATACTGGACCGTGTAACCCGAAGACGCCTTTCAGAACTTACACCGGACATTGTAATAATCTCAGAAATCCGAGTTATGGAAAAAGTTTGACCACTTTCAATAGACTTTTACCGAGTGTGTACGACGATGGTATTTCCAAACCTCGAACGATCGGCGTAACTGGAGTAGCTTTACCGAACCCTAGAGTAATTTCCAGAGTGATACATCCCGATATTAGTAACCTTCATAGTAGATACACTCTAATGACGATGCAGTTTGCTCAAATTTTAGATCACGATCTCACGATGACGCCGATTCATAAAGGTTTCGCTGAATCTATACCGGATTGTCGAGCATGCGACAGTAAACGAACCGTTCATCCTGAATGTAACCCCTTCCCGATACCACCGAATGATCACTATTATCCTGAAATTAATATAACTTCTGGTGAAAGAATGTGTATACCTTCGATGAGATCTTTACCAGGGCAACAAAAGCTTGGACCGAGAGAGCAAGTTAATCAAAACACAGCCTTTTTGGACGCTTCTGAGATTTACGGTGAAAATCACTGCGTGTTGACTACCCTGAAAGGGTCGTTTGGAAAAATGAACGTTACATCTCATCCCGTTCGCGGAAAGGATCTTTTACCTCAAAGCGATAAACATCCGGAATGTAAATCAGCTTCGGGTCAATGTTTTATTGCTGGTGACGGTCGAGCTTCTGAACAACCAGCATTAACTGCACTTCATACGATTTTCATGCGTGAACACAACAGATTATCGGACATTTTGAGACAGATCAATCCTCATTGGGACGAAGAAAAAATTTTCGAACATTCCAGAAGGATTCTCATAGCGGAAAATCAACATTTAGCTTACAACGAATTTTTACCGAGGATTTTAGGTTGGAACGCCATGAATCTCTTCGGATTGAAGCTTCTTTCTCACGGCTACTATAAAGAATACAATCCCAGTTGTAATCCATCCATTTTTAGCGAGTTTGCAGCAGCAGCTTTTAGAATCGGTCATTCCTTATTACGACCACACATTCCACGGTGAGTGAAAATGATTTAAAAAAAAAAGAAATAACAACTAGAGAATTGCACAAAATTGACACGTGTCAAAAATTCACTAACAGCTTCACCATTTTTAGGCAACTCTTGCAATGTACATCAATGAACAACAGCATATCTGGTCCGTTGTTAGCCAGATGCTTCACGTTTTTGGCATGTGCTTTGGATACCAACTTCTTAAGACATTTTCAGATTCTCGTCTTCAGTTGCTTCACGTTTATTACTTTCCAACCTTCCTTGTGAATCAATAAGCTGAATTTTCCCAGAAAATTTGTGGGGTTCCGTTTTTTCGTTCTTTGCTGTCAAGGAACTTAAGCATCATTTTGGCATAATGAGAAGCAGCCTTGTCCTGCCAAAAGACATTATCATCATCACTATGGTATTTTTCAATGAAAGGAATCGAAATCTTGGCCAAGCAATAATTTTGATACACTTGCTGATTGATTGCAAGTCCACTTAGCTTGAAGAATGACTCTGAAACACCTTTCTTTGAAATAGCAGTGTAAAGGAGAATGTCTCAGATATACCATCGGTTAGATAAATATAATTTGCTTAAACTGGAATAACTTTCGTTGTCCAAAATGAAGGAAAATCCACAATAATTTCAGTTCATTTATTGGTACTTGGATTTCAGCACTTCAATCTGTTTCGCTGTATAATCGAGTGCCTTCTGCTTCTTGCGAGGTGTAATTTCTATCTTCTAGAGTGTCCTTCTGATATATTGCTGCGTACAGATGAAAATGCCAGCTGCATCGTTCTGGATAATAACATTCTTGTTATAAAAAAACCTTCCAAGCTCATTGAAATTTTTATCCGTCATAATGACTGCCTTTCTTCCGGTTCCGATTTTTTTTTAACCCTCTGAGTCTTTGAAATATTGTATATAGTCCGCTTGCGCTCCCTCTGCTGTAAAATGTTTTACAGCAAACTTTTTGCCACGAGAAAAATTCCGTTGAAAGAATGGGACCATTATTAAATTGAGGTTCAATGGATTGAAATACTTGGGGCATGAACTTTTGTGCGATTTTGTAGCTGTACCCCGTTTAACAGTGTTGGACTGCCATCAACCAAACTCACTTCAAACTCGCCGTTACCCCCGCCTCGGAATCACTACCCTAGCATACTTCGAGACGGGCGGCGGTCCCTCGCACACTCTCCGCTCACACCGTCGTCTTCTTCCTACTGTCACCCTACTATCGAGTCCTTCTCTCCCCCTAACCATGCTCTCTACTACTCCGCTCACCTCCATCCATTCCTCATCCCCCCTCAACATTATCTCCATCATGTTCTCCCAGTACACCGCCTCCCCCAGTTTCCTCTCCAACTTCTTCAACACTTCTTCATTCCTCCAGCATCTGAACACATGCCCCACATCATCCTCCACTTCACATCTCTCGCACACTCCAGTCTCTCTTTCCACAATCTTGTGGAGGTAACCTACTCTCGACCAATGTCCAGTGAACACCTGTGTCAAGAAGTAGTTCACCTCCCCGAATTTCCGGTCCATCCATTCTCTCCTATTCACAATCGCTCCTTTTAGCGCGCCCTCATACTTCTCCCAACTTCTCGCCATTCCTGTACTTCCTCTCTGGTCGCACCCCTCCAGCGTTTGTTCCTAGCTCTAGCCATCACGTCCAATGGGTAGGACCTTGCCAGCACCGCTGCTGCCAGTCCACCCACTGTTTTGTACCCCTGCACCACCCTCAGCAGTATCCCTCTCTGCACCCGCAGGAGTGGCCTATCCCTCGCATTCACCCGCTCTTTCAGCCCACCCCTCCGCACCGTACAGCATACTCTGCTCTACCTACCTACCTCCTCTTCCACTCCCCCGGCCCTTTCACATTACACATCAATCTCCCCAGCCCTCACGTTCCCCTTCTCTGCCGCCTTAGCTGTACCCCGTTAGGAAACTTTTATTTATAATATCGAAATTTTTGCTAGTAAATTAACCCATTTTCAAACGCTTTATCATACACCCTTGGTGGATGGGAATTTTTGCAAATGAATCAACCCTTTTTTGAAAATATTATCGTATCTACTCTTATGATTTGGAAATTTTTGAATATAAATTAACCCCTTATGAAAATTCTGATTAAAATTGATTTTATTTTTTCACAGAATGAGTCCAACTTACCAAATTATCAATCCACCGATTTTACTTAGAGACGGCTTCTTTAAAGTCGACGTAATGATGAGGGAAGGAATGGTGGACGAAATAGTTCGTGGCTTAGCATCGACACCAATGGAGACGCTCGATCAGTTTATCACTGGAGAAATAACGAATCACTTATTCGAAGATAGGAAAATTCCATTTTCCGGCGTAGATCTTATTTCCCTCAATATTCAAAGAGCAAGAGATCATGGAATTCCTTCTTACAATAACTACAGGGCGTTGTGTAATTTGAAAAGAGCCACGACCTTTGAAGACTTAGCTAGAGAAATTCCTCCTGAGGTAATTGCTAGATTGAAAAGAATTTATGCCACTGTTGACGATATCGATTTATTCCCTGGTGGTATGAGCGAAAGACCTCTTCAGGGAGGTCTTATTGGTCCTACTTTTGGATGTATTATTGCTTTGCAGTTCAGGCAGTTGAGAAAATGTGATAGATTTTGGTAAGTTACATAAAAATTTTGTTTTATATCAATAAATACACATCGGCATAATATAATTTCGTGAATATTGTCACACCTTTTATATCGTTTAGGTATGAAAATGAAGATCCCGTTGTAAGATTTACGGAAAGTCAGTTAGCGGAATTGAGGAAAACAACTTTAGCAAAAATTTTGTGCGATAACATGGATGTCGAAGGAGAAATACAAAGAGCAGCCTTCGACCTTCCTTCAAATTTCCTTAATCCTAGAGTACCCTGTCATTCGCTACCATCGATTAATTTGAATGCATGGAAAGAAACGCCAAGAGGAGAAGGATGCATTATTGGAGATAAACAAGTTAGCGTCGGACAATCTGCTTTCCCCAGTCCGTGTACGAGTTGCATTTGTACGGCAGAAGGTGTAAGTAATTTGAAATTCGAAAAAAAAAATTTCATCATTTCAATTGATTTTTTTTCAGGGTAATTGCGCCTCCCTAAGAGTAACCGATTGTCGACAACTTTTACGCGAATGGTCCAAAGACGCAATTCTTAGAGACGAAGTTTGTACAGCTCAATGTGGATTTTTAATCAGCGAATCTAGCAATTTACCAACTGATTTAAATCCACCTCCTGTTAGAAATGGTAGAGGTGGTGGAAGATCTCAATTTAAAACTGTCAACTTTGATAATTTAGGAGGATTCAAATTTCCCGATCTCGCTCCCTTCATAGCCAAGTGAAACGGCCAAAGGAAAAGTTTAAGTAGACTGATGTATTTATAATTTTGTTATGTTTATTGAAACGTTGATGCTTTGTTGTGTGATTTGGGAGAAATAAATTATCAGATCGGTGACGAATTATATATTTGTGCCAGGTATTTTTTACCGATTCCTAGAAATCCTATAATAAGGTAAAATGTATTAAAAGAAATATATATTTATTCGGTTTTATTGAATATTCTTACGGTAGATTCATGTATTATATATACCTCAGTCTTAAACATAAAATGTACCTAATCATTGAGTTACAGAGTGATTAAATTCCGTCCCATATTTTTTCTTTTATATTTTCCCTAGATCACTAATTATTTTTACTTGGAGTCTAGGAAACATAAAAACTGGCAACAGTGGGGCAAAAATTGGTGATTTTTGTACGATTTCTCGATGTCTAGACCGAATTAAAACGATCACCCTGTATATTATTGTAATAGACTTAATTTGATAGTTCGTACACCCTATATAATAATTATGGTAATATGTAAAAAATGTAT
This sequence comes from Lochmaea crataegi, assembly GCA_947563755.1. Lineage (NCBI taxonomy): Eukaryota > Metazoa > Arthropoda > Insecta > Coleoptera > Chrysomelidae > Lochmaea > Lochmaea crataegi. The sequence continues at coordinate 15,481,542 of OX387430.1, forward strand.
AAATTTTTTGTAAATATATATTATAGTACTATATTAATATTTTATCACTTTTATATACAGGGTAAACAAAAAAGTCAATGTTAACCTTGTATATTTTTCGGTTGATTATATTTTAAATAAAAACATTTAATTAGGATAAGTCTTAATTTTATCAACAAATGTATTTTTGATATTTATAATGAAATTGTTTTTAATTCGCGAATAAGCGAAATAAAAACTGCCAAACTAGAATTTTCTATTCTAAAAATTGTTTTAATAAATATTTTAGTATATTAAACAAAGTTTTATTTATGGTGGTCAAATTTATTTGAAACCGAATTTTCAATATATCCGATGTTGATTGGCCTGTGCCTGTGCCTGTGCCATGTGATCACTGTAACTGCCTGTTTCAGTAAGAGATGAAAGAAGCAGAAGGGAGACGTCACTTTATTTTACTTGCTTCTATTGACGAAATCCATTATTTTCATTCACTTTTCAATAACAAATGAACTCTATCCACATTCGAAGACACATCGTTGGTATAGCAATATCAATAAAGGAATCTCACTTGCTAGTGCTACATGGTACCAGTGTGATGCCTTTTGGCCCAATATAATAATATAAGAATAAATATTTAAAATAAGAATTAAATTCCCTTGATCGTATTTCAACAAAACGTTTGAACATTTCATTAACATATAAATATAAATAAAGGAGGTTATTGTCAAGTTCAAGCGTGAAGCAAAACAAAACAATTATATGTTTATCTGTTTCGTTCGAACTTGACCGGTTACATAAATATACATTCAGTATTAATCATGAGAAGAAGTCGATGCAGAATACTTGAAGAAAACTATTCTATATAGTTGAATAGTCAGCTAGTAGTAATCAGTAACCATTACGCATAAGTATGCTATACGGCTAGGTACTTATGCATAGCATTAGTTTAGTAAGTAGTTTAATGTGTTTAGTAAATAAAGAAACATATCTCAGTGCAAGAAGTAGTTGTTTCATTCTCTTGAGATGATCCTCCATGTGACCTGCAACACCACCTATTCAGAGGCACTTCCACACCTATAATCTAATCTAAGTATCCATCGACGACGCATATTTTACACCAGAATGAACAAACACAGGAAAAACATTAACTGATAGCCAGGCATCTCTTGCTGCTTCAAATTGTCACATGGTAACATCCAAAATGGTAGAGAACGAATGCCAAAAAGAACTAAGTGAACTGTCAAACTACACTAGAGTGAAAGTGGTGTGGGTGCGGGACATAACGATATTTCTGGAAATGAACTAGCTAATGAGCTCCCGAGGAGAGGTTCAGCAACAATATATGCTGGACCAGAAACAGTCCTTGAGATCAAAAGAAAGTAGTCCGAGAACATATACAAAAATGGTTACAAAGCTAAAATAGACCACAGTGGAGGAACACTTCAAAACAAATACACATTAAGGGAGATACATATTATGTTGAACGAGCCTAATACCTGCTAAATAACTGAGGGAATCATTAGATGATCTCTAACGGGTCATGCCCTGCATAAAATGGGGCTGTATAATGGGAATATTAGCAGCAGATTTGTGGCATGGAGATCGAGACTTCTTGTTTGACTGTGAGGTCAAAGTATCGTCTGCTGGTCGATAAGATGGTAACAGGGTGGGAGTAGAGTACAATTAGTCAACAGGCTGCTGTACTTCCGGCATGAGAACAGCTTACAAATGGAAGACAAATGCTGCTTGGAATATTAATTGGTTCTTTTCTATACGATACCGTCCATCTTACGACAAACAATGTGAGCGTGCTGTTGATTGTCTTTTAAACCGTGAGGTCAGTATTAAATACGTCACATTTTGATATAAAATATGGGAGATTAGTACAAAATAGGTTTGGAAGTGCTAGCTGTTTGATAAATAAATATTTCTTCTCCAAAGAATGTAACTTAATATAATAAGAACTAGTTTTATTGCTACTACCTACATCTCTAGAACATTTTTAATTTGTATCGAGAATTTTGGCATTAATCATCCGGAAGCTTAGTTTTGAAACCACACGTTCAACAATTTGTATATTTATATTTTAGTTTCTTTGTATATTCATGTAGAGTTATATTTTAGTTCTTTTATTTTCATTCGAAATTCATACCGGCGTGCCACTGCTTCCAAAACACTTCTATATTAGTTCAAAATCGCGTTTTCTTCTCTTTTCCCTGGCGGCTGACCGGCGCCTTGCAATATTTACTATTATTCTTCGGCAGTTGAAGTAAGCGTGACCAAACGCACACTTCGCGCCCAAATGCCTGTTTTTTTTACAAGGCTAGCTCAGCTAGTAACAGTCGATGTTGATTTTCCAATCCGATCGGTCTTCCAGCTAAGATCTACCACTCCTTTACCGGTATAAAGTTCATAGTAAGTTATATTTCAAGTGAATAGTGCTTTGAAAACCACAAAGGAAAGAGTAAGATCGTTCTAATAATTACTATTTCATACTAAAAGGCTTGTCTATATTCATCGTTTCATCTGTATGTATTTTCGACGTTAAAGTTTTTTGAATTGTTAACGGAATACAGTTATTATTTATGCGAGAGAACCAGTCAAAAACTAGTTTTAGAGAGAGACAGCATAAAATTTGTTGTCATTTCAACTGATGTGGCATCAACGGCCACATCACTTAGGCTCGATGACTTTAATCTTTGATCAACCATGATAATGAAATACACTCAAAATTTATATCCAAAAAAAATAGACAACTATATATCAAGGTCTTGATATATAACCTCCTTATCAAATTTCTCATTTTTTTAATTAACCTGGTAAGTCCCAATCTCCATTATTCCAAACTCGTTAATGAATTGAAATTGATGTTGGTTATTGAACTTTTCGCATCCCGATCATATTTTTAACGATTTACATATTTTTCTTAATCCCCTAGCTAAAATAAGGGTCTTCCCGGCTGCAATTTGTTCCGGAAACAGCGACTTTTGTAGTTTGCTTGAGCTAACGCTCGCACGAAATTTTTTTGGCTCGCTTACGAAGCAATACGGTTTAAGGCGCAGTTACACGGTACGTGGATCATAACTCATTGCTCGTAGCTCGCAATTCGCAATGACTCGGCTTACGTTTTCCTTAGAACGAGTCTGAACATGATTGACGACGAAAAATTTCGTGACGATAAAAACAGAATTTATCATCTAGTCTGCACAGGAAGAACAGATTAATATGCAAAGAATACTCATCGAGCAAATATTGCAGCTGATGGTGCACTTTTTTTATGTTCAATTGATGTTGTGTATGCGTGCATTGTCTGCTTCTATTGCTTTCCAGTCGTCACACTATTTTTTTTATTCGGTTATTTAACGTCGGTCAATTTCTGGAATTGAGGCTCATCACCGACGCCGGGAGCACTCTACCCCTAACTGAATCCACTAGTGTTCCAACCAGTGGTGGGGATCTGTATCGAGCCCAACATTCATAGACTCGGGACCTCGGTTCAACTACAGTGCTGGGTCGACGCCCTACGATTTTTATACTCCCCGTGTTCCAGGATCCACAATAATTCTAATGTTTTTCATTCTGACCACTCCATGATACCGCGTTTAATTTGTAACTAAACAGGACGCAGACCTCGCACGTTTATACAAGTTCGATGATATTTGATTATATCCAGCGAGTTTATGGATCGTGTTTATGTTCGCACCCTTTGACGTTGCTGTTACAAACAGCCAATCGGACTAGCGAGCCATATATTAATGTCAAGTCCCGAACATCGAGCTAAGGCGACTCATTGGTTGAGTTTCATTGTATTGCCACATTGTGCAGGTGCTTAATTACTGTAACACAATTTGCTTGAAGCATAGCATTATGCGACTGCTATACAACATAGTTGCCGGTGTCGGCCTTTGTTAGGTGACTATTGGAAAAATGTGGATTCTATGCATGTAGGAAGCTGGAGTTTGAGGAAAACTTACACCCTAAGGGAAGAAGAAATTATTTAGGCCATTAAGAACTGGTGTATCTGCATGGGATTGTGGAAGGAATGAAGTATCCAGCTAATTTGATTATCGCAGTAATTACTGTTCAAGGGGCGAGTCTAGACTGATGAAATCGAAAGGTCTTCGGAATGGTAGAGAACCTGAAATCACGAAGCTGTTTATTGGTCATTGCGTGTTTGACTAAGAGAATTATCTTTTTAGAATATTTTGAAAATGCGCCAATTGCTGTTAGCAGCCAAGTGTTTTGAAGGGCACGGAAAAGATGGGCTGAGCGAGCTGGGTAATTTTTATGTAAAAGTGAAAGATGAGGGATTTATGTTAAATGTGGCTGTAGGGTTGATGCTGGTCGTCAAAAAATAAGAGGAGAAGATTGGAGATGCTGCAACACTAGGTACGTTCTTGTTATTCCCAAAAAAATAAATTAACCTCAAATAGTTAAATACATAATTTTATTTCATTCGTAAAACACATAAGATAACATATATTTTACGTGAATTTTCACAAACCTCTTTTTTTATTTTTGTATATTACAACATTCTACAGATTCACCTAACCTTGTAAAATCTCATAGAATCTGAAAAAAAATAATTCTCTTAAATTTATCAGTTGTTTTTAAAGCAATATATTGTCAATTATTCGAGCTCATAGAATAACACTTTTTAAATTAAATAAATAGACATTTGAAGAAAGTTTGGATCAACACAAACCAATTTAATTAACATTATTTATCAGAACACATACTCGGTCAATACAAAGCTATATTTGCTAAAATATAATTCCAATGTACATAGTATTATTCCAACCACAAGACACGAGAATTCTTGGGCACCAGCATCGTATTTATTGATAAACCATAAATACCAAAATAGTGACGTTTGTCTCTCACTTTAAATCTATTGAATATTGAAATGTATAACGTGTTTGTAGTTCGTAAGTTATTTAAAAATATAAATATATATTCGAAGAGACTTTTAGTATTCAAATTTATACCGAATACAACTCGCTGGTTAATCAAATAAAAAATTCAAACTAATGGCAGTCTGAGTTGAAATGGCTAAAATTTCATATTGGCAATAATGCGTGCTATTGCTGCCTTTAAAAATGGTTTATTGGGTACAATTTTAATGTTACTGCAGTTACTGTTGTTTTCGATTCTTTTATCTCTGTTCTTTCGAAAGCTAATAAGCAAAGTGGCAAACATAATCGATTATTTTTAAGAAGAACTTAATAACATAACAAGTCCCATTGTTACATTTGAATGCTGTAAAATGAGTAAGCTCCCAGAGACAACATTATTTCACTAGATTATCATGTCATTTCACCTTTTACCACCTTTCCCATGGGCAAGGACGTTGGAAAAAAAGGTAAATATCATACAATGTAACCTCCAACCCTGAACTGGAACACCTTAGAAAGACAGCGATAACGACCTTTAACAAGGCAAAACGAACAAAACTCAAAGAGGACTGGGGAGTACACCGAGCCAACCTCAAAGGGTGCAAAAAATTCTGGAGACAAAAACAAACAGCAGCCTGGAGAGCCTACTGTGAGGCAGTCGAAGACTTCCCACAAGTTTCTAGGCTGCAGAAGGCACTCTCAAACGACCACCATAAGAGTATCAGCATCCTGACGAGGGGAAATGGCGACACTTCCCAGGATCTGTCTTTCCCGGAACGGCGAACTGGACAGAAGTACCAACAACACCCCCACAAGACGACTGGCAGATTGCTAGTGCAGTAATTGATGAGGACAAGATAATGTGGACCCTTTCGGGCTTCTCCCCTTTCAAGTCACCAGGACCTGACGGTATAAGACCAGCCCTACTTCAGTGGGGAATGGATATCCTTATACCGCACCTGGTTGGAATATTCAGAGCCTCTTTAGCTTTGAGGTATATTCCCAGAAAGTGGAGAGAGGTACGAGTGGTATTTATACCCAAACGAGGAAGGATGGACTACACCTTACCAAAAGCATTCCGACCTATTAGCCTCACATCGTTCTTTTTGAAAATAATGGAGAGGCTATGTGAGAAGTATATAAGAGATGAAGTGCTAGTTCACAACCCACTTCATCCAAATCAGCATGCATATACTCCGGGAAGGTCGACTGATTCGGCCCTTCACCAAGTGGTTGGCAGAATCGAAAGATCATTGTACAATAAAGAATCCACCCTGGGTATATTCATAGATATTGAGGTAGCGTTTGATAAAACAACCTTCTCAACAATTACCCAGCAACTCAACTCCAGGAATGTATCCCTGGTAGTGGGAGAATGGATACTCAAAATGCTCTCTAGTAGAGCAATAAGTATCAATGTAGAAGACATATCATAGTGAGAGGACTGGTCATGAGGCGATGTCCGCAGGGAGGGGTCGTATCACCCCTTCTTTGGAACATACACAATAATTGATTCTACACAATCGCATACGCAGATGACATAGTTATCTTGCAGACCGGAAAATTTGTGAACACACTGTGCGATAGAGCGCAGAATGGGCTCAAATTAATAGAAACATGGTGTAAGGAACACTAACTGTCGATCAATCCCAAGAAGACTAAGATGGTCCTTTTCACCAGGAAAAGAGGATTATCGGGCTTACAACTCCCCGAAATCTTCAATAGCAAATTAAACTTCTCTGAAGAGGTGAAATACCTTGGTATTACCCTCGACAAGAAGCTAACATGGAACACTCACCTACAGAGCAGAGCAAAAAGATCATATTATTATGTGGCTTATGAGCAATGTCGGAGGACAGTGGGACGCACATGGGGTCTTTCACCCCGTGTGGTCACCTGGATCTACACTGCAATCATAAGATCTATGCTAACGTACGGAGCCATTGCATGGGGACCGAAGGTTCTACAAGCAACGGCCATCCAAAAATTATATCAAATACAGCGAATGGCTTGTTTAAACATCACAGGACCCATGAGAACAACACCAACCGCGGCAATGGAATTAATTACTCTGACCCCTCTGGACTTGTACGTCAAAGAGGTTGCGTAAATGGCCATGTTAAGATTGCATACGGATGGTGTGAACACCGAAGTAGGAGTGGGTCAATTGAGGCTAAGCCTATGGCGAGAAGCGCTTACTGCGCTACCTCTGCTGCAGAGGCGGCCAATGATGCAATTGAGCCCAAGTTTGTGTTTAATAAACCCTACAAAATACACATAAAACAGAACATAGAGTCAGATGCTGCAAATGCAATACGCATATATACAGACGACTCAAAAACCAAAGAAGGCTCAGGATGTGGAGTTTACTCCAGATTACTTAGCCTAAGAATTAAGTGGAGAATGGGAAAAAATACCAGCGTGGTTCAAACAGAACTAGCTGGTATCTCATTTGCCACAAAGAACTTACAGTGACACCTACGGCCTGACGACTTCGACAATTGCGGAACTAGCTAAGCGTTACACCCATGCTCAATCCCCAACGAGATGGGATGGAAACAAAGGATGCAGTCCTGCCAGAATCATCTTGGGCGACCCTGGGAAGCTGGCGCCGAAGAAATATTAGGTGATGACCAGGAAAACCTACGCTCAACAGTAGGATTTCCGACTGGCCTCTGTCAACTGAGGAAACACCTCCATACTAGTGGGCTGGGGCTAGTGGACACACCTCTATGCAGAATATGTGAATAAGAAGATGAAACTGTCAGACATGTCTTATGTGAGTGCCCGGAGTTATCGTCAATAAGAGAGTGTGTGTTCGGTGAGTCTTGGCCTATATCTGCCGATATAAAGGAGATGTCTCCTAGTGACCTGTCCACCTTCCTGAAAAGGACAGGATGGACGATGACCTAGGAGGACAACTCCTCGGTAGGATGTACAATGGGTCACATGTGGCCTAAGTGCTGTGGGCCTAAACTCACCCTCCCCACTCTACGGATACAGTTACAGATGACTTGGCAACATAGTCTAGTTATGACGACTATAACGTTAATTGAAATTTATATTGTAACAGGTATAGGTAAAACTCGAAGAAATAATCACCAAAAATTCTGTTTATTGCCAATTTAAGCAAAGAAAAGGAAGATATATACTGTCACCATGAGCACAAAAGCCCAAACACGAACTTCGGGTATCATTGACAGCTTACACGGAACCATACAATGCTTTGACAGCTGACATAGAACTAATGATTTGACAATAGACAGCTGATACAGAATTGTACAACAATAGTTGCGTTCTTTTTGACTGAGATCTCAGTTAATCTCAGCTCACATCGGTAATGTGCGCGTACTTTTTTATTTCCTCCCCCTTCACCGATGCTGCATTGCTATGCAGGGTGTCAGTTAGGCTCGAGTCGGAAATAAAGTGGAGGGATAAAGAAATATTTGATTTGTTCGAGTTTTAAACAACATAATCTAATTTTCTTTTATTTCGAGTGAATGTTATCTATGGGATTATGGAAAGAATTACTTCAGTAGATGCTGATACGAATCTGTCATATATTTTAAATCTTTTTTTGTATTGAATTTTGATACGTCGGCAAATCGCGCGTTTCAATTGAGTGTTACGTTCTTTTTAGTTCTTACGTCACTTTATCTCAGATCACATTAACTGAAGTGAGCTAAGATCTCAGTCAAAAAGAACGCACCTAATGTCTTGACAGCTGCCACAGTACTATTGAGAGCGGTACAAATTTTTTAAAATTTATTGATTAAAGCTGGCGGTGGTACGCTGCGAGTATACGATTGATGGTTTCATATTTTGAAGTACAAACTTGAAACTTTTAAACATTTTCGTTGTCGATAAATAATGCTAGTTAAATTTTAATTTAAATATTCTTTGTAAAAGTTGAGTGGTCGTTCTGTAACTTCTCATAACTATCCTGACGACCCCCTCAAACAGGAAAAAATCACAGTTGATGTAAAGACGATAACCAGAAAGATGCTGTTTATAGTCGTTAATTAATTTTATATTAAAATCTCCTATAGTTTGTTAGCTCGAAATGACAATAATTGTTTGCTCCCTTAAAATTACAATAGACAATAGCTTTTTGAGGAAGACATTTTTGGCCATTTTAGCCGCACACTGTTCTATTAACAGCAGATAAAGCTATCATTTTAACTAACTAATTAAGAATAAATTGAATTGCCTAACCAATATTTTTTTGTTTTAGTTTGGTCTATAGAAATTACAAAACAAAATAATAGAATGTCATTCAAAGCTTTTAATGCTTTTCATCTCAAAAAATACTTATATCAATATTTGTTTCTTCAAGCTCCAGCAATTAAATTTAAGTAAAATCCTCCATACCTTGAGTTTAATTATCTCTTGTATAGTAATTTTTGGTTTGTTTTCAATAGAATTAATATCTAATGCTTATTAAGAAACAAACCAAAAATCATCCAATTATACAACTTCTGGATGAAGAAAAATATTTGCCCCACACTTTGATTTAGGATCACTATATTTAGCTACAATTCAAAAGACGAAGAAGATGAGGAAGCCTCACCACACAAACTGTGCTACTGAGAAGGCCTAACTAGGATAAGGTTTTCCATAAATATATGGAAGACCTGAAGAGGAGTCTAATAATAGGGTTTGGACAAAGAAATCTAGCATAAGTGAGCTCACACAAAATAAATCTGCAAAGGTCGTTGTGGAGGAGCTCCTAGAAGCATGTGAATTATTTTTTTTTTTTTTTTATTCGGTTATTTAACGTCGGTCTATTTCTGCAACTTAGGCTAATCACCGACGCCGGGAGCACTCTACCCCTAACCGGAAATTTTGCCGAATCCACTAGTGTTCCAACCAGTGGTAGGGATCTTTATCGAGCCCAACATCCATGGACTCGGGACCTCGGTTTTACGTCTCATCCGAAAGACGGCATATCTCCATTATACCTCGTGCTCATTGGTATAATGCCTGCGAGCTGTGATATGCTACTGACCCTAGTAATCTACGGTGCTTCGCTGCAGGCTGTACGGGCTCTACGACGGTGTTTCCCCAGCGGTCACCCATCCAAGTACTAACCGTGCTCGACCTTGCTTGGTTGTCATTATCGCTTCAGAAGCGTTCCACTACAAAGCTGGGCCGACGCCCATATGTGAATTATGAATCCCATAATAATTTAATTTAATCTATCCTCTTGTCGTTCCCAGCTCTTTAGCCAGAACTACTCTAAACAATTTTTCTATTCTACTCTCACGAATATTATTTTTGTCAATTTATTTTTCCATTTAGTCCAGGATTTTCCAATAAAACCAAATTTTGAAAACCTGCAGACGACTGACTGTCCTTCCCACTATATGAAAGAAAGTTCTGGTCTAATATTTTTTTAATGGGTTATCGTAATTGACTGGTCAATAATGAAAGCAGAGATGATGGTCTCCTCCCTTTCGATTCCTTTTAATCGGTTAACATTCCCAAATACGATCAGCTGTTTCCCCTTTATATATCCACTTGTATTTTATGATGCTTTTTCTCATTTATCTATTGGAATAATTGTTGGGGGATTGCTTTCAACATTATAAACTTTGATTGACATTCTATGGATTTATTGTTTCTACCAACGATTCAATAAAAAATTAAGTTATCTTTTCTAATATGAACACAAACATATTATCCAATAAAATTATACTAGAATTGAAATGAGGAAATCATTGGTATTTTCAAATACGTCAAATAGTATGAATTAGTTTTTTTTTCTAGCTGTTTTATATTATTTCCAGTTCAAGCAAAAATTGCATTTATTCTATACAGAATTTCCCAAATGTGATGGATTTTACCTCCGACTGATTTCTTGTCAATTCAAAAGAATTAGTTTCATTTTTTTTATATGATAGGTTATATACAGTGCGTCCATAAAGTAACGCATAAATTCATTATTAGCTAAATAAACAATAATATTAGAAATTTCCGAAACAGGTCGATTTTTGATTTTAATTCACTATTTTTTCAAATTATAATCCAATATACAGGGAGGACCACCTTCGTGTGATGACGTAATCACCATTTTTTTCAATGGAACCCCCTCTTTTTTTCCAATTTCCGGATATCCCCTGCTAAGATAATTTCAAAAATGTCGCTTCAAATTGGTACAAGGTGGGCAAAAGTGCGTCCATAAAGTAACGCATAAATTCATTATTAGCTGAATAAACAATAAAATTAGAAACTCGCGAAACAGATATGATGTTAATTTACTATTTTTTCAAATTATAATCTAATATACAGGGTAAACAACGTCATCACCATTCTTTTTTAATGGAACCCCCCTTTTTTCAATTTCTGGATTTACCTTTCTGAGCTGATTTCAAAAATGTATAAGACATTTCTTCAAATTGGTACATGGTGAGAAAAATAAAAAAAAATTATGAAAATAATTGTTTATGAAAAGTTATACGTTAGTTGGTAAAAAATACTGTCAAACAATAAAAATATTTGTATGGTTCAGGGGGTTGGATCACTGATCAAAGCTGTTAGAAATAATACAGGGTGTTTTTGCATTTGGCCCACCAATTTAAAGCAACGTGTTACAAATTTTTGGAATCAGCTCAGCCAGAGAAATCCGGAAAATGAACAAAAGGGGGTTTCATTTTAAAAATTTGGTTATGACGTCATCACACGAAGGTGGTTCATCCTGTATATTAGATTATAATTTTAAAAAATAGTAAATTGAAATCAAAAATCGACTGGTTTCGGGAATTTCTGATATTATTGTTTATTTAGCTAATAATGAATTTATGCCTTACTTTATGGACGCACATTTTTGCCCACCCTGTATCAATTTGAAGCAGCATATGATACATTTTTGGAATTAGCGCAGAAAGGGAAATTCGGAAATTGAAAAAAAAAGAGAGGGTTCCACTTGAAAAAAATTGTGATGACGTCATCACGCGAAGGTGTTTTACCCTGTTTCGGAAATTTCTAATTTTATTGTTTATTTAGCTGATAATGAATTTATGCGTTACTTTATGGACGCACTGTATTATAAAATACAACTGATTTTGAATTATATTTTGAACAACAGAGGGTCTTGCGTCCTGCTTAAGACGTTCCTTTGAAAATTATAAACAATCTGTACCCAAATCAACATTATCGTAAGAGGGAAAATTTCATATTTCTATTGCACATTTTCATTAAATTTTCCCAATTCTTGTTATTGAATTATTGATAGATATTAAATTTGCTGTTCTTATTGAATATCAATACATCGTTTAGAATTGATATATAATTTCGATCTTCAAGATAAATTCTAAATCCGTCTTATTTGGAACACCCAGTAGCGTCTCCTAAAAACTTTTTTCCTGGTATTTTTAAGAATGAACTGTTAATTTCCAATTACAATTTCGCAAGTTGGATATGAGGAATAAATTATTATTATTATTTTGACGATTAACTGGGAAACTTTTTTCTACTTCAAATTTGGAAGTTTCATTGATCAGTCCAATTGAATAATTTAGAAAAATATTATTGACGAGAATATTTTTTTGAAACTTCCAAAAATACAGCTTAAGAAATAGGTAATCTTAACTGTCACTCGAAACTCATTTTCCCGGATGTAACCCAAATAGGGGAATAAATCCTGTCGTAGGTCACGACAGACCATCAAGAGAAAGTACTTAAACGGCTTCATACACCTTCCTACCTTTTAAGACACCAGGAAGCGATGGGATTTTCCTAGCAAAAGGACAAAACGAAGTTCTAACACATTTATTTGACTAAATACTAAAAGCATGGAGAAGGTCAATTCCAAAAGCTGGAAAAAGAATCTTGACAAAACCAAAATCCTTCAGACCAATAATTAGTCAACCATCTTTTGTGCTTAAAACGATGGAGAATGCTATTGACAATTATATTAAAACGTAAATCCTAGAGAGACTATCTCGCCACCCACTCGCCATCAACCGTGCAGGCAGATCTACGAAGACTGCACTGGTACAGCTGACAAAGGTACTGAAGATAACCAAGAAACTGTCTGACATTAGACGAGCTCCTGTGAGGTCTGTTCTCATGACAACCATCAAAAAAATTGAGAATACTTTTTGTGACATCGTACAAAGGGGACTAAACTATACGAGTAGCTGGTATAGGCAGGTGGGACTGAACATCAACCCAACCAAAATCATCTTAATAGCCTTCGATAGGAAAAGAAAATTTAAACTTAATATGGTTAAACTTGATGGAAGAGAGGTTGAATAGAATCAAGAAGTCAATGATCCAGGTCTGACTCTAATTGAGAACCCTTTTGGAACAAACAAGAAAATATTGCTCGAATAGTGTGCAGGAACCTGACAGGGAAAAATTGGAGTTGTAACCTTCTGTAGATCCCGTGGATGAACAGAAGATGAGATGTATAGAATCCAAACAAGCCTTGAGTAATTGTGTAATTAGTTATAAAATGATATGGAAATGCCTAGAAATATTCGATTAAGTTGAGAAGAACACCATCGTCACCTTACTGTGAATTCTAGGACACACTGGAATAGGGGAGAATGACATAACAGATGAACTAGCAGAGAGAGGGGCTGGAATACCTCTTTGGGAACCGGGACCCTTTTGAGGTATAAGCACCAATGTAGTACTTGAAGAAATAGACAATGCAAAAAAAGGAACGATCTATTGGGGCTAGCACAATCAAAGATATTTCTGGGTAACTACAACCGGGTGAGAACAAATCAATACCTGAACCAGAGTTCTGATACGTGTCCTAACAGGACACTGATGTTTGGAAAAAGAAGCTCCTATTGACTATAGGAGACTGCTGAATATAAGAGGATCACTTTCCTAAACTGAAGCCTAAAATTCCTCCAGGAAATAGGATTGAATGAAATACTAGTCTCTGAGACTTTCCTCAGGAACTAAGACTACTACCATTCCAATAAACATACATATAGTAGAAGCCAAGCAAACATCACTTTCTCTCCGCACTCCACATTTAACAACACTACAAAACGATGGCATTTTAGATACCTACTAATAATTGTTAACTGAAGTCTAATTGTGTGCCCTCCTGCACAATATGGCTGTCAAATGTTCTTTATTAATCTATTATAGACCATTCCAGAATGATGTCACTGACAGGACGGCCATATTGTGCTGGATGACGACCGAATCGATTAGTTGGAGTTGAACCTTGTGTGTTTTCGCATGTACTGTAAAGTAATCTAGCTTATAGTGTAGTATAAAGACAAAGAAGATCCTTTAATTTATGTTGTTCCAGAAGAGAAAATATTTTCGCGATTAGGTACACGATATTCTTATTAACTGTGGGCATGGTTCTAGGGATAAAATGATTTACGTAATACAGAAGAAGTATGTTATTTCTAGACCTTGTGTAGAATTATTCTTAAAATCGTGTAAAACTTAAAAAAACTCAAGCTATCGCTAAAGTCGTTGTAAAATCAATTACATCCAAATATTTTATGACCAGATGTCAAGTGGATTTAATAGATTTTCAATCTATCCCAGATGGAGAATACAAATGGCTTTTAAATTACCAGGACCTTGCTACAAAGTACCTTTGCCTTAGACCATTGCGCTCCAAACATGCGGTCGAAGTCGCTGAAGAAATTTTAAAGATATTTTCGCAATTTGGTGCACCTTCTATACTGCAAAGTGATAATGGGCGCGAATTCTCGAATAGAGTTGTGGAGGAATTGAAAATCTTATGGCCGAAGTTGTGCATAGTCCATGGGAGACCTCGACATCCAGAAAGTCAGGGGAGCATCGAGAGCTCTAATCAATAAGTGGAACACATATTGAGGGCGTGGATGGCGGACAACAAATGTACAAAATGGTCAATCATTTTGTTCAGTGGCAGAAAAATAGCTTACTTCATAGAGTCCTAGACCGATCTCCGTATAAAGCAGTTTTTTGTAACGAGCCCAAATGCGGCTTGGCTTCCACAAATCTCCCACCTCAAGTTATTGGAACAATTACCACGGAAGAGGAGCTCGAGAAGCTAGAAGGTGAAATTGAGAAATTAGAAGAAGCTCAAACAGAAATTGAAAGTTGATTCTGCACAAGAGGATGAAAATCAAGAACCAGCCGCTACTGAAGCTGGCGATGAATCAGCATTTACAATACCAGAAGAATCTTTAACAGAAAATAAAGATGCTATGGATACCGACATTCAAAGTGAATTTAATTGTGGCAATGCAAACATTGAAGACTCGACAGTTGAATTGGACTCTCTTAAAATAACTTGTCTTGTATGTGAAAAGGATGTTCATGCGAAAAATGTACAGTCCTTAATCATCAGACATGTGCTGTTGATGGGAAGTTTTGTAAATTTTGTATATGTGAGAAATAAATAAGACTGGAGCAAGAAAAGTGTTATGAGGGACAGAAATGTCAAGCCGAAGAAATGCTTTTGGTTTCAAAGAAACGATTTCCATAAATTGGCATAGGAGATTGTGTCCTGGTAAATGTTGATAAAGTAGATCGGAGTCCAGGCGATCCACCGAATTTAGTAACTGTTGTTACTGATATTAAAAACGGAGTTAACCAAGTTGGTACTACTAATGGGATCATTAAATCCTGGTTCAATAGAACAGATCTTAGATTAGCAACATCCAACTTCATGGCGACGGCTCAGGTAAACATGAGCAAACTTCTATCTGTCAGGGAAGCTGTATCTGCAGAATCATTGTTCCAAGGGCAAGGCTATACAAAATGTGCATGTCTCCGATTTTCACGAAATGACGGATTTCGTTATGCGACCACGACATATGTACTGTTGAACAATCGCTTCTAAAGATAACCCAATCAATAAAAAAACTTTGGTATCAAAATAATGTATATGCAAAATAGCTTTCTTGGGTTTAGACGTCCCTCGATGTAGATTTTTGTGTTGAAATTTTCATAAAGAAGCCACCAATTAACGACGGTGAAATAATCATTGTCTGAAATATAAGTAGTCGCGTCGTTTGTGACTTTTCTTCCCACAAAAATTTATAATCAAAACTGTTTTTTTTTTAAAACAACAAAGCATTTTCTTCTTTGATTGTCAAAGTGCCCAAACAGCTGAGTAGCAAATGCAAAGAACTTGTGACTCCATTAGTTAACTATTTTAAACAAGAAAGGAATAATAATGACCCTTTGTTGCCCATAAATGCTGCAAGAGTAAATATGCGAATAAAACTTTACTTACTCAGTTATAACCTAACCACTTTTTTTGTAGAATTCCTTAATTCGTGATATTTATTGATAAATGTAATTAACAAAAAACACAAATGGAAAAAAAAAACTATAAAATTATAGATAATTTTGTAGTTTTTTTTTAATATATTGTGAAAATTTACACATTTACGGTTTTTATTTACTTCAGTTATTTTCTGTTAATTTCCATATTTCATGAACAATCTGACAACGCTGCAAATTTTCACAATGATGACGTAAACGCAGCTTTATTTGGCTTTTACTATACATATTATATCTTTTACGTCAACCATTTTGATGGATTTTATAGAAATTATTTTATTTTCAAGAAAACTATTTCACCGACCAATTTATCCTCAAAATTATGATACAGCGTGCTGAATGAATAAAAAGATAATTATAAATACAGAACGTTTTTTAAAACTGTTCAAAAAAGAGCAACATTATTTTAAAATTCTTTTCGGTCCATGCATAATAATGTTGGCACAGTTTTAAAAAATGATATGTACATTTGAAATCCTTTTAACTTATTATTTTTAATTATAATCCGTATTTTTTTTTAAATTACCTAATAGCAAACCATCGATTTTTCTAAGAATAAAAAACACCTTTTCAAATCCAACCAAAAACTGATTCATACTGTTTTTTTTTTCAAAATTTATATAGTCTCGTAATAGCAGACGTGAGCACAAAATGACATTGAATACGCATATAATAAGATAAATATTATGTATATTATATTTTAATACCTATAAAGTTCATAAGAATCGATTTGATTCATTTTGTACTCACTCTATATAATAAGTAAAGCTTAAAAAATTATACATATATTTATTTTTTGCCGTTCACAGTTCACAGTACACATGCTCTTTAAAATTCTAGCGATATGTAAAACTGACAAAAAAATAAAACAGCCATCCATATTCATAGGTACTTTTTTTTCTTCATTACGTTACACGAACTAATTATTTTACGTAACAACAATTAGACACGCACTAAAATCTTTATTGCTTTTTCAATGATATGTTTCCAGTTTGCTTATTGCAACAATATTTTTCCATTAACACATTTATTTTCAATCAAAAATTATTTAATTTTAACATACTTTTAACGCGATAAAGCTTTGGATAAATATAAAATATTCTAAATAATGGAATGATCAAAGTTTACCGCGAATTTTGACAGGAAATACAGTTTTAATCTGAGAATAATGTTTAGCGTTTGCCGCCTTCAAGCGGTGGTTAACTATTGGGAGAAATGACACAGTCAATAAATCAAAAACTTATAGGATCTCTTGTTAGTAGAAGGTGGGTCACTAGACTACAAATTTCAACTTTCATTTTAATGATGGCCGCCTGTCACACGTCAAAAGAGAGGGAAATACGCTTAAACAAATCAACCCGCAGTAACAAATAAAATCAATAGCATAAATAAAACAAAAAAGTGATAATTATACTATACAGATACATTCAAACACAAACGGAACATAGGGATTTTAAGCATTGTATCAGAACTGCTTTTGAACTAGTCGACCAACATCCAGCTTCAACAGATTAAAAACACGATTATTACAATCGTTTATTTGGACACCTATAACATATCGTACAATTCCCACCACTCCTTATTCTCAACTGTGGGTGGTCCTTAATTAGCAGTCAGTAAACAGCAGTAGGTAGGTAGAGTACAATTCAAAGAATCTTATTTTGTTTTATTTACGAATTTATTTTTATTTTGAAAGCCGTTATTGCCAAAAGAAATCAAAACATATTATCTTAACTCGAAACATTAATTGTTAAAGATTATTTAACAATTAATTTTCGATTTTAACAACATAAAACGTGAGCATATTGTTTCAATATGTAGCGACGTTCACTACCCCCATCAAATAATTATTCAATACTAAATCGCAGTTCGTACATAACTAACAAATTTTGGAAGGAGAATGGGCGGGGTTTCCTACATTGGTCTGAATCCAGCTGTCCAGATCAATACTCGATATTCATTGAAGTGGACTTATAGAAATGTTTTGATATTTAGATCGGACAATACATTAAATCCCTATGTTCCGTTTGTGTTTGAATGTATCTGTATACATAAAGTCTAAGATACAATGTAGATACTATGCGTGATATGGCCTTTCGTGAAAAAATGCCTTCATCAATCTTCGGAGCTTATTGTATGTATTAAAACAATTTTAATTATAATAGTTCAATACTATTAAACGCTTTACAAAATTAGAAAAATTTATTTCCAAAGAGCAGACCGTCCACTAAGAAGCAACAACTACTTCTCGGGCTATATGCCCCGACAGACATTGAATTACACTTCTAATGTCTGTCGGGGCATATAGCCCGAGAAGTAGTTGTTGCTTCTTAGTGGACGGTCTGCTCTTTGGAAATAAATTTTTCTAATTTTGTAAAGCGTTTAATAGTATTGAACTATTATTTTTTGACGTCTATAGATCACGCTTTACTTATATGACAATTATTTACAGGTAACTGTAATTAAGTAAATTAATTATAATGGTAGATGGTTGAAGAATTTGTTGGCATTGAAGGTGATACCAGCGATGGGCACTGTTAAGTTAACATCAAAACTCTTCCTTCTTCTTTCGGGGTAACCTAACTACGAATATTGGTCTTGTGTGTCATTATTTGTAATTTGAAAATAGAATCGAAGAGGTACAAACTTAAAAAGCCACAGAAAGGTGAAACATGGCGAGGGTAAAAGAGAAGTACCTACCTAAGTTATTAATGTGGTAGAAGAATCAAGCTGTTTAGATACAGATTCAATGGCAAAGCAGGCAGAAGTGTTCATATCTGCAGAGCATTGAAGGGTATCGTCAAAATGTAAGCCAATAAACTCAATCGAATATGCTGATATTATCGAATAATTGTTCAGTTTGAGAGGTTGTAAAATTCCTCTTTGGATGTAATAGAATGTAAAGATGTCATTATATCTGAACGACTCCAGTTTACCCTAGTGTTATCAGAAAATGAAATGAATTCACCATTCATTTGTCAAGTCGAATGTTCCGACACTCATCGATAGGTGCTGCTAAAAATTGCAATGTTGATTCGACGTCACATGTCAAATATCCAACGTTTCGACACTCATCGATAGATGGTGCTGGAATTTGTATAAAAAAGGGCGACGCAGGCAGGTAGTGTAGTGCACAAATTTCTGCGACAGATTGGGCCTGTGGGGTGTGATACGCCAGTGCCAAACAGCCATATAAGGCATGTATGTAAATTAGGGTGACATTCACTGAGACCTAAAAGATCTATTGTGCCCCCTTACTTCTACTTAGTTCCTGAGGAAAGTCTCAGAGACTAGTAGCTCCTTTAGTCCTATTTCCCGGAGGAATTTTAGGATATATGCAGGCTTTAACTTAGGTAAATGTCCCTCGTCTATCCAGTAATCTCCAAGGTATTGTGCCCTAGGATTCTGAATTGCTGTGTAATTCGCAAGTATGTGAATGGAGGTTTCTTCTTGGCAGCCATATTAATGAAGGATCCGAAGTGAGATCGACCTTCACTCATCTGCTTACTGGATGAAAATAATATTTGAACAAATAAAATATGTATCGATATGGTTGCCGTAAAAAAATGTTCATTGCTGTAATTAATTGAAATTTAACAAATAACTTTTTTCAATTTTCCCTGTTTTGCTTGCCAAACGACCAAATTTGAATGGAAAGTATACAACATACGCAATATATACCAGTTAAGCAAATTACTTTTTTTTGGTTCCTAGTACCTGGTTGCGTGTTCGAACATGTAAGTTGATATTAGTTATAACACTCATCTGTTTACTGCTTGAAAAATGTACAAAAAAAAAGTCAATTTCATTGCGAAAAACCGTTAATAAAGTAGGATTGCCAGGCTGTCAAATTGAAAAATTGGAGCAACCGACGATGCGTGACATAGAAAAGGAAACAGAAAAACAGCTGCGCGCGACTCAGTCGTTAAATGTAAGAGAGTGCGCATGCATTCTACGCATAATAAAGAAGAAGGACAATACTAGTAGACCGAGTGCGAATATAGTTTACTTTCCTTGGTACTCATTCATTAATTCATTCGTTTGGGTTTCGCTCAAGAACCACAATTCTTGACCGTTCGCAACACTCAAGGTTACTCGCTCCCTAACGAATTCGTTAAAATACAATTCTTGAGCGCTATCTCCTTTGCGCATTCGCTTGATAGTGTTCGTTATGCAGCGAGCACATTTTTGTACGTGATAACCATCGATAATTTTTATATTTATACTGAAAGTGATAGCGAGCGTATAGTTAATGGAAAATTTAGAGTTGGCGGAAATAGAACAAAATTTCCGGGTTCCGCCCAATCTTTCGAATTGATTTAGTCCACTCTTCCACGGAATCTTCGAAGTTATTTGTGCATGAAGTTACCACCTATTATTTGATCCTTCCCTTGCAAATATTCCAAAATCATTTTTTTGCTCTTCCGAAACTATTCCTCCGCGTCCCTGTAGTTCATTATTATTAATGTTTCGATTCATTTCTTAATCTAATCTTACATTATAGCCTTTTTGTAGCAACTTTATTGCAGGCAATATAAATTGCATGCAAAATTGAAAACCAGTCTTCTTATATTTAAGCCTATTTGTTGCAAATTTCCAAGATTTTTTTGACATTTGACATTATTATTATCACATTAATTTTAAGGTCGGCAGATAATTTTAGAAGTTAGGGGGTTTACAACCAAAAAAAAATATTTATAACATAAATAAAAAGTATGGTGATGATTCTTCTTCTACTTTTTATAGTCGGTCATTATACAGAACGACCAACACAATAATTATGTTGTCAAAATCTAAAATCACTAAAAATGTGTAAAGTTGCGCGTGAATAACCTTGAAAAAAAATTTTTCAAGCCTGAAAGTTGCAGTGAAAATGTCCGAAACGCATGCGTAATTATTATTCAACAAAGGCCAGCAATTTCTTTAAAAAGGCTGTAATGTAAGATTAGTATTACAGACATACATAAAACATAGCCATAAAATTGGAATAATTTGACAGCGTCAAGAAGAGAGAAAGCTTTATTTACGGTATTGCCAAATTTCTCATTTCGCTTAAGGACGCCCTTTAACGAATCACCTCAAGAATTGCATTGAAGTAAAGTCTTCGCTAACTACTGTCAAGAATTGGGCTCCTGGCACTTAAGCCGAATCCTTGTACCGTTTCCCATGTTATCTACTTCCATTCCAGAAGCTTCGTGTCTTCTATGAAGGCCACTAGTTGGACTGGAGGGATTTTCTGTAATTGTAATGGTTGTATTAATTCCTCTCCAAAGTACTTCCGTCTAAGTATTTGTGAGTTCCCGCAGAAGCAGAGTAGGTATGTGAGTAGGTGTCTCATCATCAAGTTCACATTTTCTGCACATAGGTTCACTAGCGTTGCCCCTTTTGTGCAGATGTTTCCTCAGGGAGCAATGTCCAGTCACCAGGTCGGTAACTGTATTCAAATGTCTCTTACCCAGTTTCAATAAGCTGGTTGAGAGTTCCTTGTCTACCTTGTTCAGTAAACTCTTTATATGGAGGTGTCCTTGGGTCAACTTCCATTTGAGTTGGTGTTTCATATCTAGCCAGTTCCCGATTTCCCCTCTTATGCAATCTTTTGTGATTCTACAAAACGGTCCTTCAGAGCCTTCTTTAACTAACTGGTCCGCCATTTTATTACCTGCAAACCCCCCATGTGCCGGCACCCATATTAGAGACACTCTGTTGTCTCTTGCCAGCCTGTTAAGGGATTCTTTGCAGTTTTCACCAGTCTAGACCTAGCTGCTGTATTACATATAGCTTTAAGCAGAGCCTGGTTGTCAGTGAATATTTCAATTTTTTATCCGGTATATATCCTCTTCTGATGATTTTATCAATACAGGCTCTTTCTAGGTCCTTTAATACCAGCCCCAGTGCCATGGTTTGTTTTGGAGCCATCGGTGAACCAGATGATTTTTCCAGAATTATCTGGGTGCATCACCTGTTCCCTAGATGGGATGATGTTGTTCACTCGCTCAGTAAATATATTCTCGGGTGTCATGCTATTAAAACTTATGTGGTACTATACAGTGCTGAATAAAATATTCTCCTATGTAGCAAGCAGATGGATGAAGGTCGACCACCCTACTTCCAAATTAGTACCTAGGTCTCTATTTTTGCTATTTCTGTTTTTATTTTATCTTAGAATTAGCATTTTTAAAGCAAGCTTTGATTTTCTAGTTAATAATTATTTTTGAGAAAAAAGTACCTATGAAAATGAGTTTTTCATTTAAAAATGATTGTTTCTTACAATACTTGATTGCATAATATTAACCTGTTTAGTTGTTCGCTTGTTAATTATTCAATATTGACCGTTTTAAACTACATAAAAAGAAAATATCAATTTTATTCAAATGATAGAAATTCACATATGATAAATATAATATACCGTTCATTCGTTTTAAAAACATCAAATATCTTATGATGCTAACATAGATATATTATATCGTTTATATACTCTGAATACACTTTCTTAAACAGCAACAATAAGATCGTGAGTGTGGTGAGAAAATAACAAAAAATTGGTTTAAAATAAAATTTACACAGGATCTTAAAGAAAATTTCAAAATTTTTATACTTAGAACTAATTTGAAGTTTGTTTATTATTTCAAATAGTGAAACAAAAGCTTTGAGCTTCTGAGCTTCAAAAAAGTTCCTAACAATATTTCAATCTACAATTCTTTATAAAAGGAGTTGTTAGTACAGTAGATGCCTTCAAACAAGATTTTTTATGAAAAGCTAATGGAATGCGTTGAGGACTTTTACGAACTTGCATTTTTCTTTAATTCACTATGTATCTTCTCTCTAGTAATCGACCCCAATCCTTAAAATATTAGAAAACTCATTAAAAATTAACGACTCTGATGAATTAACAGCTTAAAACCGTTAAATGAATCCTAGACGTTCAGAATCAGCAGCACCAAGTATTGATTTATAATTTTTGTGATATAAAAATTGACCTGATGTGTTTTATTTCACACATTTAATCAACTGTATTGGCTCTTGATTAAAATCAACAGATCTTTGTTATTTTTCATTCGATTCACTTGTACATTGAACGTATCGAAATTTTATTCCATTCTGATCCATTTAGAAAATCACCTTTAACTCGAGTATTAATTTCAAGGAATAGAATAGCAATCCACACTTTTCCATACCAAAAATATCTACAGCAGCTCTAACATCATGTATACATGACTAGCTACTTCTTTACTGACCATAGGACTTGAAATGCATGGGCATCGTTGCGCCGATAATACACACTCCCTTCTCAAAATTACGTCAAGGCACATTGACGTGAACGAAAATGTGGGTGATCAGTGAATGGAAAAACACGAAGAAAAGGAATGCATCTGGCAAGCCAAAATGGGTGTATTCGTTACGAAAATGTAGAGATGGGAATACCGTAAACAACATATCAGCAGAACCCTGGTACACCGCAACTACCTTTTTCGCATTGCAGGCAACAGTATGATGATTATTTTGACCACATTTGTTACATTGCTTACTGAAGGCAAAACAGTTTCGATGTTTATGCTTGAATAGTTTCGGTCTCTGAAGATGAATATCGAAACGTGTGTAACGAGTATAGTGTCACTGTTGGTGTAGCTTGTGTTCGGTATTGATGTTTATGTCTAGTTTGACACTTCCAAGAGCCATGTAGCTGTAGTGTTTGTCGCCGATGAATTAGACAGTTTTTTATGAGAATGCGGATGCGGATTTTGAAGCCATACATTGTTCATTAATTCGAACGTTTGGGTTGAACTTAACAACCTCGGTACTCAATTTAAATATATGTAACCATATCCAAAGGTTTCTACTTCCTTTCCAGTATCCTACGTATCCTGTAGCTATTTCTTCCTTTAGTTACCATTTTCTGCATAGAGGTTCACTTACTTTTCCCTTTTTGTCCAGATGTTTCCTTACGTTGATACCCAGCACAATTCTCACTAAAATCAATTATTTTCCAGGGTACCGAATTCATAACACGCTGCCTATGTACGGAGATGCGTCAAAATGAAATCAAATCCCTGGTCCCCTTTAGAAGCACTCATAAACACAAAATTAGCAAAAACTGAATTATAAACAGGCATGCAATAATCTTTAAACTTCTTCACTATGGTCTCAAATTTCTTTTGATCTTCTTTGTTCACATTGAAGAATATCAAATACCTCCAATTCATCATCAATTAATATATTCAGCATAACTGCAGTTTTCACTTCTGGTTTGCTCTTCTTTCACTGGCAATTAGGTATAATTCAAACTACAAACCAAATACCTTCAGATAGATTTGAAACAGAAAAATCCATGGGACTGGACAAGTGGAACGATTTCATTGAGGTTTTTCTGTTTAACCTGCAGACCTGTACTGAGGATATGTGGAGGTCTCAAAAGAAAAAGAAGAAGACATACATCTGGAATCATCTAGAACTGTCATCGAAAAGTCTAGAAATGTCATCGAGAAATCGAGAACAGTCTGGAACAGGTGAAAAGTAAAAAAAGCGGGACAATTGACATTAGTTAGTTAGTTTTGTGGTATTAGAAATTAGAGTTGTGTGTTTTGGTGATGAGACGTTATTTGTATTGAAACATGGAAGTTGAAGTTGTAGAAATAAAGAAAGTTTAAGATAGTAAAAAGGAGTAACATTGATGAAAGCGGTGGGATCTAATAAATATTTGTATCTGCTCATGGTAAATAATAGAACCACCGTATACGACATAGACATGGATGCTTCCGGACCCCCAGCATGGTTTTTATTGATGGAAGAGGAGAAAGTAAGATACAGGAAGGAGGAAGATGCAGAGAAAAAAAGACGTGAGGGGGAGAAGGAAATACGCAGAAAGGATGAAGAAAAGGAGAAGGAAAGACGCAGAGATGACAAAGAAGAGGAGAAGGAGAGACGTAGAAAGGAGGAAGAAGAGGGGAGAGACGAAAAAAGGAAGAAGAGGAGAGACGTAGAAAGGAGGAAAAAGAGGAGAAGGAGAGACGAAAAATGAGGAAGAAGAGGAGGAGAGACGTAGAAAGGAGGAAGAAGAAAGGAAGGAAAGGCAGGAGGAGGAGAGGCGTAGATAAGCAGATGTAGAAATTACGAATGGCCTAACACAAATTCAGGAAACATTAAAGCTGGAGGTAGGAAAGCTTAATAATAGAGTAGACCAATTAGAAAAACAACAAGAAAATTTAAAATCTAATTTAGGAAAGCAAATTAGATATGAAATAGTTAATTTAGAAAGAAGAATTCGTATCAAAGCTTCAGTAACTAATATTGAAATTGAAGGCGTGACCTCGTCCTCTTCTATAATCGAAACTGGCCCCATTTAAAGTATAGTGTCTCAGAGCCACTATAGCAAGACCCTGAGACCACCCACATTTGATAGCCAAACGGCATGGAAAACTTATCAACTCCAATCTGAAGCTGCGGCCAGAGCCAATGGTTGGACTGAGACAGAGATGGCGGCTTCATTAATAGTGTCACTTTGTGGGCAGGCAGCAACCGTCTTGCCGTTTCTGATGCAAGACACGCCCAATTATGCGTCCCTCGTACAGGTTTTAGAGACACGGTATGTCCAACAGCAGGTATGCCAGAGTCAGCTAAAAGTCCGCAATCAAAAATCAAATAAAAGCCTACAGGAATTTGAGGCCGATATTAAAAGATTGTTGCATCTTGCCTATCCCCAGGCTCCTAAAGATTTCCTAGAGCAAATCGGAACACAGGCATTTGTTGATGGATTACAAGATGTGGAAATGCAACAAGCTCTCCGGCTACAACACCACAAAAAGTTGAATGAAACTCTGATTGCAGCTCAGGAATATGGGGCAGCAAAAAACATCAAAATCTTTCCGTCCCAAATTGAGAGAAATAAGATTCCAAGAAAACGAAGAACTTGGAGAATGGAGAACTATAACAAATGAAGCCAGGACAGATGAAAGATTATAGTCGCACTGATATAAGAGGAGTAGTCCACCTCGTCAATAAGATTAAACACAGCTCTATTGAGCTAGCCATAATCCCTCGGGATTGAACGGCCATGATGATGATGATGAAGATTCCAAGAAAACGAAGAGAACTTCCACTAGCCACCCACAATCTACTCTCTCACAAAACTTGGAAATACAGCAAACTATGCGACGTAACAATATTTCATTTGACATATATTTATGAAGTAAATTATGAAAGTTGTACAAAAGGTCCTAGCGACTTTAATGGACATAAAGGAATAATTTAACAATTTTTCCATGTACATAACGTAAAACATAGCCCTCCGTGAGGAGAAATTACTGAGAGCAGATAGCTCTTGGTGTACACCGATAGTTTAAAAATACCCTTAGAGGCTTTGGTGCAGAATTATACAATATTTTTGGACAGCGAGGCGGCTTTGAAAGAACTTAGATCTTACCATGTAATGTCGAAGCTGGTATTAAACTGTCAACCCTAAATAGGACAAGTGTCTCTAGCCATTTTGTAGAAAAGCTAGACTCCTCTTCAGGGTAGAGAACCGCAGGTGGTTTTATTGGACCAGAACCTGCCTTTGATGTTTCATTAAGTTTTGCCAACCAAACATTTAATACCTGAACTGCATGAAGAGTTCATTTAAAGGCATTTATACATCCTCTCCTCCAAACAAATGTTAGAATATAGCAAGAATTACTAATGTTGTCTAACAGACCAATGTCGTCTGAATTGTGATAAGACTTGGACTGTCGGAAAATCCGACTTGAATGTGATCAAACAGCAAAACGTATATTGTGTGCCTGCCTCGCCGTGGCCAAAATCAGGAATCTGATATTTAGAAGGTCTCTCTTTTGTCCTCAGGCCTGGAATGTAGGATAGGAGCAGCAATGGACTCTTGCATGTCGTAGTGGAGTGCCTAATAGACACTCGACAAATACCTAACCCAACCCAAACTGAATTTTTCGAAAATAGCAGAGCCAATTTGTTGAGATAGAAAATATTTCAGTGAAATTATTAAGCTCAAAGCTTATATTTCCAACTTTTCAAAGTCATTCCGCTAATAAATTCAGTAGTATCTGCCATTTTTCTTTTCAACAAATATAACAAATAAAATGCAAATTTATTTATAATAAAATCCTGTGTCATCATTAAAAATAATAATGTAAATGTGCGTTTCCATCAAACACTTCCATAAATTCACATATATATTATGTACAAATTGTTATATATTTTTTTTATCCATTTAGTACAAAAAATCCAGTGTTATAAATATTTATATATTTCTCTGTCGATAAAGTAAATAAATTATCGAAAGAACACAGGAAATATACCCTGCTACAAGCATTTTTGTAACTAAAGTTACAAAAATCGATTTAAAAGACAAAAATAAATTTTTTAATTAAAATATTTAGAAGAATTCACTTTACAAAATACAGTAACTGTGAAAAGGCGTTTTAAAGCTGGAAACAATAAATTTTCTTATCTAGTACATAGCAAAATATATTTAAACATTTCAATATTTTCAAAATGTTTCGTTCAAATCTACTGGTATAATAAAAATTAACTTTGAGCACATTTATATATACCTTATGACGAGCAATATGTACCCAGTATACACATAATAATATGCACCCAGTATACACATTGTTTCGCAAAAATAATATAAAGCGTTGTTTGCCGAACTTGAGCTGTGAAAGTTGCGAAAAAAATTATTCAAATTAAAGATGGCTACCAGTAGATTCAAATGTGGCTGTGTCTAATACAACGTACACAGAAACCATATTTCATTTCACCGCGAGTAATTCATTGAAGATAAAACAAAACAATTGTACAGGGTAATTTATTTCGATGGCACAATAGGCATTATGGGAAAACCGATCAGAATAAATATGTGGAAATTTGTAATAAGGGGTATCCGGCATTGGTCTATCAAATGAAAATCCACTCGACTTCAGGTACTCCAGGTTAAACCGGAAGTTGTGGCCAACCCTATTTATTTTTTTCAAACATTTTTCCAAAGATGTTATGTGCTTCTTACAATCCGGCAACGCCGTGCGAAAATAGTATTACCGCAAACTCCAAACGAACTCAATTGGTGAAGATCGGTCCGTTGCTATGCAACCACCTGACTTGCTATTGGCAAACGCGTGCCTGTGTTTTTGTGTGAATAACAAGAGTTTAAAAATAACAGTTGAACATCAATATTTTCAATAAAATAAATGTTATCTCGAAAACCTTGTTATAATGAGTTGTTAGTAATTGTGTCAGCAATTCGAAGGGTTTAGACTGTACGGGGTGTTCCATTCAAATTAACAAAGTTGACTGCAGGTATAACTGGAAGTCACCATAAGTCGAGCGTATTTGCATTCGATAGAACAATGTCGGATACAAATTTTCAGATACTTATTCTGATCGGTTTTGCCACAATACTTCATCTGACATCGAAAAAAATCACCCTGTATATTGTAGAAAAAAAAAGTATGTGAAAGGCAAAGTTGATGCAGTTCCATTCAAATTTGCAAAGCAAAGTTTTCATTGAAGTGTAATTCAATGCCTAGCGGGGCATAAGTCTGATAACTTTGAAATGATAATTAATATTTGTTTGTTTTCGGTTAATTGTATTTTATTTTCTATAATTTATAATAAAATTATCTTCCCGTTTTTCGTGTGATATGATAAATGGTTTCCGTCAAACGGAATTTCAGCCACAACTCACTGTTCACAACAGCACCGTTCTATAAGTAAAAAATATCTTTATATGGAAAATAGAATGAAACTAACATTTCTTCTTCTTCTAACTTTCTGTTTTCGTAATGTCGTCGATCCTTCACATCAAAGAAGTTGCTAGCAACGATAAAGAAAACAATGAAAAATTCAAACATATTTTCCAAGACGTAGCGTTTGGTGCCATATTCGAAATAGCCTCTCCTACGGGACCTTCTGTCATTTCAATGTCGACTGAAAACAAAGTTATACTATTCAATATAATGTGGATACAGGGTGTTCTGTTGGAAATGGGACAAGCTTCAGATGTAGTTAGTTTGGACAAAGATAATTTCAAGTACATTTACCTCAGTAAAATTTTGTAGCTCAGAAAGGGTTACCACTTTAATAATCTTTTTAGTAATAAAATTACAGACGTATGATTTAAACTGAAAGAGATTTAATTTTAACAAAAATATATATAAAAGAGATTTCATGGTTGATTTGAACGGTTAAAGTTACGGAAATCGAAACGATTTAAGCTACAATGCTCCTCGTTCAGTTTTATCTTATTAGGGAGTTTTGAACGTTAAGTTTCGTCTTCTTTATCCTCTTCAAGTTTCTATAATCTGTAAGAATATAAAATCCAGTCCTAATCCTGAAAAACGGTTAATTGCTTATAGAATTGGAAATTTTACATTTTGGTATTATCGACAAATCACTCCAGAAATTCTGAAGGGTTGAGTTTAAATTGTTTCGTTCATATATCAATCTAAATATAGATATTTCTGTTAGTGTATTGAATGTTGCCTAAGTCATAAATGTAAATTGAGTTGCATACCTATAAAAACCTGTTAGTGTTGGTACCTCTTCTGAGGTTGGTACACTGTTATATGACAGATGTACAAATGTCATTGGTGCTTTTCCGGTTCCAAAAAACACTTTCATTAGAATCGTTTCCGACCATAGTTTAACCACTTTGTATTAAGTTTATGTTCAACATAATATTGAATAAACAATTCAATCAACAAGACTCTTCCACTCATTTGCATACGCACGCACTCCCACATATCATACCTAACAACTTCTGCCTAAAAAATTTAATTTGCTGAATATTGCTCCTGTTTGTAATAAAGTAGGACGCAATGTCCTTTCATATTTTCATATATAATATACCAGTATCCCATCTACCCATAGGTGTAGGGAGTGTGTTATATCTAATTATGATGCACACACTTTGCTGCTTAATGTTTTTTTGTTTTCAGTCATTTTTACTGCCTTTGACCAAGTATTCTTTTGTTTCTGTGAAACTGGTACTATCTCTTTATTCCACGTCTTTCTTGGTCTTCCTTTTCCTCTTTTGTTCGGTACTTTACTTCCCATATCCGTTTTACTTGTCTTTTTGGGTCAAAACATTCTAATTGGCTCTTCGATAACATTATTCTAGGAATAAATCTTCTCCAATCTGATCGTTCCCTATCCTATCTAAACGACTGACTCCTGTGAAATTTCTTAAGTATTTCATATCAGCTGCTTGTACCCTGCTTTTTTATTTAATTAGTACCCAGCTTTCACTTCCAAATATGAGTGTTGGTTTGAAGGTCGTTTTGGTATTCCGTCAATTTTGGTCTCCTACTTATTTAATTTTCTTTCTTATAACCGAAGTACTCAGGCACTTTCGATGCATTCTTTATTATTTCTTTTATATTCTCTTTTCCTATTTATCGAAATTTCTAGGTATTTGAGTTCTTCTTCCTGTTTTACATTTTCTCTGTTAAATTTCATGTGTATTCATTTCTCCTTCTATCTTCATCATTTATGTCTTAATAGTATCAATTTCCAAGTTAATTTTCTTCTTTTCCTTCGGCCATATAAATATATTTCTTTGTAAAGCTTTTGCAGTGGGTGCACGATCATGTCATCCGCAAATGCTCATTCTGACAATTTGACAGGTATTTATTCGACGGATTTCATTCTGCACGACTGTTATTACTTCATGCATAGCCAATATAAAAATGACGCATATGCAAGATTTAGAAACATGGAATAGAAAAGATGCACAAGCAATGTTTATTCTTACCTCGGCTATGAATTTAAATCAAACAACTTTAGTTGAAAGTTGTGAGTCTGCTAAAGAAATTATTAGCAAAAATTAGAATCTATTTTTGAACAAGAATCAGAAGCCAATAAAATGATGTTACATGAACGATTTCACCACTATAAAATGAATTCTTCAGACACTGTAGCTCAGCATATTGCAAAAATACAAAATTTAGCCAAGCAAATAAAGGACTCAGGTGACGATATAAGTGACACGGCTGTAATGACAAAAATTTTAAGTACTCTACCATCAAAATTCAGAAATGCTAGACAAGCTTGGTTATCTCTTGAAAGTTCAAAACAAACCATGAATAATTTGACAGCAAGGCTTTTGGATGAAGAAAACATTCTCGCAGCTTATGAAGAAGCAGAAAATTGTTCAGCAGCTACCTCCATTAAAACAAGTAATCCACAAGAAAATTATTCAAGATTTGTAGTCTGTTATAATTGTAGAAAAATAGGTCACAAAGCCAATCAATGCAAAAAAAGGAAAGCTTTCAATCAAGATACACAAACTTCAAGTATGGAAAATCGAGTGGACAATATAACAATAATCGTGACAGAGGAGGTTATCAAAGAAGTTATAGAGGTGGTTATTTCAATAGAAATTATGGTTACAATAGCAACTATTCAAATTCTAGGGATTCCGAAACAAATAAACATGCAAATTCAACTAGTGACGCAGCTGATAATTTTAACAATGAGACAGCTTTTAATACTGAAGAAAATATCACAATTTCACATACTTTGACACAAGATTCATGGATTATGGACAGCGGAGCATCAGCTCATATGACTTATAGTAAAGATTTTTTTGACAATTTGAACGCTGATTTTAAATCTAGTGTATCTCTTGGATATAATCAGGTATAATAAAAATTAAATGTAAACAGTGTAAATATTCAAACATCCTTAAAAATATGGCATGAAAGGCTGGGATATGTTGATGAAAAATATCTCTTTGATATGATTAAGAAAGAACTAAGTAGTAAAAGTTGTTAATATCAGAAATGACACAGAAGATTTTATATGTGAACCTTGTTTATCAGGTAAACAGCATAAACTACCTTTCAAACAAAGATAAAGTCCTCATATTAAGTTGGCAGCTGATGAACGAATTTTTACTGACGTATGGGGTCCCATGTCAACGCCATCTGTACAAGACGCAAGATACTTCGTTACATTCAAAGACGAACAATCAGGATACAGAGTCGCTTATTTCATACAACACAAATCAGATGTTTTTGACTGCTTTAAAACGTTTAATGCGAAAATAAAGACAAAGTTTGGGCATCCAGTAAAGATTTTACACATGGACAACAGAACAGAATATATAAACTATTTTTTTAAAAGACTATTTACATAAAGAAGGCATCGAATATGAAGTAACTGCTGTATACACAACAGAATGGTAGAGCAGAACGGGATAACAGGACATTAGTTGAATCTGCTCGCTCTATGTTGTATCAGTCGGGGGTATCAAAATTTATTTGGGCTGAAGCAATTAATACTGCTATTTATATTTTGAACCAAGTACCAACTACACAAGCCCCTCACTCAACTCCATATGAAATATGGAATAGCCAGAGACCATCCTTAGATCATGCGAGAGTTTTTGGCAGCACATTCCTGATTGCAAGAGAAAGAAAGTAGATGCAAAACTCATAAATTTATTTTTGTTGGCTACGATAAGAACTCCACCAATTATCATTTATTTGATCCCAAAACACAGAAAATAACTGTTTCTAGGAATGTAATATTTGTTGAAAATATTAAAAACCACCAGTTGATGTCAAGAAACAATTCAGACATTGATGACATCATTCGGTGAAGTACAAGGCATAGAAAATATTGAAGTTCATGAAAATGAAAACGATGAACTTGAGACTGAAGGGAATGATAATGAAAATATATTATGAGAAATGTCCAACTTGAGACAGCATAGAAATGTTCGATTATCAACCAGATACCAAGATTACGAGCTAAATTTTACTGAAGTCAACGTACCAGCAACATATGAAGAAGCAATAAATTGTACTGAGAGAAAAGAATGGAAGAAAGCAGTAACAGAAGAATTTGAAGCTCATAAAAAAAATTCTACATGGAAGATGACTTCCCGAAGGTAAAACACTAATTGACTCAAAATGGGTATTTTAAGATATATAGCACCCAGATGCTAAAATTTCTCGTTATAAAGCTATACTTTGTGATAGAGGATATACACAAAAAGAGGGTATCGATTACAATGAAATTTTTGCCCCTACTATAAGGTATGACTCGATTAGAATACTTTTTGCAATAGCTAATTTAAAATAATATGAATTTACTTAATTTCATATAAAAACTGCTTTCTTATAAGTTATAAGGAACTCTTGACGAAGAAATCTATATGCTGCCTCCACTTGGATTAGAAGCCAAATCAAACCTAGTTCGCAAGCTTGAGAGATCGTTATATGGTTTAAAACAATCATCCATATGCTGGAGCAGCAATTTTTATCTAATTTTTAAAGGACTTAGATGAAGAAGTGTCTAAACCAACTATACTTTTTATTGACAATCGAAGTGCAATAAAACTAATAAAAAGCCCAGAATTTCATCAAAGAACCAAACACATCGACATACAATTTAATTTTGTGAGAGAATGTTTTGAAGAACAAGAGTTCAAACCAGAATATATCAATACTAAAAACCAACAAGCAGATATTTTCACATAAGATATTTTCTAAATTAGACTAAATAACAAAAGGTGGGAGTGTTAAAATAGTTTTGTTATTCTAACCTATCTTAATTTGATGTTTTTATTTTAAGATTTAAATTGATTATCAAGTAACATAAAAATCGTCTTGTTAGTTACTTGTCATTGAAATCTTTTTCTGTAAAAGTATGTTTCATTAAATAAAAAGTTCTATGTATATTTTTGGTGTATTAAGAAGAAAACGATGATTATTCAACATTCCTCATTGGCGCAGTCCATGGTTAACTTTAAAGGTTTCCGATTGCAAGTTGCTGTTAATGTTTCTTTTTCACAATCTTTCCTATACCGTTTTTTGTGAAATTCTATCAAATGCCTTCTCTAAGTCCAAAAATGCCAGGTTTATTTCAGTATTCCAAATTCTCACCTTCTCTACTACTTGTTTTATAATAAGGATATGGCCTTGACCACTTCTTCCCTTTTTGAAAAATTTTGCGGTTTTGCCAGTTGGTTTTCTACTATTCTCTTCAATTTACTTTATAGGATGAATTCGTATGCTTTGGATAGGATCTTTAACAGCTTGATACATCAGTATCGTTTTAAACTGGTAAAATACAAGGTACTTTAAAGATAGGGCGTAGAAAAACCAAATTTTTACACTTCTCTATCGTACATTTGTCTAACAAAGTCCTTCACCAACCCAAATCTTTACCAGCTGTCAAAAGTGACATGTCTTTGAATGCTCTCTCTTCTGCTGTTTGTAAACTGAACATCCTTATTCTTCTTCAATTTTTTGTGGCTTATGGAAGCTATAGAATCCTTAAAATACTAAAATATATAACCAAAATCATATCAATTAAATTCTACTTACTGTGTGCTATAGCTGTTCGTAAATCAGCATAATTTTCGAGATTATTTATGTATCCGGGAATAGTAGAAATGCAAGTTAATATAAGCTGTCCATCATCCCCGACGTGTAAATCTGATACTTCAACTGATAGTTGTTTTATAGAAAATGTTTTCTGATCAAAATATCCATGACCGTGAACCATACCGTTAGAAAACGATTTGGTCAGTTTATCTGGTACCTGTAAAAGATAACATGTATAAAGATAGATGTTAATGAACATTCTGTATAAGGAATGGTTTCAAATTATCTGAAAATTTAACGTCCATAGTGTAAATAAAGCGATTGTGAGGATTTTAAAGCCATTCTCAATATTATAGTTTAAAGATTCATGTAGAAAGTATCATCTACAGTGAAAAATGGACGAGTTAAGTCTATATTTAGATTTTGTCGCGCTATCCTGTAAGTGTGAACAAAACATTCGAACTGAAACACTCCATTAATGTATGACAATTTTTCCGTTTGGGTTGTCAGTTTATTGTAGCAACAGATATTGTTAACTGAATTTTGGATAATGGTGTTTGTTATTTGATATTCCAGTTAGTCAGAGTAGGACTTACATACATTATCGTAATATTTGAATGTACATGTTATATTTCAGTTTCCAACTGTTAGATGACTGAACTGATCTACAACATCGTCACCTTACTGTGGGCTCCAGGTCACACTGGAAAAGAAGGAAATGAACCAGCGAAGAGAGGGACAGAAACACCCTTTTGGGAGCTGGAACCTTTTGCGGGATCAATGTAATATTGAAAGAAATAGACAACGTCGAAAAAAAGAAAAGACCGTTGGAAAGAACTAGTACGGCTAAGACAAACGAATATACTCATGGGAAACTACAACCAGGTGAGAAGGAATTAATGCTCAAGCCAAAGTAAGACTGCACAGGACAGTGTCACTCAAAAAACTTAAATTAGTGGGGAAAGAAGTATGTAAATTCTGTGGAGTTGGAGGAGTAACCTTTATCCATACAATTTCGGAATGCATGGCAATACAGGGACAATCCTAGGGACACTCACTCAACCTAAAGCCTGCAGATTTCCTAAAATGCCTTCGGGAAATAGGTCTAAAGAAACTACAAGTCTCTGAGATTTTCCTCTGGAATTAAGAAGAATAAGGGAGGCACAATAGATCTTTTAGGTTCCAGTAAATGTACATACATACAATCCGCAGAAGTTGCGCCATATCTTGATCGCCGCCATATTTTTATTGTATAATTATTGTAGTACTGTTAGTGCCACGTCTTGTTGTTATTCAATTAACTTTCGTGATATTTTGAACTTTTGGTAATACCTATAAATCTTCAATTATCATATTAAAATTCACCTTCATCTGAACAAATTTGAATAAAATAGTTTAAAGATAATTTTCAAGTTCTACGGTTTTATTGAAAAAGATAATGATTATGTACCAGGTGTCTGATTAAGAAAGGTATCCCGCTAACAGAACTAAATAAAATGAGAAATATTAAGTAACGAAATGAAAACTAAGATGTGATGCCTTCTGGCATGAAATAAAATAAGAAATAAATTCCCTTGAAACTATTTTCAATAAATCATTGAACGTTAAAGAATACATAAATAAAACCCACGAGGTCGACAGATACCGGAATTCAAGTTCATCACGTATGTTTGCTATATTTGATAATATAACATTCAATAATTAATAATAATATGAACTATAGTTTAGTAGCAAACGATAACGTATTCTTATATTCTATTCAGATTCTATTATATGCATATGTTAGATATGAGATTATATTAAGTATATTATTTATATTTATTCTACAGATTATATTATAAGTAATCTAAGATGATAAATACTTATAGTAGTTTTAGTAATCATAGTTAGTTCGTATTCATATATTATAACAGTATGGTAATAATCATAACATATCCCAGTGCATGAAGTAGTAGTTTTATTGAAGTCAGATGACCTTCCTAAAGACCTGGAGGAACACCATAAAAAAAGGCCTTCCTAACAACACATCCAACTTCACAAAGAACTATGAAAATAAAACCATAAAAAAATTCCCAAGTTAACCGGTTCTATTTAAAAGAGAGATAATGATAATGTACTAAAAGCTTGAAAATGATTTGGTGGATCCTAGGTGAAGTTTCTCCAAAATCAAATTGAAAAGCTCAATCATGTGCTCGTCTCCCTTACCGACTTTTTCTTCTGATTAGGTATATGCAGATCAAAGGAAACAGTCAGCAAGGGAGACGAACAGGTGCTTTAACTTCTAAAATTGATTTTGCGTTTAATCAATGCCAGATATTGATGAGGAGAGTTGACTGGTACCTAGGACCTACATTTTTCTTAGCTTCTGGTAAATAATTAGAAGAGGTAACCCGCTGTATCTCAAAAACTATTTATCGTACAGCTTAGAGAAAAAATTCTGTATGACAAACTCGCATACGAGAAACTACTGGAAATTATTATTCTCAAGTTAACTACTCCAATACCATCAATTGCGTTTTGTATTTGCTGAATTAGATATGCTCTACTTGCAGGTCTTGTCTGAAATACCAAATCTTTAATTCGTCCCCATAGATAAATATCTAACACATTAAGGTCGGGAGATCTTGGCTGCCATGGGAATATGTTACCTCTTCCTATCAACCTATACTCATATTGTTGGTTTGAAAAATGCATTACTTTGTAAAGTGCAGCCATAGTTTCTGAGGTACAGCGGATTACCTCTAATAATGATGTACTAGGAGCTAAAAAATAAATTGGTAGGTCCTAGGTACCAGTTAACTCTCCTGAACAATCTAGGGCATTGATTAGACGCAAAATCAATTGAAGTTGAAGCATCTGTTCGTCTCCTCTGCCGATTGTTTCCTTTGATCTCCATATACCTAATGGGCAAAGGAGTCGAACACAATTATTGCGCTTTTCAATTTTATTTTGGATAAACCTTCCTAGTTCTTAGTTTTCATTTCGTTACTTAATATTTCTCATTCTATTTATTAGTGTTAGTGTCTCATCATTACAAGGTTTCCTGTCACTTCGCTGTAGTCTAATTTCTCAATGCATAGTTTTTCCAAAGACTTTACTCGACCTAGTGACACGTAAGCTTATCCTGCCTTAAATAATTTCTAGCCTAAATACAGAACTTTGTGGTCTACAGTGCCTTGAATTACAAAATTAAGGGCAATATCCTTCTTTCAGCCGTCCCATAATTGAACTTAGCTGGAAACTTTATGGCTATAGGATAAATCAATCTCCAAATAATTCTGCAGTGGCGTCCAAAGAAGAATCAATCAAGGTCTTAACAGGTAGAGGAAGTGCTATTGGAATCCATCCATTTCTAGATCCATCATGCAAACTCGTAATTCTTTTACCTCTGCTTGATGACGCTGTTATTTTACAATTATCACTTGAGTTAACCCAACCTCTTTCTGGAGTATCATAGTATTCAACAATATTTTCTGGTTTCTGTAAAACCTGATTTCACCATTCCTGATTTCTACTTCCATAACGTTGTCCTGTCGCATTTAATCCCGGATTCAACCTTTTGAATCCCTTTCATGGAACTATCCAATTGAATACTCTATAAGTGAAAATTTCAAATCCACTCTCCAGTTTTGAAACGGATAAAATAACCAGGCCATGAATAGTATTGCATTATTTGTTTATGACTACTATCGAACATTCCGTTCAAGTTACTTCACTATAAGTATGAACAGACTTTACCCTTTTTTTTCTATCATCATTATTAGGTAAATATTAAGTAGTGTCACTATCGTTTCAGTTAAAATAAATTGGAGAGTAAACAAATAATTAAACTATGAAATAAAACAATTTAACTACACAGTAGCTTTATCAAACTAGCGAAACGCGTCACTAATTTTAAATTGAACATGAGTTCAGATTTAAACAAATTAAATTGTTTTATTAAATAGTTTAGTATGAATCTTCATCAAGTAAAAGCCTCATCTATTCAAACAAATAATTGTAAAAAACATGTATGCTTCCTAATACCATACTGATAGATTTCAAGCGCATAGAGGTTAGCCTAAATCAATTATATAGTGTAATCACATACATTCTGGGCACATATAAATCAATTTATTATACCACAAAATAGCGAATGGCCAAATCAAGTTCTATAATTTAAAATATAGCTTCCGTACAATTGTTACAATATTCCAGTTGAAAACAGCAGTTATTATAACTATTACGTCAGTATTTGTGTTTTCTATAGTCTGAATAACTTATAAAGAACGCAGTTAATAAAATTCAAACTTTTTATGAGTTTGATAATTTTTATAATGATATTCAAGTGTAATATTACTAAAAGTTGATTGAATCTAATTATAGAAGAAAAGAAAGCAATTATTACACTAAATATAGCATTGCATGTCTGTCGAAAATAACGAGAATCAACATCGTATATCAAAAAGATAAGTGATAGAAAAATGAGTGGAAGAAAAATGTTAATCACGCTAAAAAAACACCTACACATCGACACGGTGGTTACAGTGAAATTTGAGTTGTTATAGATAAATGAATTTCAGGCCAACTTTTTTTTTGAGAGAGAAAAATATATCCTATACTCTCTTTTCTTCTTCCTCTTTTGTCTTTTACTCTTTTCCTATTTCTCGTCACCCTCTCTCTTCCCCCTTTTTAAGAACGTCCTTTCTTCGACATTCTTTCGACCTTCACAACCTCTTTTGTTTTCTCTCTCTTCTCTTTATTCCTTCTCCCACCCTCATTTTTGAAGTGAGTCGCGCTGAACGGTTGTTGGTAGGGGCAGAACTTAAGGGTTGGTGATGTCACTGTCACCATAGAATCTGCTTAGCAGAATTGAAAAAAGGGGGTGGTTCAAATGAGAAAAACACTGGTGGTCATGTCATCACCCAATGATTATTCACCCTGTATGATAGACTATTCTTCCAAAAAATAGTAAATCAAAATCAAAAGTTGACAATAATGAATTTAGACGTGACTTTATGGACCCACTGTATATTTGTAATTTGTACCCATCCAAATGATAAAATATTTTTTCTACAACTGCTATGTAAAGTGACGTATTTCTCATAGCTTACTTAATTTCAAAACCAAATATTGCTCATACTGTGAGATATAATATTTCTCACGGCACTTTGCTCACGCCACATATATTTATATGGAGAATCAAATAAAAACTTAGTAGGCTACTGTCATCTTCAAATACCTACTTAGTTGTCACAAAACTGTCAGATTATATTCGAAAATATGTTAAACATTTTAAAAAATTGTCAAAAATTTTGAAATATGATCGAAGATTGTCAAAAATTTGGAAAAATGGTCAATAATTGTCAAAAACTGTCAAAGTTTTGGAAAAATGGTTAACAATTGCCGAATATTTTCAAAAATTGTCAAAAATTTGGAAAAATGGTTAATAATTGTCAAAAATTGTCAAAAACTGTCAAAATTTTGAAAAAATGGTCAATAATTATAAAAGACTGTCAAAAATGGTCGATAATTGTTAAAAATTGTCAAAGATTTGGAAAAATTGTCAAAAATGGTCAATAATTGTCAGAATCAGTCGAAAATTGTCAAATATTTTAAAAAATGGTCAAAAATAGTCAATAATTGTTGAAATTTTGAATGATGATCAAAAACTGTCAAAATTTTTGAAAGTGGTCAAAATCGACAAAAACTTAGTAGGCTACTGTCATCTTCAAATACCTTCTTAGTTGTCACAAAACTGTCAGATTATATTCGAAAATATGTTAAAAATTTTAAAAAATTGTCAAAAATTTTGAAATATGGTCAAAGATTGTCAAAAATTTGGAAAAATGGTCAATAATTGTCAAAAACTGTCAAAGTTTTAAAAAATTGTTAATAATTGCCGAATATTTTCAAAAATTGTCAAAAATTTGGAAAAATGGTTAATAATTGTCAAAAATTGTCAAAAACTGTCAAAATTTTGAAAAAATGGTCAATAATTATAAAAGACTGTCAAAAATGGTCGATAATTGTTAAAAATTGTCAAAGATTTGGAAAAATTGTCAAAAATGGTCAATAATTGTCAGAATCTGTCGAAAATTGTCAAATATTTTAAAAACTGGTCAAAAATAGTCAATAATTGTTAAAGTTTTGAATGATGATCAAAAACTGTCAAAATTTTTGAAAGTGGTCAAAATCGACAAAAACTTAGTAGGCTACTGTCATCTTCAAATACCTTCTTAGTTGTCACAAAACTGTCAGATTATATTCGAAAATATGTTAAAAATTTTAAAAAATTGTCAAAAATTTTGAAATATGGTCAAAGATTGTCAAAAATTTGTAAAAATGGTCAATAATTGTCAAAAACTGTCAAAGTTTTGAAAAAATGGTTAATAGTTGCCGAATATTTTCAAAAATTGTCAAAAATTTGGAAAAATGGTTAATGATTGTCAAAAATTGTCAAAAATTGTCAAAAACTGTCAAAAT
The DNA here is from genome assembly GCA_947563755.1 of Lochmaea crataegi. NCBI lineage: Eukaryota > Metazoa > Arthropoda > Insecta > Coleoptera > Chrysomelidae > Lochmaea > Lochmaea crataegi. The sequence goes on from OX387430.1 coordinate 15,522,481, forward strand.
TTTGAAAAAATGGTCAATAATTATAAAAGACTGTCAAAAATGGTCGATAATTGTTAAAAATTGTCAAAGATTTGGAAAAATTGTCAAAAATGGTCAATAATTGTCAGAATCTGTCGAAAATTGTCAAATGTTTTAAAAAATGGTCAAAATTTTTGAAAGTGGTCAAAAATGGTGAATAATTGTCAGAAACAGTCAAAAATAGTCAATAATTGTTAAATTTTTGAAAAATGGTCGAAAATTGTTAAAATTTTGGAAAAATTGCCAATAATTATAAAAAAATGTCAAAAATGGTCAATAATTGTTGAAAATTGTCAAAATTTTTGAAAAGTTGTCAAAAATGGTCAATAATTGTCAGAACCTGTCAAAAATGGTCAATAATTGTTAAAATTTGGAAAACTGGTCTAAAATTTTGAAAAAATGGTCAATTGTCAATAATTGTCAAAAATGGTCAATAATGGTCAGAACCTGTCAAGAATGTTCAAAAATGGTCAATTATTGTTAAAATTTGGAAAAATGGACTAAAATGGTCCAAATTTTTAAAAAATGGTCAAAAATGATCAATAATTGTCAAAATTGGTCAATAATTGTTGAAATTTGAAAAAATTGTCAAAATTTTGAAAAAATGGTCAATAATTATAAAAAACTGTCAAAAATGGTCAATAGTTGTAAAAAATTGTCAAAATTTTTGAAAAATGGTCAAAGTTTTTGAAAATTGTCAAAAATGGTCAATAATTGTCAGAACCTGTCAAAAATGGTCAAAAATTGTCAAAAATGGTCAATAATTGTTAAAATTTGGAAAAATGGTCTATAATTGTCAAACATGGTCAATAATTGTTAAAATTTAAAAAAATAGTCAAACATTGTCAAGAATTTTGAAAAAATGGTCAATAATTGTCAAAAATTTTGAAAAATGGTCATTCTATTGTGCATAAGAAGCAAGCTTCTATCGGCGGTCCGACGACCGCTCACCTTTTCTTTTTGTTTTACTAACCATAAAAATAAATATTGAGTTACTTTACTTGTATTCTTTGTGCAGTTGTAGGAAAAGTATAGTGTGCAACATGTGGGGAAAGTACTTTTCTCACTCGTTGCACAATATACTATTCTGTAAAATGTATTTTTATTACCCCTATTCACATTGTAAAAACTTGCATTGATTTATAAAACAAAAATAATCACAATACCTATTTAGTTTTCGTTTGGAGAAATTCATTTTAGTTTTATATTAAGCGAATATTCTCAAAATTTGTAAGAATAGGTACCTATTTAAAGTTACTTGTTTTACGAATTGTCGGCTTCTGAACAAAAAAGTTTCAAACAAAAACCATAAAAACAGTGCTTTGTTACGATATAATTTAAGTGCGTAGTTGGTCTACAGCTATTTCGTTTGTTCCATAAACATATTGTATGATGAACTATTAATTTTAAATAAAGTGGAAAACATTTAAATTAAGTGTAATAGATGAAGTGTGCGGTATTATTGTCTGATATACTGGAAAATCTTTGGAAAAGTCGGTGAGTTTATATTTTTCCTGTATTGTTATATAACTCATTTCGACTATAGTTGATACTAATTATTGCTTAGACCTTTCTCGAATTTCACCAAAATTTTTATACCAATAGGTCTGTATTATTTCCGAATGATGTTTTTTCGGTACATACCTAATTGTCTAGAACAGGACCTTCTCGAATAATGGGGTTATTGTGCAGAACTCGATTTTGACTAATAATTTTGAGATAATCTTTTGCATTTATAATTAATGTGTATAAAGTTAAATTTGTCGGAAAGACGTATTCTACGGGATAGGCAGTGAATAGAGGTACTGGGTTGGGTACAAAAAAGGGGAAAAATTAGTCTTAAAAAGCTCAAAATCATAGATTTCCAAATAATATTTCCAGCCAAAAATGTTATATTCACAGATTTCTGAATAATCCACTAATCCAATGAAATTTTGAACAAAGGATGCAAAAGCTATTTTACGAAAAATGTTGGTTATATGTTTACAAATTCAAAACATATTGCTTCCCGACCAACTGACACAGATCAAAGTGTATATCTAACAATATCAGAAAAACTGGAATACCAAACCTAACCAAACCCAACTAAATCTTACCTAATCAATTATTATTATTCGTGTAACATCGTACTCGTTGCCAAATATAAATTGATAATTTGTACATTCTCTATAAATAGTTTATAAAATTTAATTAATGGGGCATTTTATTAATGGTGTAATAGCGAATTAAATTAAATATAAAAATAAAACTCCTAGACTCCGTTTCACATAAGAAGAAGCCACGTGAAGTTCGCCTTCCCTGTTGCGCACGAATCAAAATCGGCCTTGAAACCTTGTAACGACCGTTTCATGCCATTGGCGTTGCCAAAGATTTTCATACCGACAGCCATTTTATTATTGACATTTGAGGTTGTGTTTGAAGCAATCATTTACTGTCGAATATTATGAATATTTTAAGACGTTTAGCTAGTTTATCCGCGAGTGTTGTGTGTTTTATTTGATCTAAAACCATGTCTCCTAAAAAAGTTATTGGTGTTAAAGAAAAAATTATCCACAGTTATAGAGTCCTGGCATTCAGATTGTTATAAAATATATGAAAAAGTATACATTGCCTCAAAAATAAATGAATTCTGTTAAGTAATTTATATGGGTCTGCTGCACTTAACAGTTCTAATACTAATGCCCATTAATAAATAATTATCTCATACACAGAAAAACAATATGTCTTTGTATATTTACCAAAAAATGTGTTATTTAGGTTGTTCTAAATGGACTAAAAATGGCGGCGATTTGAATGTTTATGTTTGCCATGATGGCAAAACACTAAGTAAAATGTCACTTTTAGCCCAAGTGCTAAAAGTATTTTACTAACACCAGTGTCATAAAATGGCATTTTAGACACTGACGGCATGTGTTAAAAATTATACTTTTACTGACGTTTGTAGAAAAATACATTTTTAATATTCCAATTTTTTGTTTACCTAAAAAATTTGAAAACGTTACGCTGCTGTTTTACAATTTTACAATATGGCCTTGGTTTTGACAACAAGTTCGCGCAGACGACTGCAACTTCAAGTGGCTTCTTCTTATGTGAAACGGAGTCTACCAATATATTAGTCGTTTCGAAAATATTACCAAATAACCATAATTTCTAATTATAAATATAAACTTCTAATGACCGTTGTATAAAATTTTAAGGTCAGCGACAAAAAAATAGTTGGTACCTAATAATGTTGGCTTTGTAAAGATTATGGAGATATCCCACGAATTCTGAATGCAGTCTTGATTTTAAGTACTTATAATGTAAACAATGATAAAAATATAGAGAAGCAATTAAGGGCCAGAAATGTGCCTACAATCTCTAGAAACTTTGTAGAAGTATTTCATTTAGTTTTTCGGGAAACGTTCCGGAAGTAAAATTGCTTGTTCGCATTATTTTAACTCCTGTCTTCCAAAAGTAACATTAATAATATTATAATAGTGGTTTTAAAATGCCTGTGTGTTGTGCTGTGATCGGTTGTTCCAGCAAGGTGGGAAAACCAGAAATATCCTTTTATCGTTGTCCCAAAGACGATGAGAGGTGGGTATTAAATTAGTTATTATCAAATACGGAATTCAACTTTTTCAAAACTATTGTAACAAAGATATTTGATAATAAAAAATTAGTTAGTTATTTAGTACTTATAGGTACTGGGTATTCATAGAAATTTGAAAATTCACACATCTAATTTATTAATAAATATATCCTGCAGCTGCATAATATGTTTTTACTGTTTTAACCTTGTGAATCTAAAAAATACGGAGTGTCTAATTTAAAGATCAAAATTGTTTTAGTGGTCCTATTATTCTGGTGGCCAATAAGTATGTATAATTTAATTTGTGATATTCTGTATAAATAACCGCTAGATCATCAATAAGCATCACAAAATTACTAAAATGTTGAATAAAATCTGTCAATTGATTCATTTTAAAAATTTTAATGTATTTTGTATTTTCTACATATACCTAAACTTTCATTTTCAAATTCATATCCTGAACTTTTTTCGAAATAATTAACATTTAAAAACATTATATAAAAAAAACCTTTAATAAATCATCCCATTACTTTGAATATATATTTCTCAAGTTACCCCTGTATAGCTTGGAATAAAATATACTCTTCTAATTCCCTGGTACCTAGCGGTGTCGTTATTTACAACAAAAGGGAGCCGTAAATATGATTTTTGAGTGCGGCGATCGTTTAAAACACTAAGAAGAATCAGACCGCCTTCAAGTGAACTATCTTATATATATTTTGTAATCTTTGACCGTAGTAAGCAATGTATTTACGCTCCCCAGTGAACTATACGGTAGGTGTACCAGTTTTTGACTGATTTTGCAAAAATCGAAAGTATCCACCCATTTGAAAGATTATCCGTCCAAAATTCAGAATTTCAAGAGAGAAATCCCAAAAGTAGATTTTTTTATATCACTTTTTGGGCCAAAAAAACTTCAAATCTGTCGCACATAATTTTGAATAGTTTCCTGTAAGGTGTAACACACTTAAATTATGTTTATTCAAGATATTGGTCAAAATAATTTCCATTGAAATCTTTTTTGGATTTTTCTCTGGAAATTATGAATTTTTTAAAATGGGTGAGTAGGTACCATTTTTTTTACAAAATCAGTCAAAAACTCGATGTTCGGTATAGTTTACCATAAGATATTAAACGAAGCTTAAAAACTATTTATTAGGTAATTTTATACATATCTTCCATCAAATTTCTTTTCATATGGAATAAATCATTTGGACGTTTATAATTTTTTAATTTTAATAGAATTATTGTAGTGTTTTCTTCAATTTCATAGCCTAAAACTATGTAAATAGTGCTGGGAACAAATTTCATTAATTTTATTACGGTTACTATAATTTTTCAACAAATTTATTTCTTTTGTATGCTCATATAAACATTACCTACAAAAACATACGACAAAATTAATTTTCTGCCATATTCGTTAGGGTTCATACAATGTGGGGATTTAATTTAATGTTGTTTGTTTTTTATGGAAAATTTAACCACAAGTTTTTTGATATTTTTAATTCCAACGGTCTGGAAAACGGTTACTGATGCAAAATGTGTAGAAGCACCGTAATGCATGAGCCACATACGTCTTCTAATTACTTATAGGGAGTACATTTTCCGAAATAACTAGAAGTTCGCATTTTCTATAAAATTAAGATTTGTAGCAAAATTGGGATTGTTTGGAATTTTTCTTAAAATCCATGGGCAACAGTCACTAGGTATCAAACGTTGAACACGTTGGAAATGATATGGATACAATAAATTTTCTTTTAGAACATTCCAAACAGTTTTGTGATTAGCATTACTTGTTGAGCAGTTTTTCTGGTACAATTTTTCTGGATGTTCGTCAATAATTTGGAAACCCTGATCTTCGTGTTGGGGAGTTCTCGCAGTTCAAGGTCGTCCAATAATATTTCTTGATTTGGCAAAAGTTTCAGTTTCTTGTAAATTAAGATGCAATTTAGTGAACGTTTCAGAACATGGGTTAGTGATTATTTGGATAACGCAGGGCATAAATGCGTCTGGGTAATCCATATTTGCAAACACGTGTCGATAGCGTAGATTTCTGCCTGGAATACAGATGCAAACTTCCCCAACGATTCGTAGACATGGCACCTGGGTCTGGCACCATGGACTCCAGCTTCTCTTCATAGGTCAGTTTTAGATCCGTCTGTTTACCACATCAACTTTCCTTCCTGACTGCATGCTTCCAGCCCATCCCAATTTAGCTGAATATGATATGGTTGTCGTTAATTGTGGCCAACATATTATCACTTCTCATTATTTCAAGAAGCGAGTTTGTGATAACATCTGTGATTCTGGAATGACCATGGGTGTTGGTTCCTTCGTGCCAATTCCCATTGCATTCCAGCCTGTATGCAGCCATCTCGCTTCCGCCTTTACATGCAACGTAAAAGGCGAAAGATTGAGATTGGCTTCCTTTGCCGCAGTCGGGATGCTTCTCATCGCACCCTTTATGCACAGACAGGCAAGCCTCTGAAGTTTTGATAGCTCCAGATCTGTTTTTGGCCACCAAACTAAGGCTCCATAGGTAACCATGGGTCTCACCACAATGTGTACAGCCAGTGAATGATCCGTGGATTTAGTCCCTATGTGTGTTTCCTATCGCCAGTTTGGCAGACATTAGGGCCATTTTGCCTTTATTGGTTTTGTCATGTAGGTGTGAATTCCAGGTTAGTTTTGCGTCCAGAATTATGCCCAGATACTTGACCTCCTGGCTAAGACACAGCTGCACGTTGAAGAGGCTTGGCAGTTTAAGTCTCTCAAGCTTTCTTTTTATAGTGAACGAATGAGCGCAGTTTTTGCAGGGTTTACCCTTAGGCATTTCCTCCTACACCACATCTCCACCATTTTCAGAGCTGGTTGCATCAGATTCGATATAACATTAGGGTATTTCTCCAGTTCATGTATTGCCAGATATTCTGCATACCTCTGGGTGTATATCCCCTTCCTGTTCAATTGTTTCAGGAGTTCGTCCTGTCCTCCAGGACTTCATCCCTTCATTATCGATACCTCCATGGAATCTCCAAATAAGGTTGTCGTTGATGTCCTGTTGAAAAGCAGGCTCCACCGACTTGTGGTGTCGTCCACACCTTGCAACATCAGCTATCATGGAAAAGAGGTGTGGTCGAACGCTCCTTCTATATCAATAAATGCTCCCTTTTTTTCTGAGGCAGCCTCAATTTTCGACACCAAATGGTGTAAGGCTGTTTCACAGGATTTTTCTGATTGATAGGCATGTTAGCAGAACTGGTGCTACAACAAAATTATGATGATAACAATTTCTTGTTTGTTTTTCATTTGAATTTCAGGTTTGACATAGTCAAAATTTCAAATATCGCTGAGAATAAACATTTTTTCTTATTAGTTTCAGAAACCAACAGCGCCACTAAGGAAAAATTATGATCGAAATAGATTTCACTTACAGTCAGAGCTCGTTTATCCAAAAACATATATACCCTGTATCTCATTAACGACATCAGTTTTATAGGAACTTTTCATCTTAAAACTGAATGATAAATCACCCAAAATAACTTTTCAGATTATTTACGGAAACACCCTGTATATTATAAAGGTGTTAAAAAGTAATGAGAAAGGTTGGTACATTTTACTTAACTTGGCATATTTAGATATTTCATTTGATACTGCTTTGTTTGTAAGCTTTAAAGTAAAAAAACAAAACTTCCCTTTGTCGTGTTTTGAGTGTACTTACAATACATTTGGGAACTAAAGAAATAATAAAGTTATAAATAATTGATCACCCATTTCGTTTTATCGAGTAATAAATAACGCCAGAATTCAATTGGAATATAATTAGAGTGTTTATTGAATAGTTCTTTGTTGTTAAATTAAGCACTACAACATAATTACTTTCCTAAAGAATGACGTTATGCTAAAAATATAACCAACAAATTGGATTAAGGCAGGCAAGTAATCAATGAAAGAAAACCGATTTCGTTTCAAATTATCTAGGAACATTATTTTTACGTCATTATTAACAGGAATATTCGTTACCTACCGAATTAGAAATTGTTTGACATTCATTTTTATCTAAATAACCTTTGCTTTTAACTTCGTTATGGTTCAAATAAAATTAATGGCGGCATTATAATTTGCTCTCACCTCCTCTCTGTGCCATTTTTTCTCTCCTTTATTTATGTTTTGGTGCTGGTGCCTTTGTAACAGTCCTTTGTCAGAAATATTCTTGCTCTTTCACTCTTCGGTGTTTTTGGGCATTTAGGGAGGTTTTACATTCGAATTAATTATCCGGAAATTTGCAGATGCAAAAATATCTTGACGCGTTTTTTTACTGTCGAAAAAAAAAACATTTCTTTACTCCAGAAAAAAAGCAATTATTAGCAAAGCAATATAATTTCGGGAGAACTCTCAAATACTAGTAGTTCTTTTTCTTATTCCTTGAAGGAATTGCGGTATATCCGTTGGTTTCAGTTTTATCTTCTATCAAATAGTCTCCCAATATGTCCAGATGTATTCCTTTCGAATTAAAGCTATTATTTTCAGGTTTTATGTTTTTAATAAGCACGAGCTCCAGGTTGGTTTTTAGTTGTTTTGTAAGACATACATAAACTTAGTATTAAATTGTTACATTTCTGCAGTGGGATTCTGTGTCATGTTGATATCAACAGTCGCCACAAAACGGCACTATTCGTATTCCGTGCGCCATACCACAGGACTATTTGTCGTTTTATAGAGACAAACGGACCTCGACTCACACGCCTAAAAACTCTCGAGATAGAGACAAACACATGTTGTTTTGCATTACGGTAAGAAAGAAGGAAAGAAAAAGAATATGTGTTGGAACTTTTTAACGTCTTGTGTTGAAAATACATTTTCCTCGCTGAGGAATTCTGTTTTGTACAGAATTTACAACACAACCTCTTTTGATTCGTGACAGAATTTATGTTAACGACCCCTTGTATGTATCCTAAAAAACTTCGGCGTGAACTGATATAATCCATTGTAAAATATTCTCATAATGTTGAAGAGTTAATTATATAAATATCCAATTACAAAAACGACTCCCGGAAAATTTGTAGCTTCCGTAATTCTCATTTTTATCCCACCCATCTCTTGGAAAATTAATTTTTTCATGGGCAAATCTGTTCACTATAGTCTCTACAACTTGGGAGATTGCAGTTGATATTTGAGACTGAGAAATAGCAATATGGAGATTTTGACCTATAGTTTTCTAGTAGCAAAAAACTGTGGTGGCTAAAATTTTTATTACAACTGGAATAGCAACCGGATTATTAGGCTGCATGATTGAGTTAAAAACAAACCGTGTGAAATTTTTTGTCAATCTATAGAGGCATCTAAATTCTTCCTTGGTGGTTTGGTGGAAAGGATCACTTCACTGCGATATCTCAAATGTCGCCGTTCCAAATTTACATTACGCATTTGCTGTAACCCTTCTTCCTCTTGTTGAACGAGAATGTTCAAATTATTAATTGCGAACATTCATTTCAATATAATGGACAAAATACACAAATAAATTATAAATATTTCAAATCAGTCAAAAGAAAACAAAGATTCTGGGAGCTGAGAAAAGTGACAAGAACTGATGTTCTTTATCTCTGACTAATGCTGTATTATTAGGCTAAATGGTGACAATTTATCTGATGAATACAAATTATCCCATAGGCTCATTTTTACAGTTACTTTTGAACAACCAATTATAATTGAGTATGTAAAATTTTACGAAGTCGCCTAAACTCCTACCTAAGTTAAATAAATGCAAAGCGGAGCAGATTTTCAGGATGAGTAATATTTTTACGAATCATTCCGAAGGTAAAGCGATAGTGACAAAGAATACCAAAATAGCTGGAAGTGGTAACGACATGTCGTCATCGATTGTCGCTATCGACATGCTGATATCAACATGACACAGAATCCCACTGCTGTACAGGTTATCAAGTGATAATTTTTATGACTAACTGTTGACATTGTTTTCTCCTTTTTTAGTGACGACTCCTTGACACCACAGGGTTGCCAAGTATTTTATTTTAGCATGCTGCCGACTACTTTTCTAACAGAAGCAAAGTTTTTGAAATAATTTTATTGGTTCAAGTGCAACTGGTGTGATAATAATTAATAGTTATTCTACTGACAGGTGTAATAATAAAGGTTGTTAACAATCGAGCTTTGCTAGCGCGTTGATGTTTGAGATTGTTATTGGTCCTTTTAATACATATATAGTGCTCAATGATTGAAAAGTCGTCTAGAAACTAATTCCGTGTGCAACTCTTTTTTAAAATGATTTGACATATTTATATGATAGTGTATCCCTTCCTAAGTCGAATGTACCCGGCAGTATAAAAATCGTGACGGGGGAAGGGTGGGGGGAGCATTTTTATTAAATTAAATTAAATGGTTCAAATTTTCAATTGGTACTACACATTTTGATAAAAATGTTTGTATAAGTGATAGTAAGCACCTGGATCGTTCACATCCACATCTAGTTTGTACGAAAAATGAAATTTTCGGAAGAGAACTTACAAATCGAATATACCGTTTAAAAGTTTTGACCAAAAAAATTTCAGTTAAAATTAACATTTCGTCCTGTATATTGGTAACCAGTGGGAGCAAACAAATCTTCATGACTCACCAAATTTATAACACCTGTTATAAAGGATGTTAAACAGTGAAAGGGTATAATTAAAGATATTAACCACCCCTTTGAATATCTCAGGATTAAGGAAAGGGTTCTTAAGGGGACAAATAAAACTATCGCGTTATGTAAATATATGATTACTAAATACTATTGATTTACCTAACAGGTGGTAGGCCATACAGACTACAAGTATGTATATGAAGGTACTCACAAAAAGGGACTCTTACAAAAATACGAAGTGAAGTTAAGGAACACGTGGTTCATCTATGGTGAGAACCACCGATCAAATTTGAACGTTGGCTTATGTCTAAAATTATAACCAACTGCAAATTTGAGAAAAGTTTAGATGAATATAATTATAATATAACATATATGAATTTATTGAAAATCACCCAAAGTATGCATACCTAGGACTCACAGTATTTATGATTTACTTAGAATAAATATATCGTATATACAATGATTACTGAAGGTAAATATATAAAAAGGTATGAATGTACAATTAAAAAACCTTATAAATTTATTCTTGGTAGAATACGAAGTTGTCGGAGAGAAGTCCTAGGGATTTACTTAAACCTATGTTACCTGGGATAACCACTTGCGGAAGGTTAGGACATGTAGGGGTTGAATACCAAAAGTATAGTCCTCGCACATGTAGATCGGGGTAACAATTGTCCTATGATGATCCAGAGGTCCACACAGATTCTTAGAAGGTTCCGAACACCCTTAAGCCGATATTGGGTGGCCAAATGAGAAGGTGGATCTTGAATATGCCTCAACGATGTGAGAACCAGTCAGAAGAGTGAAATATGGATATGAAGGAAAAGTTGAAATTGAAATGGAAGTTGAAAGTTGAAGGTTGAAGTTGAAATGGAAGGTGAAAGATGAAGGCCGTTGATGGTGGGTGGCCTTTAAGTAAAACTCACGCACTATCAAAATAGTTATTTTATCACCCCAACACTCAATGATTAGATCATTATCCACTTATTATAATATCTGTAAATCCGACCTAAGCTATTATTATAAATTGTCTGTAAATTATTTTTAATTGAAAACCAATGACAATTCACATGTCAGATTCAAATATGTGCATTACACCTATCAAAAAATTCGGCTTTATGATTGGTCAAGGTATAAGGCAGCGTTGTGACTTTGTTGCCGATATCGTCAAGTACGAGCTGCGTGCCATCAGAGCCTCCACGCTCCTTGTACTTTGACAAGATGCTTACGGTAGCAGCTCGCCAATCGCAAATCCAACTAAACACGAGTATGAATTTCCCCTTTGAATGAGTACAAATTTATCTCTTCCCATACACATCGCAAAAGCCAATGTTTGTAAGCCCCTTTTACAATGAACAGCGCACAAGAACGTGAAAAGTTGAGAACAAACAAACTTCTGCGTTACCTTCCAGTTTGAGCGCGAATATATGCGCAGAAAAATTAAGTGTTAAGCATTTGCGTGTTGATTTAATTGATCTGTCACTTCCATGCCTGTAACTTTCAGGCAAGATACAAAGTACCCTCTTTTACAACGAACAGGGCAGAAGAACGTGAAAAGTTATGAAGCAACGAACTTCTGCGCTACCCATAAGCAGTCACATTTGCGCTAAGCTACCATCTCCGGGGAGAGAAAGAGAGAGAAGTACGAAAGGGCTGTTTTTTGGGGATGGAAGTTTTTTGGTAGATTAAATTTTGGTGAAGTTTTGCCCCTGATATAGGAAATTGTCCTCTGCAGGGGGGGTTGGGGGGCTTTTTTGGGGGAGGGAGAAGGTCGTGTTTGTTTCTGCCGCGACTTTCCAGGTCCACCGCTGTATTCTATTTTTTTTTTGGTGTGTGGTGGTGAAGAGGTGGAGAACGTGCTTTAAGTTAATTTAGTTTGGTTAGGACAGGGGGAAAACAGTTCCCTTCTTTTTTTTTATTTATTTATTTTTGTAAATTGAATGTTTTTGGGAATTGGGTACAGCTGTGGCTGTATGAATCCCGACCATCGGCCATTTGGCTATCAGAGTTTTGAAGAAACTAGGATAGGTTACAGGGAAACCACAGAAAAACCTGTAACACCGATGGAGTTACCTGAAGGTTACGCGGAGTAGATATCTGATAGAGATGGGGGAATTGTCGAGGTGACTTACGAGATCTTCGGGTAGATCTTCGGGTAGATCTTCGTAAGCGGTTTTTCAGAGGCGAAGAGGAGGGAAGGGGAATTTTTTTTGGGTTTTCTTGGAAGTGATTGAAGTCTTGACCAAGGCATTTGGAGGGTATTTTTTGATGTTTTTGGAGGTTATAGTTCGATTGACGTAACGGGATTGTAGGTTTTTTAGACGAGGAGTGATAGGGGAAATGTTTGTGTTGTTTTACACCTGGATGCTTGAGTACAGAAATGATTGGTATTGGCAGTAGGAGTATTATTAGTACTGGGTGTGAGGATGCAATAGATGGTGGAATTGTAGTCCATAATGGGTCGAATGAAGTTTTTATAAGTGTGGAGAATAGTGAATGGGTGTGCTCGCCCCAACTTTCCTCCTAACGCCTTGATGAGATTGGCTCTCTTCCGCATTTTGTCCAGAGTCATCTGGACATCTGTTCTCCGGTTGAGGGTAGATGATAGAGGTGTCGTCAGCGTATAGCTGGATGTCGTTGTAGGGGTTTTCGAGGTGACGGAATGTCGTAGGTGTATATGAGATATAGTAGAGGTGCGAGGACGGAGCCCTGGAGGACTCCGTCTCGGGGGGTAAACGGTCTAGATAGGGAGTTTCCGACTTGGACACTTATGGAACGGTTTGTGAGGTAAGAGAAGATGAGTTTTACTGTAGAAAGGGGGAGTCGGATGCTCATGAGCTTCCTAACCAGGGCCGTATGTCAGACCAGGTCGAAAGCCTTTTGGACATTCATGAAGATGACTGCGGTGTATTGTCGAAGATTGAACCACTTTGTTATTGTTGTATGGAGGTCGAAGAGGGCGTTTTGGCAGGAGTGTTCCGGCCTGAATCCGTGTTGGAATGCATGGATGATGTTAGTTGTGGTGCAGAAGTCCCAGATTTTGTCCTTAAGTAGCGCTCAAGGACTTTCGATAGGACGCTGATGAGAGAGATAGGTCTGTAGGATTCGGGGTCGGTTTGGTCTTTCCCGGGCTTAGTGATGAGAACGGAGTTTGCTGTTTTCCAAATTTTTGGAAAATATGAAAAGGAGAGGCATGAGTTTATTAGGTTTTGGAGGAAAGGGTTCATCTCCTCTGGAAGGATTTTGAGAGTTTGCCTTGAAATTGAGTCTGGGCCTGGGGAGGTGTTTTCTCCAGTTTTGCAGGCAGTTTGAATGGAAAAAGAGGCTAGAAGGGGGTTTTCTCCGTTAAGGGGGGTGAAGACATGAGGGCTTCTGGTAATGTTTCGGGTGAGGAGATCGGATTATATTCCGAACTTTCGGTTGAAGTTGACCAGGAGATGCGAATGTTCCTTCTAATTTCTACCACCTCTAAGAATGTAGATCTTTCGCCAGAACAAGTGGCCATGTCTATAGTCCAGGTCAGCCGTGAAAGATCTCTACTTTGCACGTTTGAGCGCGTTGATTTAACATCTCCGGTCTTCGCGCGGCTTCTTATACAAATGGTTCGACTTTCTGCGATAACGAAGCTCTGCGCCATCATCTTTTTGCCTGCGAGCAGAAATCAGCCATAAGATAGTAGCATTAGAGTAGAATCAAGGAATGATCCCTGGGAACTAGTAGTCTTACTCTGGCTTATGAATTCTTTTAAAACTATCTGATTCGATGGATATACAAAGCTTTGGAGGAGCACATTTTTATAATTCACTTATAAACTTCTCACTTCTTCTCTCTCATAATAGTATTATTTCTTCAAGTACACTGTTTTTTGGAATTAACAAAATTAATTATCTCGAAGTCATACAATGTACCAAATTCAGCTAATGAATGAATTAAGCTGTCGTTGTCTGATCTCGTTAACTCAAATTCAAATTAAGTTTTTGTCTCTAATACACATCGAACCTAGTAGACGTTGTGTTGAAATCTATGTTGCTCTTGTATAGGATAACTACAAATTTGCATACCATTGTCTGGAAATCCTATCTACTATTCCACTGAAAATTTTGTCTCTGGCTCTAACTGTTACGTCATTAGCTAATTCGCTTTACAATAAGTCAGTTGCTGAGTGATGTACATACACTGTGTTCATTCGAAAAGGACCCACCCTTAATATCTTAGAAATTCGCCGTGCTAAAAATTAATGTCACTTGAGAAGGATACTTTTTTATGTTAATGTGTAATGGATAGTTAATTATTTACATTAAAATTCATGCTTATTGTTGAATTATAGGTTATTAAATTTAGTATGTATGTGTTTAGTTATAATAATTATTGTAATCATAAAATATATCGACTGAGCAGTTTGATTATAATTTATTTATCGATATAAGTAACAATTGCAAAATAAGCAGACACGCGCTATATTGGAAGAATGTGTAGGCTGGCAATTTGTTGCTTTTGGTTTTTGGTCAAAAAGTTCAAACTAAACATTTGTCGAAGAAAGATGTGTTTTATTTAATGAACGTCAACCCTAATTAAAAGGAATTTAAACCGAATAATTTAACATTATTAGAATTGTCATAAACGTCAGATTCACCCCCAGTCTACTGATGTGCTCTAACATGTATAGTGCCTAAGGTCAATGGACTGGTCGCCAAAAATCCTCCATTTTCAACCATTTCAAGAAGTAATTTAAAATTTAATCAAGTAATCAAGTTTTTAAAAATTTCAGTATTATTATCCTTATTATATCCTTCTGTTACTGAAAACTGTTGAAGCGTAAATTAAATCCGTCGTGAAATATAATGGATTTTGGAATCGTATGGTTTATTTAACGATGCAAGATACGATAAGTTCTACAAAATAAACTCTTAGGTGGAGTGAAATGCAAACGCAAATAATTGTTCTTGAATTTAATATTGTGCAAGCGTCTATTTTGATTTGCGTCAAGGAAGTTGTGAAATGGTGGTTTCTACAGGAAGTTAATACAGTGCAAATAGTTAGAATTCACCGTTACACTATGCTAACTTCACTGAAACTTTGTCGAATGTAAAACTACAGGGTGAGTCATGAGGAAGTGCACCTCGTATTGTGGCTTTTATGGGATATAGTTTCTGCTTACATTGTTTACGAAAGCGAAATTTGATTTTTAACTGAAATTTACTTTGGCTATAACTTTAGTCTAATATTTTAGTAGAATATTACACTTCTGCCATCCAACATGATAATTCATTAAGGAAACAATCAGGTCCGGCCTTTAAAGGATTGAAGAAAGTATAGACATACGTACAGCTTGTCAAACGTAGGAAGAGGCGGACAAGAAAGAAGAAGGAAGTGTTTGGAGGTGGTCCGCGCTACTGAAATGTACATTCAGCAACAAATCTTTTCTGCTTTCAGATTATTATATTATACCGGGAGATGCAAGGTCTCAGGACATATAGGAAATGAAGGAAACCGATTATAAAAACTATATGGGAAATTTAGATAGACATATAATTAAAAATTTGGATATTTAATTATTACCTAAAATTTAATTAGTCCTTCAAAGACATTTTCAATAAAGTAATAACTTATCTAGTTGATGAGGTGTTAAACTGATATTGAGCTTTTGGTATCTTATTAAAGTATAATAGTACTAATTTGCAAGAGTTATTTCAAAAAGTTTTAAGCGTTTTATAAAGAAAACTGAAAGTTAGGAATTCTCAAATGTTCACAACTTTTACTACAAATCCTCATTTAACTAAAGAAGAAATGAGCAGCTTTCTAATTATATGTTTTTTGAGCTACTAGCCAGTTACAAGGAGGCCATTAGAATTTGGAGAACGGTTTTTACTGCCCCAAAAACAATATATTATGAGAGTTTACAATATATAAAAACTTGACGATTTCATGTAATAATAAAATAAAAACATATTGCAATTCAAAATAATGGTTTCAACCTTTACTCTGTGGAATTAGAAATTATGCAATATAACATAACCCATGCTTCTGTCTTCGATCCTTTTTTTCACTAGTTAGAATAATCCTAAAAAAATACAACAGAATTGTAGTCCTATGTCAACTCCATTGTAGCTAACTTCTCTGTGCGTCACATCCTAAATGGCGGACTATTTAAATCATCCAAATGTTGAACTTTCAAATCGACATAAAGTTATGAGAATGAAAATAATTGATTCCACATTATTCTTCTGTCCACCACCCAAATTAGTCTCTGACGTCTTTCGGAAAAGTTCTGGAGCAAGGGCCAAAGATGGGCCAAAGGCTCGACGAACTGCCGAGGACGTCAGAAATCTTTGCATGAAATTTGTAGATAAAAAGCGGCACAACTAGTTGAAATGCATGTTCAACTAGGATGTGATTGCATGTATTAGTTTTAGTAATTGCATGTTAGATTTAAGTTAGTTTAAATTTACTTTCAGGGATAGTTAGAAGCATGATGCATGATGTAGTAGATAGGGAAATAGGATAATAACTAACATAGATTTAAGGAAGTGCAAGAAATTCACAACAACATTAATTTAAACTTAACAATAACAACTGCACTAGTAGATTAGGGTCACTAACGTAGAATTGTAGTAGTTAGTAGTAGTTAGCTAGGGAAAATTTCTTTTTGGTTTAGCAACCGCGGAATGTAACGCAAAGCCGGTCTGATTTAAGATTCAGGCATCAGACCATTTGTGTAAAATACGTAATGAATGAAAAAAAAAATGTCCACCACTAACTATTAACATTGAACGACAAACGTATAATTCAGTTAAATTCAATAGGTTTCTAAGTGGCACAATTTCCGAATGGTCACTTTTAGAGTATGAACCAGTAGGTGATCTATGGTATGAACCAGGGTATGGGCACTCTGAACGCGCAATGGTACTGCCACCTGGAGAGCCAGAGCACTTCTAAAATTGCGGATTTAATGAGAACTGTAACGCCGTTAGTAGTGTTTCTGGTAATAATCACGTAGTAATTCCAGATACTTCCACATATGTCACCACTTAACCTAACAACCACTAACAACCACGTTTACGACGGTTAGTTTCATTTCTGGGTTGGTTCAGTTTTAAAAAATTGTTTTTCTCTATATTTTTTTTCTTCAGGTCGACAGGGTGTGTTTAGTTCATTGTTTAGTGTGGACTTTTTATTTTTCAGACAATGTATAGTGAAGGACTGTAATGTAATCACAACAATGTCAGAGGTGCTAGAGCTACTACTCAGGCTCTCAAGGTGGCGCCACCCGTACAATTAATTCGCCACATGAAACGCCACGGGTCAGATGCCTATCTATAGTTAACTGTTCGATTCAATGTTGGTTCTTGTTCTGTGTAAAGTTTTCCAAATTCCTTGGCGTGTTTGCATCGCTTCTGCCATTCTTCTGCTACAAATGAAGAAAAAAATTCCTCGCGCAGCCTCTCAACGGTTTTAAACGTAAATCTACATTGTTCTCTGACACATTGTTTCAACGATACCCATTCTAGTTCTAGTTCAATTGGGTTCAGATCGGAGTGATATGGGGGATTACAATCCAAGTCATTTGTTGGAGGCATATTTTTTTGTCAGTCATTCTCTCATTTCGTCTTTCCGAGAGTCCATAGTTGGATATTTGTCTAACTGAACATTGATAGATAGATAGATAAATTTTATTGCATTAAAAAGAGTTTACAATTCTTATTACAATAAGTTCGGTCTTTACATACCAAAGTGCGAAAACAAAACAACAACAATAATAAGGTAGGAAAAAACTAATTAAAACATACTTAATTTAACAAGAAAAAAAAAGAGTTCAAACACAATGAATATCTCATTCTTCTAGTACAAAGGCCCTCAGCTTCAAAATATTGAGAAGATAATTCACAACTTTAGTTAATTTAAAGAAATCAGTGGTGTCAAAGAATATATATTAATTCGCCAAATGTCTTCAATTCTGAACATATGCAATCTCCTCTAAGTTCATTGTATATTGGACATTCTATAAATAAGTGCATTAATGTCTCGGTCTCATGCAAGTTACAAAGACTACAAGCTGCAGTCATATCTACTGTGTATTTTATACCTCGATGATAGATTTTTAGAGTTTTGGAGCTACATAGTCTAATTTGGGATATTATTCTAATTATATATATTGGGCAAGACCTGTACAAATAACAATTATTTTCAGACAAAATTAAATATTTGTATAACAAAGGATACGAGGAGTTTATTATTCGTTGTTGATCATGTGCGATTAATTTATTTTTATATAATTGTAATATGTTATTTAAAAGGTGCTTGGAGTTATTGTGCAAGAATTCTAACCACAGATTATCACAACCGGCATAGTCGAAGTACTGCTTAACTTGACCCAGAAAACTATACTTTACACTGTGAATGTTGATGGCTTTTAACCTCAAGAAGCATTGTTTAGTTAATGAACTATCATCTATGATTTTCACTCTATTTAACCACAACAACGCCGATTTGAATATTAAAAAACTCAACTTAATGGATTTAGTTTCTACTCTCACCATATAATTGGGAGTGCAAAGAGGCAGACATAGCAACCTTTCAAAAAAGTTTACCTGAACTTGTTCAAGTAAATCAGCATATCGTAGTCCCCAAATTCCAATTCCATATGATAGAGAAGATAAAATGATAGAATTGTAAAGTTCCATACGAGCATTCCAAGAATGTAGTTTAGACCGACACATAATATTCATAACAGCACCTGTAGAATGGAGAGTCTTGGTTACTGTCCTCTTTGTCATATTTAAAAATAAAGACGAAGATGAAAAAGTAACACCCAAATATGTAAAATTTTTTACTACCTCCAAAGGTTCGTTATTGTATTTAAAATTTAGTTTATAGTTGTTGTTATATCCACCCTTACTAAATATCATTAGTTTAGTTTTTTGTATGTTTACTTCCATTCTTATCGAGTTGGAATAGGATTCTAACGTCTTCAATTTCCGGCTTATATCTATTGGAGAATCGCCTAATATTACTATATCATCGGCGTATAGAAGAAGTAACACGTCGTTTCGTTCATCTATATTAATTCCCGTGTGCCCAGCAGATCTAAAGTAAACTTCAATATCTGACATAAATAAAGAAAATAGCAAGGGACTCAATGATTCCCCCTGCAGGACTCCTTCAGTTATATCAAACTTCTTGCTGAAGCGACCATTTAGTTTAATAGACATAAATGAGTGATCGTATATATTTTTTATGATACGAATTATTTTGGAGCTAACACCTGCCAGATATAATTTATGCCATAATAAATCATGGTTAATACTATCAAACGCTCTCTTGAAGTCTACGAAAACAGCAAAGACTTTTCTTTTTGGTAACCGAAGGTGAAATTGTAGGACTGAGTTTAGGATAAATATATTATCTTCGCAACTTCGATGTTTCCTAAACCCAAATTGACATTCCGGCAGAATACGATTTTCTTCGCACCAATTATGTAAGCGATTTAATAAGATGGTGGTGAAGAGCTTAGCAAAGCAATTAACAAGCGAAATACCTCTATAATTGTTTGGGTCATCAGGTGCACCTTTCTTATGTAACATAGTTAGGATAGTTTCATGCCAACCAGACGGTACTGTCACTCTCAAATATTCTATTGTACCAATTACATACATATAAGATCCAGTTTTGGGGTAAACTTTTAATAAACTCATAAGGAATTCCATCTTTGCCAGGGGCTTTGCCGTTCTTGCACCCCTCAAGAGCTTGATAAATTTCATCGGCCGAAAAATGTGAGTCCAAGTAAAGTGAGTTGGCGTCATAAAATGTGGTAACGGAAATGTGTTTCGGTTGATATAAATTTTCATAAAAATGTTCCCATTGCTCTAGCTCAATACCATTTTTTGGAGTAACATTTCTAAAGGTTTTCAGAGTTTTCCAAAAGTCAGCCTGGTTTTTGGTGTTACTTAGTTTGCTCAATACGTCTTTGTGATATGCAGTTTTCTTGTTAGAAATAATTTTTTTTAAAGTTCTTTTTAGCTTCTAAATATTCTGTTTTAGAGGGTTCTAGAAAATGATGTGCTTTGCATATCTTTAGTTTTGTTTTCAAAATTTTTTTTTCGTGGAAGCAAAAGGAGTCAAACTAGGGCTGTCTAACTGAACATTGTGGTATAGAGCGTTATCAATCATAAGAACACTATTTGGTGGAAGATTTGGTAAACATTTTTTTAAGGCATTGTTTATAGTTATTCTACTTCATTTCACTATGATAATCACCTGATTTTGTAGTTGATTTAAAAACCATTCTAAATACTTGTGTGCACTATTGAGAAATAATTATTCCTGAGGTCTTTGTTAGTTTTGTCACTCCAACTTATTGAGTGTGTATGCGATGAGTGGATAGACGTTTCATCTATATAAATTATTAGGGGTTTTGTGCTCGATAGTTTTTTAGGTTCCTAAGAAAGTTTCTGCTGAGGTGTTGAATTTCGGGATTTTTAATAAGCAATTTTCGATTATTTTTTGTTTTCCCCCAACATTCCTCACACTTTCATGAGATCTCTTGTAGGTAATCATAATTTTAAACAAATTTTCTGTGTATGCTGCGTAAAGTATACATTTTCTTCTGTAATCTGTATTTTTTTTTAATAAAACTCCTTTGAAATTTGGACGCCATTCTTTAACTTTATGAGGCGTTCCACAGATTTCTCCCCAAAAACATTTTCAATTGTAGACAAACTTACAAGAGTTGCCATATGCTGTACGTTCTTGCACCTTTTTAAATTATTTAATTGGCTTATTATCGTTTGCCTATCACTGAATAAAATATATCAGGCTTACAACCACTTCCCTAGTTTTGCTTCTTGAAACTTTGCCCTTCACATTAGAATTGATTTGATGGTGTAGGGTATGGTGTAATTATTTTTGTACGAATTTCTTCCATTCTCTCCTGTTTTATGCCAATTCCACTTCTTGTTTCCAGCTTTTATTTAGTATATCTCCTATTACTTTGTCCAACGTTTTTCTTGGTCTGCCCCTTTTCTTGTTATTTTGTATTTTTGCTTTCCAAACTCTTTTTACTGGTGTTTTTTCGTTCATTCGCTGTAAATGTCCCCACCAATCTAGCTGTCTCCCTTCTATAAATTATAATGTGGATTGTAACTCTAGATCTTTTCTTATATCTATATTCCTCAGTCTCTCTCTCTCTCTTGGAGACTTAGTTCTTCTAAGATATTTAATTTATGTTCCTTGTATCTTACTTTTCTGTTGTTCTGTTAAGATTCACATCCAAATGTTAGTATTGGTTTGAAAACCTTTATTTTTGTCTCTTTTGAAATTTCTCTTTCATTCATAAATTCAGTGTTTATTCCATTGTAAAGTTTCTTTCATCCAATGTTATCCCCAAATATTGGAAATAATTTACCTGTTCTATGTTTTCTCCATCGATGTAGGTGATTAAGTTTTCTCCGTCCTCTCCTATTATCAATACCTTTTGGCAATCCCTGCTTTGTGGCAACCGCAGCGCACCCCACACCCAGTAGGGACGAGCTGGTCACTGTAAAGATCACCTTGCACTGATTTAGTAGGAATGGTAGGGAGGACAGTGTTGCCAGTTCGATTTTTATTTCATCAGTAAATACCTAGTCAATATTCAGAAAATTTCAGTAGATTCACTATATGCTATACAAATTTCAGGTAAGGATGATTGAATAAACCTAAATTAAAAAAGAAATACTCACAACACAGCACAACAAAATATCACAACATCGATGAAGATGAAAGTTTAGATTTCGACGGAATTTAATGTTCAAGATACATCATTAAACACTAATTTCTTCATTTTCAACAATAGACATATTATTTTACGTTACATTTTTTCGCTAGAAGCAGTATTTTTCGAGTTACTAACAAAAAACTGAAAAAAGGACCTTTAGAGAACCCCACCACCATAAGCTTCACCCCCACCCTTCAGTACTTTTATTTCCCTACAAATTTGCTAAAATTGGCTTCTACATTAATTATTTCCGCTATTTGGTATTTTTTGGTCTTCGTTGCCTGGACTACTTGTCATAGCCCTATATTTGTAGTGAATGCTATTTTTCATAATTGAGGTTTCATTGTTCTTATAAATTTTCTGTGTTAATCTTATAATTTTACCATATTCCTCTGTCCGTAAATATTTTCCATAATTTATGTCTTGTAACTGCATCAAAAGCTTTCTCTAGGTCCGAAAATGCCATAAAATGTTTCCTTTTTTTCTTTAAATGCTTTTTCAGTTATTGTGAATACATGATCCTGTGTACTTCTGTTATATCTGAATCCGCTCTGTGTTTCTTCCAGCGTTCTCTCGAATTTCAGTCTGATTTTTTTTTTCGATGATCTCTTCCAGTATTTTCATGGCTGTATTTAGTAGATAATGTGATATCTAGATGGTTGATGCAGTTCTTGTGGTCTCCTTTTTTGAAAATGGGTACTATTAATGCTTTCTCCCTCATCGTTCGCAAGGTTTTTTCTTCCCATACTTTGTTGCAAATATGCAACAATGTTTCTCTTCTTTTCTGACCCATGCTTTATTATTTCTGCTGTAATTTTGTCGGACCCGGGTGCTTTTCTACTTCTTAGTTCCTTGATAACTTTTTATCTTGTTTATCTATTGTTTTGTTAATGTCGCCTTCAACTCCTTCATTGTCCTCTATGTGTTCCTCCAATTATTGCGGTTCGTTGAGAAGATCCTGGTAATACTCTCTCCATCTTTCCAAACTTCTCTTTCTTCTGTTAATATTTACCCATTTTTGCTTCTCATTAATTGCGTATTTTCCTTTTTTCTGTTCTTAACCACTTTTAGCTTTCGGTGAAATAACTGTTGATTTCCTGTGCAATCTCATTCCATATTTTCCCTGAATTTTTCCCATTGGTCATTTTTAGAGGCTGTTATTAATTCTTTTTGTTTTCTTCCTTTCTGTTCTGAAGTTTTCATAGTTTTCTCTTGTTGTGTTCGCTAGATACTTTTTCCATGCTTGCTTTTTCCACCCTGTAGGTTCCCAAACTGAAATTAAAATCACTAAAAAACAATATTTAACATACACTTAACATTTAGAGCCTCTCGTAGAATAAGTTCATTAATTTTCTTGTATTGCTCCATTAACGTCTGTTAATCTTCTGGATATATCTCCGGTTACAATTCTTGTAATTCCCTATTGGCTAAGAAATGTTGTGCTATATACAATAAAATGAAAATAATGAAATCCCTTCTCACCTGAAATCTCCTAGTTCCAACAGAACAAAAGAAACGGGAGAAACGGGTCAAATATACAACCAACCTTTTTTTAGAGATCCTTCCGTAGATAAAAAAAAGCCATTTTAATTGATTTGTTTCGAAACAGCAAAAAAAATATAAATAGATTAGAAGAACGTGTACAACGAAAGATGTGTCGTACATACCGTGTGAGTCATTGTTGACGCGACGACCCATTATGGACGAACGGTAAACATTTAGCAAACGAGAGGTTCCTTTACCTACTTACAGAGGGTTTCGATTTATTTTAATTTTTCTGAAATTATAAGGATGCAGTAACAATTTAATGGCATGGCACTAAAAGCCTGTAACAGTAATTGGGCGCCAATTTGTAACCTTACAGGGCGCCAATTTGTAACTGTAAACGCTCTCGCTTGAAGGGCTCCGGCTAGAGACTCCTCTCAAGGGTGATTCGACCCCAAGTTTATGTCGCACAAGGATAACAGAAAGTTTGTAAAAATTGAGGGCGCCACTACCTTTTTGAAGTCGATAAAAAGTACTAACAAACTAAGGCGGAAAAGGTAGAAACGCCTTGTAGAATTTAGATAAGAGTTTAAACAAAAATAAAAAAATTAAAAAAAGTTACTTAAAAAAACAGAAGATTTAAAATTTTACCTCCGAGCGATATCTCCCTCAGTTTTCATAGTTGAGGATTTAGGAAAAAAATAAAAAATGGAATTTAAAACAAATTTACATTTATTTTTCTGCCACTGGAAATGGAAGAAATATGAAAATAATTGTACTTTTAAAGGTAGTTAGCTTTTGAAGTTGTTGTTTCCGGAAAAGGTGATAGTTGAAGAAGGTAGGAAAAGATGGAGTCTAGATCTCGAAGAAGATAGGAAGATAGAGATGTCTTGATTAGAACGGTATCCTAGCAGCTGTGTCCTGGTCTGTGATTACCACAGCAAAATTAATTAGATAGGAAAGGTATGAAAGCGATAAAAATGGAGGTCTTTCCTCGAAGAGAGTCGATAGCGGAAAGGGCTGTCCCTCGTGGCGTTAAAAAAATGGAAGCGACCGTTTGCAGACGTCAATTGTCTTATGATAAGGGTTGAAGATTGGAGTGGCTAATGAGACGACGAGCGGTAATTAAAAGGATTTATTCTATAAAATCGTAACAGGTCGATAGACATGTTACAAGACTACATAGTATACACACAAAGTCTGACCGAGAAAATACCGAGGATAGAAACAAAAATAGAAGCCGAAATAGGATCCACTTACATACTAGTAGGGGCTGAATGTGCGTTAAATATGAGTATAAAGGAAGATACACCAGCTTAGCAATATACAAACTTATTACAGAAGAGAACAAAAATAAATATCGAGAATATACTAATCAGGAATTTCAAAAAAGAGAAAATGAACGAGTAGAATGGACTTTAGAAGAAAGATAAACGGCATTGAAAGAAATAGTTTTAACAACTGCAGAGAAGATAATGTGGAAGGAGAACATATAAAAAACACCTAAAAAGGACGAGCTGCTGGAATGAGGAGATAAAAAAGATGGTGAGGGTAAAGAAAAAAGCCTGGAAAAAATATATCCAAACAAGAACACAAGAAGATAAAGATAAGTATAATAACAAGAAAAAATTAGTAAAAAATACTATGAGACAAGAGAAAAACGAATCATGGAAAAATTTTGGTGAGCAGTTGACAGAAACACATAAAGTAGATAACCGAAAATTCTGGACACAGATAAAAAGAATGAGAGGAGGCAGAAGGAAAGAAATTAAAACAGGAAAGTCAGAGATAATGGTTACGAAGATAAGAAAATAAGCATAGAAGAAATAGATGAAGCTACACATGAAATGAGGACAGGAGAAGAAAATGGAGAAGATGGCATTGTTCCAGAAATGATAAAATGGCTGGGACAGAAAGGAAAACAATGGATTTGGGAAGTATGCAAAGAGGAATGGAAAGAAAAAAGAATACCTAGAGACTGGGAAAATAACTTGATAATACCGATATATAAAAAGGGGGACCAGATGCAATGTGATAATTATAGAGCCAAACGCCTAAACGGGCTATAAGCTATACACCAGAATTCAGGAAAAGAGACTAAGATAATATGTAGAACATAAATTGGAAGAAGAACAGGCAGCAATCAGACCAAACAGACAAACGAATGATAATATATATAACCTAATAGAAAGAAAACCAGAGAAAAGAGAAGACATGTTTCTAACGTTTATTAACCTAAGAGCAGCCTTCGACACAGTAGAACGAACAGAAATCTAGAGATGCTTGGATAAGATGGAAATACCTAGGGGACTAAAAGGGGCTATCAGAAGCACATACGAGAACGTAAGAGCTGAAGTACAAATAGCAGGAATGAAATCAGAAGAGATTTTATTGCAGAAAGGGATAAAACAGGGGGATAGCTCAAGTCCGCTTTTAATTATATTATTAATGGATCAAATAACGAAGCGAATGAAAAACAAAACTGAGCAGTTGAACACGAGAATTGGCTACACAAATCTGAAACCAGTAAAAATGAATTCACTACTATATGCAGATGATGTGGTATTGATATCAAATATTGAGATTAAGCACCTAAGAAGAAAAGCAAGGGCGAATGTAGAAATGAAGAGATAAGACAAATAACAAAGCATTGGGTAAAAGAGGAACCGGAATCCTCGTCCGACACCTGAAAAGGTTGGAGAAGGGAAGAAGACGAAATCCTCTTGTAGAGGAGAATCCAACAATGCAATAATGTACAGGGTGTTTCTTTTAAAAAATTGGGAGTGTTGATCAAAGGGGGGGGGGGGTTAAAGTTATAGCATACATATGAGCAAAAAGACATCTCCCTTTACATGATTTTTGACGTGTTTTTTCATTTTTTCATAAAAGTGACGCCTTCAGAATTATGAGGGGTGTATAATTTTTACTGAAATGCTCTGTATATAACTGTGTACCGTCCGCATAGAGATGAATTTTACACCAATTCAAAACTCTTCCGATACTAGCAGTGTATAGAGTGAATAAAAGAGGGCCCAGTATTGAACCTTTGAAAAGCAATAGTGTTTGAAGTTATTTGTTTTTTTCTAGCTATATATGCAAAATATAAAAGACAGGTTTCTATATCTCATACTTATACTGGCATCGGATGTGATAATCGTTATTGTAGAAACGTCCATCTCTAGCTAAACGTTTCGGTGACAAGGTGACTTAGAAGTTCGAACGTCATGATGCCTTTCAAGTCACGTGATTTTTTTTAATCGTTTATAAATTACATTATCAAACAAAAATTTAGAAAAAGTGATTCATGTCCAGATAAGGACCCAAATAATCTTCACTGGAGCTATATAAATGGTCAATATTTATTTCGTACAAATTCCCCATTGATTAAAAAGATTCATGTTCAAAAATATAGCAATCCAACTCTGTTGAAGTTTGTAAATCTTAGTTTGCTTTGTGATGGTTTCACAATGGTGAAAAATAACCTTTTCAAACACCTCTCGCTTGGACTAGAAATTAATTTCAATTGATTCCCGCCATCGTGATTGCCGACCTCCAACTGGTCTGTAAAAAGTGAAAAAGTAAATTAATGTCCCCGAAAGAAATAAATATAAATGTTCCTTGCAGCATCCGCACTCGTTCTGCTGGCGCCTCCAAGGCGTTCGCTAATTTAAGGAGGAAAAACAAAATTTGAAGAGGATATTATTTAAAGGAAATTCATTCTCTTGTGCCGCGACACGGAGAGTAACCGGGTTTGAATATCTAAAAGGAAAAGAATCACCTGAGGCCGATTTGGCTTTAAATTCTCTTAATAAAGAATTTTTTTATTTTTGAACTAAACTATGGTGCAATAATGGAATTTTTTTCCAAGCAGAATGAGAGACAGGATAATAGAGAGACTAAAAATTTTCGTTGTCAAGCTATAGGGCTTTAAATTTGGGAATTAAACATTTTTTCTTAATGAGTGTGTATCTGAGCTTTACTTAAAAACTACGTCTCATCCAAAACCTTTGGTTTATATAAGCTGATACTCGAAAAAACTGTAACCTCCTAGATCGTACCACAGAAAGTTTTATTAAAAATTTTCTATTAATAATTTGTTTAAACTTTAAACCAATTTTATGTATCCAGTTACGGCTCAAAAATCAAAGATGTGGAGGATCAGGATTTGGGGTTTACTCCAGATCACTTAGCCTAAGAATTAAGTGGTCCAAATGCTGGTTCCAGGTAAGGTTTGAGTCAAATATTACCTCAAGATAGTTAATCTCTCTCACCCTACAATTTCTCTCGAGATATATTTAAAAAATTATGTCAATTTTCCTAATGGGATGACTTCCTTTCTTTTAAGGAAGGGTGGGGTTAAGAGTTAAATATTTTTCATAACCTAATTTAATCAGGATCACTGATGATGATTGACAATTTATTATTATCAAATAATGCACGTTTTACAGGCTGAAATCTTATTTCACCTTTTTATTTCTGTTCGAGATGATTTCCGATTTCGCATTGGATACTGGCGTGTTTTTTAAGCTCTATACAAACGTTCGAGAATTTTCAAACCCCTCAATAAAAGCTTGAAACTCTCGACAGCTATTTTAATGGTCTTTCCTCAGTTCTCTAGTGATAACCACTGACAGCTTCAATAATGACAAGAGATACTATTGTTGTCGAAGCCAAACGAGGAGTTTTTTTTGTATTCGGCAAAAGATGAAACGTAAGTCAAGGAAATTGATCGGATAACTGTCGTTGTTAAAGATAAATTTGATACAAATCTGAAATGTATGTTTTTTTTTATTTCTGATGCTGTAGTTTGTAAGAGGATTCTTTATAAATCCTTTAAAATAAGTCCTGGTTGAACTGAAAATTCAGTGCAGTGTTGTCAAGTATGAGATTTTTTAGTTGTCAAGGAAATGGAATTAGCTTTTAAATGTTTTTTTAAACAATAGAATGGAGTAGGTGTGTATGGAACAGGGACCGTTTTCTCGACTAGTGAGCTTTTTGACGTATTATTGACGTACATTCGATTTTTGGAAGGTATACGTTACATCCGGCATCATTTTAATAATGAAAAAAATTGGTTCGTTAATGAACAACGTGTCTCATCGATATCGAAAAAAGTTGGATTTCCAGGAAAATTGCCTTATCGAGTACCTGAAACAAACTTGGATCTTCTATCTCTCAACCACTTTACATACAAAGATGCCGAAATGAAATGTTGAAAATTAAAAAAAAACTTGTTTTCAAAGATGACAATAAATATATTACTTTTCCACCAGGACGTCCACAAAACTATAAAACGAACGATACAAAGCGTTCGCTGTAAACACTCGCTTTGAAAACGTATACGCCTCAAATTTCAAGAGTCAAGAATATCAGAACGAACGAAACTCTCGAAGTGCCTTCTCTCTAACACTCTTGAGCTTTCAAGAATACGACAGTTTTGTTCCCGGGAGTGAAAGTGAACCAGTTTTTTTGGAAGCGTTCTCGAAAAGAGTCCTTTCCCAGATAGTCAAGTGTACGGGTGCAGGAGTCGAATTTTCGAAACCATTCTCGCTTGAGAAGAATTTTAGTCTGGAAAACACTCTCCCGAATCTTCCATCCCCAAGGTAGTGGAGTCAATGATACTTCGTCGCGCTGATAACATTGACTTCAGCGTGCATCCAGAGACTCTATAGAGTGTGGTAGGTATTGACTTTTGCCCTCTCCTGAATCTCCTGAATCACCCAATAAAATAAAAAAAAATCCAACCTAACCTATCCTTCTAGAACATGGCGGTAACGGCGCAGGACTGAAAATCGTTAGTTCTGTGGATGACGGTAAGGAGTGACGGTTACGGTGATGTCACCAAGTCAGAACTTCCATCACCACCAAAAAGCACTGGGATATCGCACCCTCCGTGGAATACTGTAACATCTTTTTTTTTAAGCTTATTTCTTATTGCACGACATAGGACTTTTGAGAAGGCTAGTGAACTCGTAAAACATGTAACCGTTACGAAAAAGCGTTCGTCACGCAACAATGTTGCCAGATTTCTGAAAAGGCTCGTGGAACGTGTAATATTACGGAAAAGCGTTCGTCACACAACAGTGTTGCCAGATTTCTGAATAATCCACTAATCCAATGAAATTTAAATTGAAGCTTTTGCTTCTTATTGCACGACATAGGACTTTTGGGAAGGCTAGTGAACTCGTGAAACGTGTGATGTTACGAAAAAGCGTTCATCACGCGATGACTCATTCAAGCGACTGTGCGCAATCTCTCTTGCCGCACTGAGCTCGCACACCTACAGGTATGAAAAATTGTCAAAAATGGTCAAAATTTTGAAAAATTAATAATTTCCAAATATGGTCAAAAACTATCAAAAACTTGGAAAAATGGTCAAAAATTTCAAAAATGGTCAAAAATTGTTAAATATTCTAAAAAATGGTCAAAAATAGTCAATAATTGTCAACATTTTGAAAAATGATCAAAAATTGTTGAATATTTTGAAAAATGTACAAAAAGATTTGAAAGAATTGTCAATAATTTTAAAAAAATGTCAAAAATGGTCAATAATTGTTGAAAATTGTCAAAATTTTTGAAAAATTGCCAATAATTGTCAGAAACTGTCAAAAATGCACAAAAATTGTCAAAAATAGTCAATAATTGTTAAAATTTGGAAAAATGGTCTAAAATGTTCAAGATTTTTGAAAATTTGTCAAAAATGATCAATAATTGTCAAAACTGTCAAAATTGGTCAATAACTGTCAAAAATGGTCAATAATTGTTTAAATTTGATAAAATGATCAAACATTTTGAAAAAATGGTCAATAATTGTCAAAAAATTCGAAAATTTTTGAAAAATGGTAAAATTTTTCGGAAAATGGTCAAAAATGGTCAGAATTTTGAAAAAATGGTCAATAATTATAATAAACTGTCAAAAATGGTCAATAATTATTAAAAAATGTCAAAATTTTCGAAAAATTGTCAAAAATGGTCAATAATTGTCAGAACCTGTCAAAAATGCACAAAAATTGTCAAAAATGGTCAATAATTATTAAAATTTGGAAAAATGGTATAAAATGGTAAACATTTTTGAAAATTTTCAAAAATGATCAATAATCGTCAAAATTGGTCAATAATTATCAAAAATGGTCAATAATTGTTAAAATTTTAAAAAATGCTCAATAATTGTCAAAAATTGTCAAAATTTTTGAAAAACGGTCAAATTTTTCGAAAAATTGTTAAAAATGGTCAAAAATTGTCAAAATTTTGGAAAAATGGTCAATAATTATAAAAAACAGTCAGAAATGGTCAATAATTATCAAAAATTGTCAAAATTTTTGAAAAATGGTCAAAAATTTGACCAATATGGTCAATAATTATTAAAAACTGTCAAAAATGGTCAATAATTGTTAAAAATTGACAAAATTTTTGAAAAATGGCAAACATTTTTGGAAAATCGTCATAAATGGTCAATAATTGTCAGAACATGTCAAAAATGCTCAAAAATTGTCAAAAATGGTCAATAATTGTTAAAATTTGGAAAAATGGTCTAAAATGGTCAAAATTTTTAAAAAATTGTCAAAAATGGTCAATAATTGTTAAAATTTGAAAAAATGGTCGAAAATTGTCAGAATTTTTGAAAAAATGGTCAATAATTGTCAAATTTTTTGAAAAATTGTCAAAAATGGTCAAAAATTGACAAAATTTTGAAAAAATGGTCAATAATTATGAAAAACTGTCAAAATGGTCAATAATTGTTAAAAATTGTCAAAATTTTTGAAAAATTGTCAAAAATGGTCAATAATTGTTAAAATTTGGAAAATTGGTCTAAAATGGTCAAAATAGTTGAAAAATTGTCAAAAATGGTCAATCATTGTTAAAATTTGGAAAAATTGTCAAAAATTTTGAAAAAATGGTCAAAAATTCATGAAAAATGTAATTCTATTGTGCATAAGAAGCAAGCTTCTGTCGGCGGTCCGACGACCGCTCCTCTTTTTATTATTTTCTTCACTTTTGTACTTTCAATAATTTTGTACTTTGTATTATAATACTTCTGTTTCCTCTGCCTACATTATTCTGTTCTAAATTGAATCCCAATTTCCCATACAAGAATCAAATAGCAACCCCAGCCTATTGAACACCACAACATCTACAGAATGAAGTCAAATCTGTCCGGACAAGACTGTAACAAGTACAGAAATTGCGGATATTAGGAGCCATCATTAACAAAACCCTCAGGCTCTTCTGTCCTAATGCAAAGAGGAATATTAGAACAAGACAATAGTCAAAATTACGTTCCGAAAGGACAAACAGTAATGAAATAATGAGCAAAAAAGAAATTGTCAAAAATTCAATCGCCATTTCCCGCAACTTCAGATTTTTGAGATTTTGCAGTATTCCACGAGATGTGCGAAAAATGTTTCTCTGCCAAAAGATATTATTCTTCGAATGACGAATTCTCCTTAAACACTACGGATATAATGAATATAATAAACTACAGAACAAAAATTAGTTTCATCAAAAGAAAAAGCATTCGGTGTAATGGATGGAGAAACCACCTCTGGATAGAATGAGAAGACTTCTTGGGGTGGTGACGCGAAATTCTCATTTAATTTCTGACAATTTTCATACCAATTTCATGCCTCAAAACTGAGTATATCATTTACTGTCAGATTTAAGTTTGTTCTATTATTTTTACAGGACGTCAGACTGTAATTAACTGAATACTATTTACAAAACAAATTTTATAAACTATGTCTTATTGCGGGTTCTAAAGGGGTAAAATAATGAAGGGTGGTACTTTACCCAAACTAAATATCTATTGAATTATTTAACAAAGTAAAAGTGAAAAGTACTGTATTGCTTAGCGTCTATTATTGTTCTAAACGCGCCCTGTCATATGTCACCATTCACTCTTCGAAGTAGGTGGTCTCGTTGGTGAGAAATACCAGCCAACTATGGTTGGTGGTGGCCTGGTTCTAGGTGAGGGCGTTACAGTATTAAAATTTCAAATGAACTCGTTTTATTCTACTCTCGCGCACTTTAGCATTGTACGAAAGAATAATAATATCGATCTTCTTTAAAAGTACACCACAACATTTTAAGAAGTTTAAAATTTATGGGTCGACTTTAATATAATAGTGATCGTGTGTTTTGTTTGTCGTAGATTGCATGTTCAACAGTTGTCATTTTATAAATAATGTTGGCTATTCGTGTCAACAACAGCCACATAAAGATAAGCGATTTAGATTGTTTCATGAAACCTAGCGAGTTAGTCTATCAAAGTTTTCGTTAGAGGCGGAATTGGAAGAAATAACTGGTTTTTACGTCGGCAATATTTATTTTTCAAAAAGTTCAGTTCTTTGATAGTACGATGATACGAGATAAATGCATTTTTGCATCCTTTGAAACCAATTCTGGAAGCAGTTATTCAACTCGCTTGACATTCAAAATAGAGTTTTTGAAGGCGTTGACTACATCTTTTGAGGAGGATACTCCAACAATTCGATGTTTTGCCGCTTCAAAAACACAATTGTTTTTTGAGCTGTGTGCGAACTTGCATTGTCTTGTTGAAGGGTCATTCGTCGTTCAGGGTTGATTTTTTGAAACGTAGCGATTAATTCCGGCAAACAGTTCTTTGGTCTTGTAAAGGAATTGTTTGCTACGTGACCCGCTTTTGAGACAAATGTCGACACCATCTTTTTGTAAGCAGTTCGAGAACGGATAGGTTTCGTCGGTTTTGGTTCATCTTGGAACACCCAAACAGCCGACTGTTTCATGAGAGTAAATCCAGGATTCATCACCACTGACAATACTGTATATATTTTTGGAGTTTCCTGCGTTAAACCGGTTTAGAGTTTTTTGACACCAATTGACTCTAATTGCTTTCTGTTCTTTGGTCAACAGATGCGGTATCCAACGAGAAACTAATTTTTTACAGATAATTACTAGTTTCATTTTTGTTTTTGAATTACGGTCTTCTTGGATCAGCTTACGTACAGCATTGACGTTTTCCTGCGTGACTGCCGTTGTTAGTGGACCTGTTCTTGGATCGTAGCTGAGATTAATCCGTCTACGTTTAAATACGAGAAATTGTCGACTGATGTGGTGCTTCATTGCGAAAAACAGAAGTCAACTCGGCAAGGCATTCTTGTTGAGACAACTGTTTTCAAAAATTGTCCAAAATTGTTGCGCGAAAATTTTCTTGGCTTAATTCCATTTTTCGACTGACTCATCAACTTTAAAAATTCAGTTTAGGTACAGCTTCAAAAGAAGTGGTCTGAAACTTTGGCGTTAAGTTAACTTACCATGACAGTTAATTTTGACATTTGACAGGTGCCTATGTTGTTATTTGCAACACTTAAAAGACAACCCTCGATCGGAAAAGTTCATCTCTTTTTTCTATTGCAGTAATAGGATAACAGAAGGTTAGATTTGCTTATGGTTTAAGCATAAGGGACATTTTTTTCCACTTACACAAAATTTAATTCTCTTTTCTCAAAAAGTATGCAACTTCTAGAGCAAACAAAACTGTACTGAGAAAAATTGACATAGATGAAGTTATTTTTGTCCAAAATTACTACATTTTAAGCTTGGCTCATTCATTACTGAACACTCTGTAGGAAAAAACGTAGCGATTCCACCTCTAATTTGTAGCACTGTTGAAAAAACGAAAAAAAAATCCTTTGTTTTCTCTACTGTCACGAAACTCACCCAGTGGCAATCCTAAACCAACACATGATATATGTATATAAAGAGAGAGTTTTAAGTATGGAACGCCTCAATTATCTTGGAAAAGGATCTCACGATTTTTATAGACTTTGGTGTACAAGGATCTTGTGGTCAGATCTCTTCTTTTTCTGGAATAATAATGAACTTTGATATTTCAAATGGATCAGCCTGAATATTTTTTTCCTTTTGAAATCCTTAAGAAATACTGAATATTTTTCTATGTTTCCTATACCTAAATACCATATTTTCGGAGTTATAGCTAAATTTACATTATCTTCGTCGAAGTTAAAATAATACATTTATCTATGACTGCTACAATAACAACTTTGACGTTTCAATAAATTAGTATTGTTGGTGTCAAAAAATGTCACCAGTGAATAATGGGCGTGGATAATTAACAGGTCACATGACACGGATAAATAGGACCTATATTGAAGGGTATTCGAACACTATTCTTATATTTCTTCATTTCACGAGTCAGACCTCTAAACCATTGCGCTACGGTGTTGCGCTTCGTGAATAATAGCATTATATGCTTGTTTAATAATATACTATTATCCACAATCACATTATAATTGCATTTTTATCCACACTTATGAAGCATATAAAGTACAACTTCATCCACTAGTGGAATAGTGAAAAATACGATATAAAATCAATTATATTTCAATAATTTTTGACGTTACAGCTGCTG
The DNA here is from genome assembly GCA_947563755.1 of Lochmaea crataegi. Classification (NCBI taxonomy): domain Eukaryota; kingdom Metazoa; phylum Arthropoda; class Insecta; order Coleoptera; family Chrysomelidae; genus Lochmaea; species Lochmaea crataegi. Next base: position 15,557,357 of record OX387430.1, read on the forward strand.
CCAGAGCGAAATGTTAAAAATCTTTTTGATGAAATCTGAGTCTAAATGACTGTGATTGTGGATAAAACGTTGTATTGCATTCGTGTCTTAGTCAACAAAATTAAACCCCCGAGCTTCGCTTTCGGGTTTAAATTTCCTTTAATGGATAAAACACTAAGAAACCTTAATAGTTCCTGGATATTTAGAAATTCTGCAGAACTTTTTGCTCCCCAAATTAAACCGGCAGTTCCCAAGCAGAAATGACTTGTGGCTGCACCAAGATAGTGCGCCACCGCACTATGTTGTTTTGGTGAGAAAGTACTTGGACAGCGTCTTCCCAAATCGGTGGATAGTTCGAAGAGGAGCAATTGAGTGGCCACCAAGATCCCCAGATTCAACTCCTCTCGATTTCCTTTTATGGGGATACTTGAAAAGTGAAGAATAGGTATTTAAACGTTCTTTCCATTGTTGTATTACAAGACCCAATTTCTATTTAAAAATTTTATTGATGACGCTATCACCCCCACATATATGACGTCAAAAATAAAAAATGATCTGACGAAACGTCCATTTAAAAATAAAAATCGACGGGTTTCAGAAGTTTCCCCCTAAAATCACCGGTTTACCAAATAATGAAGTTATTCCTTTCATTTGGACCATACTGTATGTTGTCTGGTTCACATGTAGCATTTTTTGCAAAATTTTTATATAGTCTCCGAAAATTACGACCATGGTGTCATTCGATTCGTATTGTCAGGTAGATAGTTTAAGGAAAAGTCCGAAGAGGTAATGAAAAAAATTACAAAAGTTATAAAAAAATGAGTGAAAAAAAAGTGGTTTTTTTTTTATTATTTCCTTCCTATTAATTTTGACCAATCGCATCAAGAATTGGTATGACAAATATAAATTTTAAGTGGAAAAATTACTTAACACCTGTCAGCTGTCAGCTGTCAGCAGTTTTTGCAGATAGAGTTCCGAGAAGTTTTTATTGGAAATTTCCTCCTCTTTAAGAACCTTTCCAAATATTTTTCTCTACTCTTTATAATCAAACAAAATTGAATTAATATCGTTTTCTTTTTTTTTACAGATTTTACCCCTCTCGTTTCAGCTCAAGAAATGCGATATGCCTAAAGGTGGAGACTGTTGTGACGAATAACAAAAATAGAAATAATTGTGAAAATAATAATAGATTAAATTTTAGAAGATTTCCCTTTTTTTAAACATTGAACTTTTAAAACAATTAATAATTATTTTTATTTTATTTCTGACTGTTTTTTGATTATTTTTTTCTATGTACCAATTTTTTTATTTTTGTTATTCAAAGAGTATGCTTGAAATATTTTTGCTATTTACAATTTTTTCGTATAGGAGGTTTTACTTTTAATAATTTTATAAATATATTAAATATTGGAAACACCCCAGCGAAAGGATATTTTTATGTGCATTTTGTTTGTGTTTCTTCTTTTTCAGGTGAAATTTTTTCAGCGTCGGTGAGCAAATCGGTCAATCATTTGAGTATTAAACACAATTTAATCCTTTTTAATTCAATTAGAAAGTTATCACAAGAATAATCCAAAAAATTACAAAAAATTATTTACTGAATTATTGGAAAAGAAAAATCACTTGAAAATTCAATTTTTCTCCTCAATTTGAAGCATTATTAAATACAAAAAATAAATTTTATCAACAGTATATTATAAAAAGAAAAATTGGTAAAGAAATTAATTTTTTCTACATCTGACCTCTCATTCAGCAATATTTATAAAGAAACCTCAAATTTTCTCAAACATTTATTTAGTCAGGCATATCATTAACCATTTTGTTGGAAAATTATAATTTTTGAAATATCAATAGACTTTCAGATTTCCCTAGGTAGAACCGATTGCTCCAGACAACTCAGGAAGGATAACTTAGGAAGAGAAAAACAAAAGATTTCTGGTGCAACGTTCTGGGTGTCAATAGGTCAACCATTTAACACACTTTAATATTTTTTAATCCAAACAGAAAGTTATTAAAACAACCGTAATAAAAAAACAAAAAAAAATTTATCAACTCTATAATATAAAAAGATAAATTGCTTAAAAAATGAATTTATATAATATTTAAAGACACCTCAAATTTTTTCCCTTATTTATAACATTTATTTAGTCTAGCATTTTTTTTAATGAAAAAATAAATAAATAGAAGAAAAAAATTGCTTATTAACTTTTTTTCACAACGACTCTAAATCAGAAATATTTGAAGATTTGATTATAAAAAGGAAAATTGGTCAAGAAATTAATTTTTTCTACAGCTTAGCTCAGATTCAGGGATATCTATATTAAGAAACCTCAAATTTTTTTTAACATTTATTTATGCATATTATTAACGATTTTGTTGGAAAATTATAATTTTTGAAATATTAAGAGACTCAGATTTCCCTAGGCAGAACCGATTGCTCCAGACAACTCAGAAATGATAACTTAGGAAGAGAAAAACAAAGGATTTCTTGTGCAACGTTCTGGGTGTCAATAGGTCAACCATTTAACACAATTTAATATGTTTTTATTCAACAACCGTAATAAAAAAAATAAAAATTTTATCAACTCTATAATATAAAAAGTAAAATTGCTTAAAAAATGAATTTATATAATATTTAAAAACACCTCAATTTTTATCCCTAATTTACAACATTAATTTAGTCTAGTATTTTTTTTTTAAATAAAAAAATAAATAAATAAAAGAAAAAATTTTCTTATTAATTTTTTTCACAACGACTCTAACTCATAAATATTTGAAGATTTTATTATAAAGAGAAAAATTGGTCAAGAAATTTATTTTTTTCTATATCAGGGATATAAAGAAACCTAAAATTGTTTAAAACATTTATTTAGTCAGGTATATTATAACCATTTTGTTGGAAAATTATAATTTTTGAAATATTAAGAGACTTTCAGATTTTCCTAGGTAGAACCGATTGCTCCAGACAACTCAGAAAGGATAACTGAGGAAGAGAAAAAAAAAAGGATTTTTGGTGCAACTTTCGGGTGTCAATTGATCTACCATTTAACACAATTTAATATTTTTTAATTCAAACAGAAACTTATTAAAACAACAATAATAAAAAAAATATAAAAATATAAAAAATAAATTTTATCAACTCTATAATGTTAAAAGAAAAATCGCCCAAAAAATTAATTTATATAATATTTAAAGACACCTCAAATTTTGTCCCTAAATTACAACATTTATTTAGTGTAGCTTTTTGTTAAATAAAAAAATAAATGTAAAAAATTGCTTAAAATTTTTTTTCACAACTACTCTAAATCAGATCAGAAATATTTGAAGAACCCTAATTTTTTTTTTAAATTTAAGAAATTTAATTAATTTAGCATATATCGTTAGAAAATTATTATTTTTTAAGGCACTTCCAGAACGCATTAGGTACAGCAAGATCTTCCAGACAACTCAATGACAACAATTTATTATTTCGGGTGTTTCTCTTTACATTTCACAGTTTATCATAAATTTAATTTTTTATCAACTCAGAAATTTTTTTGTGGTCACACAAATTTTCAAATTGTTGTATGCCTATATATATAGTAGAATATGTGATCACAGAAATTTCCTTGGGGACAATAAAGACTTGTAGTTTTTCAAAATCTTTTTTTTTTCAACGTAAAGCTAATTTTTATATTATTAATCTTAAAAAATTTAATATTTCACTAAAGACACTTTTTGTGCCCAGATTACTTGGACTACTCGCTAACTTAAGGTACTTTGGTTAACAAGGTTTTTTTCAAAATTAGATCTTCTCAAAATAATATTGTTTAAAAATATTCATTTCGTTTTAAGTAATTTTTAATAGTGTTCAGTATAATATAATCTTGATCTGGATATTGCACTAGACTTAAGCTCAACAATTCCATTTTAAAGGTAAGATCCTCATTCTAGCAATTCTAAATTTTAAAATGTTTTTAATTCTCATACTTTTCTCAATTAAAAATTTTGTAAAAACTTGTTAATTTTTTTATTAGTTAAAAGAGTGTTTGGGAAATACGGCAAGATTTCAGGAACTACAAGGACAAGGCTGTCGGGTTACGCTCATCTTCCCTATACTAATCGAATTGTATGATTTATTTAATTTGGTAAATTACAAGATGAGATGTGTATTTATACAGTACTCTAAAATGTAATCTATTTTGATTTATATGCAATCGATTTTTATAGATTGGAGAGTTACTCTATAAACACAGGTAATGGCTCGAGGTTGCTCTAACGTAGTGGACTTAGAGTCAGTATCATAGGGAAACTATATGATGTATGCCTTCGACTAAGAGATAAAAAATGTGGTGGCAATCACCGGTCGGTAAATGGAAATGGTCGATTTCGGTTTTTAGTGATGGTTAATGGGAAAAATGGTGCAGTCCCAATGGTATTGGGATGGAGATTGCGCCGAGAATGGTTCCAAATGTAAGTGTTTTAAACTGTATCTTGAGACGGCACTGTTTACTCCTACTATTTGATGCATAACTGATAATTATATAATGATTTAAAGATACTTTTTGTCAGCAATGATAAACCCTTAAACATTTAACTTATTGATAAATATACAGTACGTTCCAAATAAAAGAAATAAATTCATTATTTCGTTCTAGAACGTTCTCGAACATTATTTTTTCAATCTAAATGCGTATCCGTTCTTTGGGCTTATCGATAGCTTGTGGTCTATTTATGTACACATTGCTTTTCAAGTATCCCCATAAAAATAAATCGGGAGGAGTTAAATCAGGAGACCTTCCAACTCTTCGTCTATTGTTGTCATCTCATACTTAATACTTATCTTCATTGTTGTATCCTGGATAGCCATTTCTAACTTATGTTTTGGGAGAAATGATAATGTTATTTATTCACCATTCCTTGGTGAATGAAACAATGAAAGCAATAAGGGCCAGTTTAGTTTCATAACCATTGCTTAAATGGGAATTTAACTGGAGGATCCTTTAGCTTAAAGATGAAACTAGGATCAGTTTCATAAGCTTTAAGAGTGAATTTTTGGTTATGAAACAGATCACTACACTACAAACGGCCTTTTATGCTTGAAGGTTCCTTTAAAAGCATTATGAAAGTGGCACTAAAGCACACTAAATCTACAAAGTGAGTTTTAAGTATGGAACGCCTCAATTATCTCGGAAACGGATACTTACTTTGTATTCTTGCAAAAAATATTTTTTTTTAAATTATTGGTAGTAAAATTAACACAAAACTATGGAGCAATTGTTATAAACGTGTTAATTGTTTGGAGATACTCACTCGAATCAATAATAATTTCGTATTAATAAGCTAGTTTTACCTCGGTTTGTACTTATAAAAATGGTGAATGCGCGAATCGGTACGAAGTGCAATAATAAAACTTTAAATATTAAATCGATAACTATCCTTTACGAGTAGTCCGTCCCTGGCTCCAATAAGGCGCTACTGTAAATCTGTTTACCTTTCCAAAATAAACACACACGTACTTACATTATAGTTATGCCGAAGATTTTATAAAGAGGCCTATAACTCGAAAACGAAGGTCTGCACAAAAAAGTTTATATGAAGTACTATCATTATTTTGGCTCAGATTATACACTGCTCACTTTTTTCCCATTAGTCCCGGGACACCCTGTATATATATGTGTGCATAAAAAAATGAAAATATATTCTGAAACGCATTGGACTGTGAAGTTAATGCCGCAGGTCATGGAAAAATGTCACAACGGCGAGAAAAAAAAACAAAGAAAGAAAGAAAATTCAAATTGTGCTTACATTGGAGGAAAACATTGTTTTCTTTAATCTACTAACATTGTGGAAATAGATCAGGGTCAAACTTTTTTTTAGGGTGTCGAATATAAATTGCGTGAGAATGTATAATGAAAGTACACTGTTTTCAAAGGTTTTCTGTAAATTAAAGAAAATTATTGTAAATTGCCAACTACTGCTAGTTGCGAAAGTCGTTAGAAGATAATCTATAGAAAACGTTTTCCGTATTTCGAGGCATTGGCTAGAGGTGTAGATTTTTTTTATATACAGTTATGAGAAGCGTAAAAAATGTATTAATTAAATATTTGACAAACCACACAACATTATTGCCATACATTTTTGTTTATACTAACAACTAAATATAATATGATAGTGTGTAATTCCATTCAACCTAACAAACTCTACTCATTTTAATGTGACTTGTGTCACCCAGTTGTGACTTGGATGATTCATTGGGTAACAACTCATAATCTACCATTTCCCGTTAAAGAAATACGCAAAATGATTGCATCCTGTACTTCATGTAAAGCTGTGAAACCAAAATTCTATAGAAACAATAATTCTATTCTCATCAAGGCAAGCCATCCTTTCGAAAGACTCAGTATGAATTTCAAGGGTCCACTTCCATCAAGAACTTGTAACAAATATCTACCTACAATTATTGATGAGTATTCTAGATTCCCAGTTGCTTATCCTTGTTCAGATATGAATTCTTTAACTGTAATAGACATTTTCTTTGTTTGGAACACCTTCTTACATTCATACGGATAGAGGTGCCTCTTTTATATCAAAAGAAATAAAAAATGTTCTTCATACACGCGGTGTTGCTACATCTATGTCTAATCCATACAATCCTCCTGGAAATGGAAGAATAGAGCGCGAAGATGGCACTATTTGGCGGACAATATCTCTTGCCCTCAAACAAAGGAATTTGGAAATTTCCAATTGGGAAGTACTGATTCCAGATTCTTTACATTCTATTAGATCTCTTCTACACACCGCTGCTAACGAAACTCCCCATGAAAGAATGTTTAAACATAATCGAAGATCTGTCAATGGTTGTTCTTCACCTTCCTGGTTGGTTCCTTTCAACTGACCCACTAGTAGAAGAAGTGGAGCTAATTGATGTCAATCCGCAATACGTCCGAGTTCGGCTAGAAGATGGAAGGGAGACAACCGTGTCATTAAAACAATTGGCTCCTAACGGTGGAGGAGATTTAGAACCGTGTAACCTTAAAAATTGAGCTCAAGCCCAAATAAGAATTAAGTTATAAAATTTAAATGATAATTAAAAAAAAGTGCAAGATTATAAATTAATTTGTCTACTCGGTCACATAAGTTGCAGTTGCTCCGGTGACAACCTTAGGCCTTCGACGTCGCTCAGAACGGAGGTAGGGGTGGATCCATCTTATTGATCTTCCGGACAAAATAGTAGACAACTTGTGAGGGCGCCAACTGAGTTTTCCACTTTGGCCTAGCACGACTAATTTCCCCGGATAACCCAGTAAAACAAGGGATGGAAATAAAAGGCAAACCTCAGCATATGTTCCTTATAATAGCTAGATGAAAAACATTTAATACCTTTAAGGGGTGTTTTACAATTATAACCTACCTGAAAACCCTAGTAAATGCCCCCCACTTAAAAAAATAGCGTGAACCTCTGTTGCACACCAATAGTCAAACTATTAACACTAAAATTCCAAACTATACCAGTTAATTTGACCTACTTAGTGTGAAATTAATATGGCTGTTCAAGTGAATAAGAACGTTATAATTATATGTTCTATAAACGAACCTGAAAAGTAGCGTACAGTTTATAAAATAAATTCCATACATGGCGACACCGTAGTCAAGGCGTTGGTACCAAGGCAGAGACGCATGCGCAAGTGGATAAAATTATGAAAATAAGGTTGTGAAAATTTACCGCAAAATAATAATTTCCACCATTACAATTGCATAATAAAATAAATCAGTAAGGAACTACCTTGCTAATGTATATACGTGTTGGCGTAAAGCCTAAAATAAAAATAAGTAAATAACTCAGAAAAACCCCCGACACCGGTTTACCCTCAATGTGGTCTTCTTCAAGAAGTTGTTGAAAAGTAGCAGCAAACTGCAGAAGAAATCATTATCTATCCACCAGGTAGACTCCAAATGTCCCGAAGTGAGTATCTGGAGGGTGGTAAGTATACCCTAGACCCACAGGTGAAGTATGTATCTGGCCCCACAGGTGAACCCTTAAAAATTAAAACAGGTATCAGCTAAAAACTGAGCCTATATAGGAACAAATCCAACACCTCGACAAGTTAAGCTTGTCTCGGCCTATGCCAGAAGCTAATTTATAAGAATTTACAAGTAACGTACAAATCAAAATCAACCCCAAATTAACTGAATCAAACCCACAAAGTAGCCATAAGGCCTACTTACAATCAACAGTGTCGGCAACAGTATACTACACTGAATTTAAATCAAATAATAAGATTACGATAAGCATCTATAATAAACTGTTTTTGGTCATAGCCAGGGTAGGTTTGAAGAACCACCCACGAATTGTAGTATTCGTTAGACTTAAGCGGGCAAAGAAAAGAAAATATACACAGGGTAACAGAATAGACTGTCTTAATTAAAAATTTACAAACAACAGTTAGTATTTTACCACCAGCTGTTTTAACTACAAAAACTACAAATCTAAGAGACATACCTTTTCCAAAAAGGCTCCAATACTCAAAATTTTCTTCTTACTGGACGGCTACCAACAAATAACGAACTAACAACGACATGTGCCATACCTCCAATTCCAAAACTTCAACGTTGGCGATTTTCTTTAAATAGTGATAAATACATAGTGATGCGAAATCAGTAAGTAGAGAAAATACTTACAATCGTTTTAGTGCAGTAAATCCCCTATAAGGGTTTGTGAAAACGGCTTCCAGAACAGGACGGAATTCTCCAGTATATTCCACAACTCATTCAGAACGAGAACCTATAAATCCCAGCAGGGGATGACTACCCAGTCATTAGCAAAATTCAGATTCTCGTTCGATGCACTTTTGGAAACCTGAGCCATCTAGCAGCAAGCACACAGCGAAAAAAAAGTGACTGACACTTCCTCAACTTCAATACAGAATCCTACCATAGAAAAACCTACCCGAAACATACATCCGAACTGCACTGTTCACTACACTGAGCGTGTTCCGCACAGATCAAGTCCTAAAGTGCTACACTTCTATGTAAGTCATGAAGAACGAACGCTTTTATCCAAGACACGAGTGTCACGGCCAATTGTCAATGTCATCCTACAAATAAACACTTGTAAACATTGGACAGAAAAATAAAGTATATATTATAAATTATTCAAATAAACTTGAGCAATAGATAGTAACACAATACCCTCCTGTCAAAGTAAACAAAGCAAGATCAAACACTCGGATTTAACATACAAAACACATGGTGATAAACAGCTAATATATTATAAGTAGATGTTCAGAATATAATCGAGTGTCATCCTTCACAGAAGATTTCTAACTAGTATGTCTTTACTCAAGCCAAAATATGGTAGATAAATAAAGAAAATATACCTTTAACTCAAAAGTAAAGTATGTCTTCATAGATCAATAAGTTTTATCCAACCTGATTACTATTTTAAATGTTTTAGACTTTATAACTGAACCCTAATAAACTTTAGCGTTTATCAAGCTGAAGCGGACAAAGTATTTGGACTACTGTGGCTACACCCCAAAGGTGATATAATCAAAGCCAGAAACAAAATCAGTAGTCCCACGGTAACTAAAAACTAAAGTAAAATCCACAAGAGAGAAAACCCCTTACTACCCTTAATTATGAATTATAATATAACAAACAAAAAGAAACAACTAACATGGATTTACCTACGGACATTACATGATAGACGCTCTTTTTGTATCACAAAATCACATTATTTACACTACCTGGCGACAAAATATAAAATTGTTTTCATGATGTGAAGACAGGTGTGGTTACAGCCTGCACCACTTCACCAGAAGGATGATGGCAGAGTAGTCTCCAAATCTCTGGGCTGACAGAAATTATTATAACTACTGAAGTACTTTTGTAGTGAACAAATGATGTTAGAAACATAGAGACAATATCGGTCAGGTAATTACTATATACAAATACCTAATAAATACAATAGACGTAGTGACAAATTCAACCGTTACAACCGGAGTTTCAACCGCTTTCTTATGAAGACCAAGCAGATGATATTCTACAAGGTGAAAGACCTGGAGACCCATCCGCTAATGAAAGTAGTTCAGACTCTCCTTACCTCCGAAGATTGTTCTATTCCTAATAACTAATCTCAAGATAATACTCTTCATTGTTCAACCAGGGAACGTCGACTGCTTGAACGATTCAAGAACTACAACATGAATTATTGAAGGGTGGAAGGAAGAATGTAGTATTACTATGGCTCTAGCCACTATAACGTATTTGTTAAGTTGTCTAAATGACGTTTTCAGTAATTTTGACGTGTTTGTATTATTCTCATTCAACATTAGTTTTGTGATTAATAAAGCCTCAGTTATTTGAAAGGTTTTCATTACAAGAACTATATGTGAATTGAAGGAAAAATTACAATTAAATTGGCCTTTGACTGATCTGTAGTTTATCGAAAGTATTCAGGCATTTGGTGATAGAATATTGAGTTTTATTTCTTTGGGAATTTTCTAATAATGGTTCTGTTGGTAAATGAAGCATTGATTTCATTTTCAAATTCATTCAATTTTGGTTGACATTTTCCTTATATGAATATTTCAGAAATTATTTAATGGCTATAAATATATAGCAATTTTTATACCTAGTTAAGACCTAGATAATTGGTAGTGGTGAAGTGTATATTCCAATATTAACACTGATACGCACTTTAACTTCGGGCTGTTGTTAAGAGAAACGAATTCTTAAACAACACAACGAACACTGGAAAAAGTAACAATTCCAAATATACCAAATTGGTCACATTATTGATTTGAATTAAATGTAAATTTAACATACGACTGGATTCGTCGGCTCTATTCAAAATGTGTAAGCAAATTCGACTTTTGACAGTTGACACGTATGGTATCGATAATTGGTTTTCGATACTACAAAAATACAACTACAGCGACATGGACACACCCAATCAGGGCTCTTGTTTGCTTCTGTCGACTCTATATTTTATTTTTATATTTTCAGTGCAGAATAAAGCAAAAAACAGAATTATTTAATAAACAAATATTTTTAAACTAAAGGTTGTTGAATGTTCAAAATCTCTGTCACAAAATATTACATATTTAAAAATGAAAGATCCATCATCTGAAAAATCTTCTTCTGATGATCTGCCCCATCGGTTAGTATGAGTGGATCGATATCGGAAGCGTATAGAAATTTTTAAATTTCCCAGTCTTTCAAATTCAGTTTATCACAAATGTTCCATGTAATGTTGCCAATGGGTTTTGTTAATTTTTTTCATTCCAACTCCGAATTTCATCATTTGGAGATACACTAGCTTCAATAAATATTTCTTGATCGTAAATTCTCTCACTTTCTGACCAAACCATTTCAATGACTCTGTAGGTACTGGCAATGATATGGAGGTAAACGTAAAATTTTGTAACCCATTGATTCTGCATAACAGTCAAATAATACTCTCTTTGCGTCAATTTTGTTTTCATAATCTTCAATATGTAGAGACCAGCGTTTATAATTTTAAACTTCGCTCCGCTTCAACACTTCTTTTACTTACTTTCCGGTGGATGTCTGAACGAGGCCATCTTTGCTCTCTGTGGTTCCTGCCGACACTTTTACTTTGTAATCGATCGGACTAACATGTATTTATATTAATAAACGATTAAAACGTTCAAGAATTAATACTATCGAAATTAAGTGCCTGCACATATTTGGTACTTCTTAAGTCTCCCTTGAATATTGATTTTTTCAGACTTGGCTTAATCTAGCAATTTTGTTTTAGACCAACCAATACATGGAATAGGTTCCACCAATCATGAATGGTAACTAGCTTTATCCATGGTCATATTATCATGGTAGTCACCAGTTTTCTGACTACTTTTAAAAACTATACCTGCATCTTCAACAAAACTGTCCTCTTATCCTGCATGCACGATTATATATCGAGCTCTCGCCTGTTTTTTTTGCACCGAGCTTATCCCGAAGATGAAGATGACTAAGTTTCAGTCAAATCATATTATTGTTGATAATGTTCATGTTTGTCTAATACTTTTATTAAAGTTTTTTTCTAATTTGGAGCATTTTTTAGTAAAAAACCTTTCATAGTGTCAAATTTTTTTTAAAGAATGTGATAGATTTGTCGGAGGTATACTACACTATGTCGCATAAAATTATCATTTTTTATTGTAAAATAAAAAAATAGAAAGTTTTTTCATTATATTATTAAACAATAGCTGTTACGCTATGTACAAAATTAGGTTCGAATACATTGTTGGCCGAAATATAATAAAAAAGCATGTAGGAAAACAATCGACAATAAATCAAATCCCTCCACTGATAAGTTGATAAAAACGACATAGTGCATTTTACCTCCAAGGTATAAGTTGATACCTGTTTTTCTTTGGAATATTTTCTAAGAAACTGTACTGCAGGAAGATCCATTAAAATTTAAAATTTCTCCTAATGAATTTCAATAACCTATATGTTTCAAGAGAGAAAACTTAATCATTAAAAATAAGTATTGAAAATTTTCAAAAAGTAAAAAATTCACATTAGAAGTCTGTCTCCTTCGTAATAGTTTTCTATTTTCATATGTTGACTTTATCGTAAATTTCAATTGAAATGTCAAGATTTTTCCATTACATCTGAGTATTCTCGACGGTATTTGTAAGTATCTAGAGGATTTTTCCTACAATACACTCTGCATCCATATCTTAAGCTTGATGATGTCTGGATTCCGAAGGGCATATAGTTAATATAAATGGGAAGGTACGTGTTTATTTCAGATACGTCTGCCAAAATCGAATGAAATCTTTCCATATAAAATGAAAAGATATTTCAAGGTATTTTTTTAGGGTCTTGACGTACAAGTAGGAGTTTTTAAAAATTCGCTTCTGACAAATTTTGGACATTTCTATGCTAAATTCTTTCCAAATAAATGAAATTGATATACAGTGCGTCCGTAAAATATGGAATAAATTCGACAAAAGAATCTGAGGCACGTCGAATTTTAATTTTGATATTCTAGGTACATTTTTTACATCTAAATTTCATTATACACATTGATGTAGTGACTATACATGTTTTTGTTTTCTAAATTTCCTAGAAGAACTGATTAAAAGAAAGGAAGGGAGTGTTAAAAATCACATGTTTTCAACTTGACTAGTTTTTTGGCAAAGCCTAACTTTTCATGAACTATTCGAGGCAGATTTCAAATTATCGCAGGGTGGTCGAAAATTCCTCATCTTGTGACCACCCTGTAATGATTTTTCCTTTTTACGATTGAACAAAGAAATGGAAGTAAATCGTGTCTGTCTGTATAATTTCTGAAATCAGCTTTTCAAGAAAATATAGAAAAATGTACTTACATTAAAAAAATGCTTATGGCGTCATCACTTTAATTACCCTGTATGTAGGTACCCTGAAATGTATATTCTAGACCCCAATGAATTATTATTTAACCCAAAAACTGCAGGGTTCCGAGATCCAGGGCGCTTAAAAGTTAAATTTGGTTATAAAATTCACAATAACTTTTTGTTTTGTTAAAAAAATGAGGAAATATTAAACCACGGCTGAATTTTGAAAAGCCAATAACTTAAAAGTTTCTATTTTCCTTGGCTTTAGCAGATAATAATTGTCTCCTGTCTTTCGATTAGTGATGAGCGATATCGTGATTTTTAATCACGAAATTTTTGATATTCAGTTTTGAATATACGATGGGAAAAATAGCATCTATTTTCATTTCGTGAGATTATCTATTTGCTATTTGCACAGTCTCTTTATAATCCTATGAAAACGAATGAAACAAAATTCGATCTTGTCGACAAATTTTAGTCGATTGAGAGCGATGAAGGAAATCGCAATAATGTCTTTTTCCACCTCCAAAAAAGTGTTTTTTACCGAAAAAACGTCAAAATTCAAAAAAAAATTCATTTGAAATTTTTTTTCCATAGTTTGTGACTACTTTTCGTCGAATGAGAGCGATGAAGAGGTCAATATCATGATAGATTTCGAATATTTCGATTCATTGTCGTTTTCGCTGGCTGTGATCACGTCACGCCTTAGATTTGCTTATAGGAACTGTGACTTATTGTGATTTATTCGTATCAGTGAAAAAGTAACAGTTCGTGAAATATCTCTCATCACTATTTTCGACGGAGTTATTCGCTGAGATACACTGGAGTCGCACTTATATTCCATAACTATCGCACACGAAGTAAAGGTGGATTCATGCAACATCAACTAAACTAAAACTAATTTAAGATTGAGATTAAAAATTTAAACTGAGAACCATCTGTTCATTAGACTGTGTCAGAAAAAAAAAACTTTTTTGAATAAATGTATCCAAAAAGTCTCTTTGACCCACAAAAAAAATTCTGGCGCATGGGGATTCCCTTTTCCATTCAAAATACATTGAAAACATTTTTTTTGGTTTATCGTTTGGATGTTCTTGCAGGAAATTAAATTCTCTACAGAAAATTGTTCTTTAAGTTTTTTCCTAAACTTGATGGGAAATAAGTTAGGGTGCGTAGAAAAACAGGAAAAAAGGTAAAATTATTAAATGTCGAACTCTGTTTTTCGCTAGCTTTTCAGGGATAAACCACCATAGTCTCTGAGGGAATGACAACTGTTAGGTGTGGCCGGATCGATTGTGGATCATGAACAACGATAGCATGCGGATAAAGCTTCTTGCAAGGAGCCAAAGAAACTTTTTGAATACATTTATAAAAAAAATGTTTTTTCTCTGACAGTCTACTGTTCATGCAACTTAAATTGAGAAATTCATAAACTAATCGGACATGCGCACTCTTTTCAATCATTTGTCAAAACTTCCAATAGTAATCGAGCTGTCAGATAACTGAATATAAATATTGAACGTAAACCAACTTTTTTTTACTTAATTACAGTTACCTGTAAAAAATTGTCATATTTTAGTAAAGCGTGATCAATAGACCTCAAAGTTAATAGTTCAAAACTATATAACTCTTTACAAAATTTGAAAAATATATTTTAAAGAAGAGACCAAGAAGTAGTTGTTGCTTCTTAGTGAACGGTCTGTTCAAATTTTGTAACTATTAACTTTGACGTCTGTAAACCAACTTGTTTAAGGAAAATATGGTTGTAAACTATAAAAATGTTAACATTCAGGCAATAAAGGTTGAAAAGGGGCCAATTTTAAACGTTTAACTAACAATGAAAGGCTGGTATCAAAGGCAAAACTCAATGATTGAATAGAGATTTGCCAGACCTTTTAAATGAGGTATGACTTGATACCTAATGCCATTTGAAAAAATGTTAGGGGTATCTCCAGTAGGGAGGGGGTGAATCTGACGTTTATGACATTAGCGCTAAAAAGTGTCCCCTTCAGGTTAAAAGTTGACTTGTTTCGGCCTTTCCTTCTAATATGTCCCATTTCTGAAATATTGAGGGTGGATCCTTTTCAAATGAACACAGTGTATACTCTCTGTGACCTGTTCATTGTTCTATTAAATATCTATTGAGAGAATATTTGAAATCCATATTTTTATTTAGAAACAAATTATAATTCAACAAAATATGTTATTAATTACAGAATACAGTATTTGCCAGCTACCTTGATGTCCCAGAAATTACCAACTAAGAGAGACAGAGTAATAATGCCCTGCCTACTCTGCTGCTATTGGTGGTAAAATTTTGACAAACGCCAATTGCATCGAACCTTATCAGGTGTTAAGATTTTTAGTAGCGTAGCGTCACACAGTTATTGTTTCTGCTTTGTACAATAAAGTGTTTGTAAAATAAACAGATATGTTTTATGACGTCAACCCTGTTGTGATTACTCTAGATGAAAGTGATTCCAGTAGCGGCAGTGAGTCAGATTCTTCGTAAAGATAAAATCTGTTTATACCTATTCTTAGAAATATACCTAGCTTAAATAATTTCCCATTATCTTCTCATTACTACCTGGAAGAAATTATTTAGTTTCTAACAAATTTTAATAATACTCCGTCCGGAAATATAAGATCCTAACTTTGTAATCTTCGATTAGATAAATAACATGTTATTGTAATGGGTACCTTATTGTTAAAATATTATTTATGTACTCAGAATCCAGGTATAAAGCAGATCCGTTTCTATTAAAATCAATATACCAAAAATTCTAACAAAGAATTAAATATTATTTATTGAGTTAGGATCATATATTTGTATAAACCAGTTTTACCATGGAAAATATTAAAGCATAAAATATTATATTAAGTTCAAACTTTAAGCACCATGTATCTCGAAAACCTGTAATGTTTGTATTGTACTACATTATAATATTTTGGAGTTTACAATCTACAATTCAGTGATTCGACATTGTTAATGAATCATCCTGTATATACCATTGTGATAACGTAATATGACTTAACATTTGAAATAAACAGAATAAAATCCTTCTGAAAAATATTTTTCACTGAAGTTACATTTTCCATGTACCAGCTTCTTGTAGCAATGAAAATTTCATTTACTAGACAAGTCCATTATTTCATTAAGAATCTCATTATCGGGATCTAATTTATAGACCCACTTACTTTGAGAATAATTTCCATTTATTCATTGTCTATGCTGTGATAAGATTTCAATCAGCTTCTCTGAAATAAAATACCCTACTTTAACAAGATACACACGGTTTCTTAATAATATCTGCAAGGAACACGTTCTTATTGGAAGCGAGTAATTGTAGTCCTCATTTCTGTTTCAAAATAAAAAAAAACTACAATTACCAACCGACGTATTTCTAGAGATTCTGGAAAGTTTAAACGGTACTTTTATGGAATAGACGGAAACGAAATAACGGGTGATGTAACAAAGAGTGGGCTGGAATACCCTTTTGTACATCAGCACCAAACCTATTGGAAGTAGGGTCAAGACAATCTAAGATATCCCTAGAAGACTACAACCAGGTGCAAACAAATGAATGCCTAGGCCAGAGTAAAACTATTTTATTAGGTGATTTGATAGGTGTCTCCTGAATGGGTACCTTAAAAGTTCAATATAGTGGAGCAATTAGAATGTAGATTCTGTGGAATGGAAAATGAAACCTCCAACCACATACTTGCGGATTGTATAACAATACAGAATCCTTGGACGCAAAACTATGAGATTACTGGTTAGAACCGACAATCACCTAAGCTAAGGCCTGTAGATATCCTAAAATTCTATCCGAGAAATAGGTCTGAAGGAGCTGCTATTATTTGATACTTCATCAGAAAGTGGAAAAAGGGGGTACAATAGATCTTCTAGGTCTCCATACAAGAACAAAATAATGCATGCACTAAGCTAAAGGCGTCAAATAAACACTTTATCCAAGAAAAAGGGGAAAGACCATTTACTAACAGAATGCGACTCTCTAACTGAAGATACTTCTCCACCTAGACAAATTCCAAGTGGGAGGAGGAAAAAATCGTCTCATTGAAACCCCAACAGATCTGGCACTTCATAGAAGAAATATTATTTGAAAAACGAGAACAGAAGAAGTTTGTCCTAACACAACTGGCTTATCAAAAAAATTGGAAAAAACTATTGACATACAGTTGCAGGAACATATAAGACAAAATTCAATTATACCTTCTTTCTATTCTGGATATGGTGTGTCCATTTGTTAAGAAATTTGAATACTATTTTTGACATAAACTTACGTAGTGACGAGAAAAACATCGATACAAGTATATTTGATTTCAATCATACAGAGTATCCAAAATTTAATGCCAAAGTTTCCAATATTCAAAGTGAATTTTTTTAAAATTTTGAAATGTGAATTATTGCATATTTGGAGACCCCATTCAATTTCCCTTTTTCACAATAGACTAAAGGATAATGGTGTTACAAATCTGAGTTGAAAAAGTGGTAAAAAATTATTTACCTGATGTCCTTTGTAATTTTAATTTTTTTTTCATAGCCTACTGTACTTAAGTGTGTGTGAATTTGTTCTTTCTACAAATCACACCCTTTTCTGAGAAATCTGCCAGAGTCGGGTATCATGTATGAGTATTGTTAAAAAGGGAATTGAATGGGGTTTCCAAATATGCAATAATAAAAAGGGTGTCACATTTAAAATTTTCGAAAGAATTCACTTTGATAATTGAAAACTTTGGCATTCAATTTTGGATACTCTGTATGATTGTAATCAAATATTCTTCTATCGATGTTTTCTGGTCATTACGTAATGTTCAAAATAGTGTTTAAATTGCTTAACAGATATCTTTCATATGTCGGTTTGAATGAGGTAATGTAAAATGATAGATTTTAACGAATTTCATAATAACTTGGCAACGTTGTATAGGTTAGTAAAAAAAATTAACGACTAATTAACCACCATTCCATTTGAAAAAAAAAATGTTTTTCTGTGGCATCCTTTTCTTGGAACACTCTGTAGAAGCCAAAATAATTTAAAAATGTAGCTTAATTGGTTCAGGTCCCAAGTGATTTTTCATCGCAACTCAAATAACGCCGTAATGGCGCACTAAATGGACACACTCTATAAATCTTGTCGTAGCTGTACATCTGCTATCTTAAAAGTTATTGATGATATTATTACTACTCTTGGCCAGAGGCGCGCCAAGCATCTTCTGCACCGACGTACTGAGGCATTGATTGATTTATTGGTTCGGCACCACCGGTCAGAGACTTAGATACCTTGACACTTCAGTCACTAGGCTTTTTGTGCTCTTGGTTATAACGTTTATGTGTAGAGAACAGTAGCCCTTATCAGGCTCAACAGTATTTTCACTAGGTCCTTCTTGGAGAAATCCTCCGTTGGATATTCTAGTCCTGGGAGTCTATATCTCCAATGAGACAGTGCTTCACATTCGAAGATAATGTGAGTGGCAGTTTCCTCCTCTTCCACGCACAACCGACAGATAGCTACCTTAGGGTACAGTGACCGGTGGGTAATCCCGTCACTTTCCTTATCTGGCCTCTGCTCAGGTTTAATATTTCGTTAGTCAGCGACTCCGAGGGTTTTTTGAACAGGAGTTTGCTGTGTTCCTGTTTTGGCACGTGTCTCCAGTACGTCTGATGTTTAGTTTGAATCCACCGAGATGTACAACCACGTGCAGCAGATTTTGATATTCCAAAAACTGGTTCAGGACCAGTAAATGCAGTTTCATACTTTCCTTTGCTAGGGTGTTTGCCTTTTCATTGTCTACAATACCCTTGTGCCTCGGGACCCACTTAAGAATTACTCTATTATGGGTTGTCAGTATTAAAAGTTTTTGTAGGCAGTCCCAGACCAGTCAAGATCTGATTTGGGGACATGCTAAAGATTTCAGTGCTGCCTGACTATCTCAGAGGGATCTTTTGGCCAGCACTGGTCGTTCTAATACAGAAATGTAAGGGGATATTCTGGATGACTTGGGACTCATCATAGCTTCCCTCTGTAGTTACGGAGTTTGGACAACGCTTTACGGCATTTCTCCACCATCTTTGATTGTTTCTCTATTGATGTCAACCTTTTCAGACTAACCTCACTATCTAAGAAGAGCAATATATTAATGATAAAAATGTCTGCATAATAGGTCTTGGTCTTGTATAAGTCTTTCACTAGTTGGAACAGGAACAACTGGGAATCCAGTAAATGTTTTTCCATCCTTTTTCCTTTATTTTTTGGTTCCGGAAGTGAAAAATTTGAATGCTTCCTTTTTTCAGCGAAAATATTTTGAAATACCACGCAGAAGATGCTTTAAAAGTAATATCAATATTATTTTTAATCCGGTGTTTTATGAACAGAAGGAAATTACCGTTGTATAACCGCTTTTGCCGGGAATTAAAATGTCCTGGAGTGTAACTAATTATCAAATAATGGGAATTAATTTTATGTGTTGCTTTTTATTCGTATTAACTTTGTTTTATCACAAAATAATTGTTAATTATGTGTCAGTTTTTCGTGTTTACTCAACATTAGACGATATTTCTGGCGTGTTGAACTAACATATCAAGACCTTCCTAATGACGCCATAAACGTCAAAATTTTACCACTCATTTGGTAAATTTGCCTAAAATTCCTACAGTTTCGCCCCCACTTTAAGACTCTCCAAAGAGGTATTCTCCCAAACTTTCCATTTCTACTCATACGAAATAATACACCACTTAACAAGAAGCGAAGCTTCCGATCATTTTTTGTATGCGCATGTCTGAAAATCGCCATTTTTATAATAAGATACTTGTCATACTCCACTTTGTCCTTGTCGACCAAATCCTGATGGAACACCTCCAACTTTTCTTACTATCTCGTCCGCTCTTTCATATATTTAATAAGTCTCTTGTAACTGGCAAATTTCCGGATTACTGGAAAACATCACTCCAGTTTATAAATCAGGTAGAAAATCTGACATCACAAATTATCGTCCTATATCTATCCTTAGTATAATTCCCAAAATCTTTGAAAGTACTATTACTGATTATCTTACTGCTCGAACATTATGACATCACAACAATTTGGTTTCACCTCTAAAAGGTCTGCAGAATTGGGTTTACTCACATATTATGTTGCCTTTTTGTCTAATGCTTTGAAGAGGGGTTGGCAGATCGATACTGTGTACACTGATTTTTCCAAAGCTTTCGGCAGGATCACTTAGTAAAAAATAAACTTTAATCAGTCACTATCTGAATACAAATTTTCTTCATCTTCACTGCTGCACGAGCAAAAGCTCGTGCTGCTATCGTCATTTAAATTTATAATCACTGGATTTACCTCTGTTTGAACATCTGTGAATGTTTCATTTTCCCAATATTTCCGCTCTATATCTACTACATGTCGGCAACGCTTTTGCCATTCCTCGGAAGTGATTTGATCAAACTCGATCCGCCAGTTTCCTCACATCTTCCAGGTACATTTGAAAACGATTGATTTTTGGAATGATACAGTGCAAAGCATTCCTTACATAATGCAACATTGCAAGTTTGACATATTATATTGCACCGTTTTTGAATTTTTTTCGTAGTACTACAGAGTACACAGCGGCGGAAAGTTCCTTTGATTGGGAGATGGGGACCGGTAGACATAACATTTGAACCTCTTGGTGGAGGGCCTGACTTTTTCCTTTCTGAGAATGTCCCAATCAGTTCATTCGCTAGTTCACTGCGAAATTCTAATGCTGTTAGGGGTTTAGCACTTACATATTTCTTCTTCAGAGTTTCTTTGTATAGTACGTAGCTATTGACTATTGACGCATCGACTAGATGATGAAATTACACATTTTATTCCCCGATCTTTCAATTTGTAGACAGATATGTCAGCAACTGCAACAGAATCTAACTGATGCTGCAAAATGTCTTTATCCGAACACAATAACTGTTTTGGGAATCCTTTCTTATTTTGCCTTATAATTCCACACCCAAAACAGCCCATGGTCTGTTTTCAGTATAATGTTATTCTGATTGGTTGTGTTCAATCAAACGACCTCAAATTAACTGATTTCATTGGATATCTACTAGAGCAAAAAATTTTCATAGGTACAACTATGCAATGAATATTTTTCTCCCCAAGACACTTAGATTAGCTAACTCTATTGAGGACATTTCAATAATTTTCAATGTGTCAACTTTCAAATTTAAAAAACATCTGCTAGAGCTTAAACTTTGATATTTTTAAAATTTTTGATTGTCGATTGATGTTGTAGTGTTATAGATCTTCAATTTAATTTTACATTTTTTTTTCTTTGTTTTTGTTTTTAGAGCATTTTTAATTTTTAACATTGTAACTTTTAACACTGAAATTTTTATGTGAATTGGGCTTGCCCGTGAATAAATAAATAAATAAAATATTACTTGTAAGCCTAATGGAATAACTGTTTTTATACAGAGTGAATCACCACCAACGGAACGGAGGTCAAGAAAAGTTGGAATAATTCAAAACATGGAAAATCGTTAAAATCTTAGCTAGTTTTTTACGGACTTTTATAAAATTCAATAAAATACAGAGTATTAAGATTATCCCTGTATATAACATAAGCTTCAAGATGAAAATTGTTAGAAGTTTTAATTTTCAGAAATTAGGATACAGAAAACTTACCTTTTCATTATTAATTAACCATGTGATATGCGGTGGCGGTCTCGAAGAGGCGGTAGTGCAGTTCGCTTCCAATACTTCTCCTATTTCATAAGTATTCTTGTTAAAAGTTATTTTTGGATCGGAGTCTTGTGGTTCTACAAAACATAAATTCTCTCTCAGACATATAGTAAGACAAATTTAGATGATGTTTCAAGTTTTGCACTTGGAAATATTTCCGAGTAAATTTTTCTGGCAATTTAAAAATTGTGAAGGTTTGTTTATAGAAGACAAGGATTATTTTATGTAGCGTAAAGTTGGAAGTTAAACGATGCGTTAAAAGAGAAAAGTTTTTAAAATATCAGAGATAGAAACTTTTAAATCTTGAAATGTATTAAACTAAAAATAAACTAAAAGAACTGAATGAGATCTGAAACATTAATTTTTCAAAGGTTCGCTCTCCGATTTCATAGGATCATAAAAAATTACATACCAAGTAGTGATTTATCTCCCAAATCGAATGGAATGTCATTTTATTTTATTTTCTATTTCGATCAAAAGCAATTCAATATTAACAACAACTTCAACAGTGATTTTACAATAAAAAAAGAGATGACGTGATGGAGATTTTTAATATTTTATTTTAATATTTTTTCACTGTATTTCATTATTTATTAAAAAACTTCTCAAGCCCATTTGATGAATGTTATTTCGATATGAATGAGACGTTTCAGCTTGTGAGTAAAACGTCTGGAAAAGTGACAAAGGTCCAATTTTCACTGAACTGTATTCTATCCATCAAAAACATTGCTGTCAACATATATAAAAGCGATAGGGATTTACATGCTGCCAAAACCGTACAATAAGACCGAAATAAAACCTAAATTTAATAACCAGTCAAAGAAAGCACAAAACGCTAAAAAGCTATCGATAAAAAAAGGAAAATGGAAAAACAGTACCGTATTTAGCCATTCTGGTTATTAAAAATAAATGTAGCTTTTGTTGAAGTAGGAGTAAGTAGATATGAAATTATTGGAATTTGACAAAGCTTTGAAGTATCTAAAGTAAATTTAAGTCATTGGCGTGAACGAATACGTTTGGGGAAAAATGCACTTAAAATTAATCAAGGTATCAATAAACAAGTACAATGGTGCTCCTTAACCCTCAACTGGTATGGTGATTTTGTTAACCTCTTGGGTTAATAGTGACCCGTTAGTAAAAAGCCCGTACGATTTAATAAATTAACAAGATATTAGTTTACTTTATTACTTACATCTTTAATACAATATATAAAATAAAAAAAATCACTAAAAAAATATTATCCTATTATGGTGTAAAAGCAAACATCGTGTGACTTTTCAAGCTTTTATAAAATTAAGGAAATACTTAATGATAACAATTGAAAAAATCTCCGTTCAAACTGGTAATTCTTTATTCAAACTCATTGTTTTACATCTTATAAGAAAAAAAAATTAAAATAGGAATTTTAGTTAAAAAGTCTGGGGTATTTGTATCTTAAAATTATTTGATTGCATAATCTTTCGCACACTGCACACATATCACGACATCAATGCTATGGGCCTTACAAATGCCCCTGAAACACATGAACATTTTTTCGGATGTTTGTTGTCGTTAGAACACATGTAACATCGCCATATTTTGTTGTCACAGGGATTATCTGGTCTAACCTCGAAGTTCAATTGGCATATTTCTTATTTCAGCTCTCATTTGGAAGTGATCCTTGATAAGCTCCTTTCCCACAGAAATATTATATTGTCGTCTGTCAAGTCTGTCAAGTTCAATTGATGAAAACCAATTGTCAGCAGTGATGTTTCGAGTGCTCTTTACAATAGGCTGAACAAGTTGTAAAACGTTGAGTGTGGGAACTGATAGTTTTCTCGGATTCATCTTTACCAGCATATATAAACGCATTCAATAAATAATGTGTCTTCGCATCACACAAACACATTATTTGTATACCTTATTGGGCATATACATTTTATATCGAAATCTTCCCCTAAAGCCTACCAGCATTTTATCACTATTCATCAATTGACCACAAGCCTAATTAAATTGACAGTTGGCAATCATAATATTAAATATTTAGGAAATTGCGGCAAGTTTATCTCCATTCTAAATTCGTTAGTTTCTTGTGGCACTATTATCAAAGCGCAATGCAGCGCATAAGAAACAAAAACGTTTCAGTGTCATAGTGGCGCGAAAAATGTCACGACCCGTTAGATATGTAGCCCATAATGAATTGACATCTTATTATTTGATTTAAAAGCACCAGACAGCAAAAGCAAACCAATAAATGCTTTCATTTCAGGTATTTCTACATTGTTGGTGAATTGACAGTCTAAAGCTCCATCACCATAAGAAACCATTAAATCAGTAATTATTTCATTTGTATGTTCTATTATGATATCTAACATATGTCGAAAATCAAATTCCATGATTCTACTGGTTTTGTTGGTTTATTCTTGTATGCATCACTTTTCCACTTGCTGGAGGTGTTTTTGACCACTTGTATTCATTCTTTTTCAAAAAATACTGGTTTCTTTCTGCCTGTAATTCTTCATCTCCACCACTTTCATCAGAATCTGGTTGTTCTTGCACATTTTCATTATCATCTCGCTCATTTTCTGATTCCTCTAACTCTGACTCACTGTCATGTTCGCTCAACTCACTTTCTCTAGATGAATAGTCACTAATATATAGATTTAAAGCCTCTCGTTCAAGGTCAAACTGCGTAAGGGGTCTATTACGGTTCATTTTGTAACCCAAAAATAGTATCATCATAGGTATGCTGGGTCCGATTTGACCCGGTTGCTTGCTTTACTCCAAAAACGAACACCTGCACTCATAACGGTCAGATGCCAACTGATAGTATGCTACAAACTAGGAGAATTCGTAGCTGGCCAGTGCCGTCCGCTAATTGCAAGATTTCTTAAATTATCATACTAAATTTCGTTGGGTCAAAATTACCCACCATACTAGTTGAGGGTTAAAATAAAATCTAGAATGTAGGAGGTTACCTGGAGGCCTGGTTACTTGGATAGTATTGTATGCATGTATGTATACAGGGTTGTTCCAAGTAAATATCTTTAAAATGAAAAAAAAAAAATTTATGAAACTTTACAGGAAAGTAGAAAGAATGAATCTGATGTCATATTTTGTGTTACCAACCAGCAATGCCCTCAACGATTAGTATGTAAATGGATCTTGCTTTTTCGAAACCGTACATACTGGGATCGGTATAAAAAATCTGTAAGAACGGGAAATTGGAATGTGCAATTATAGACAGGGTGTTCCATTTATATAATGGAAGTTGAAGGCATTTCCGGCTAAACAGAAAGTATATTAATAACAAAATATTTGACATCAGATACGTTATGCGCCGTTTTACTTGCCTGTGAAGTTTCATTATTATGGTCCTTTTCGTAATACTGATTCACTTGGTTAGTTACTTTTGGACAACTCTGTATATTGGAGTGATCATCTCTGAAGATCTATGCAAAAATCTTCCATTTCACAGAATCTGCTCTACATTCTTCTTGCGTAACTAGCTAGAGCTTTTTGAGGAGCCCGTACAGGCATTGCAGTGCCCAGTCAAAACTCTTGGTACAGCCTTACTTTGGCTCTGGAATTCTTCTTATCTCACCTGGTTGTTGTTTTATTCGCACTAGAATTTTTAAATGGCTGGATTATCTTTCTTCTTCCAATATTTTATTGATACTTATACCTCGAAAGGATTCTGGTCCCCAGAAGGGTGTTTCTGCGCCTCTTTAAATGCTTCCTTTCCAGTGTGTCTGTGTCTTTGTTCATTGATTTTTCCTGGGCATTCCCATGTCATTTCAAAACTGATTACACTAGTACTCAGTGCTTCAATAGCTGCTTCACTATCAGACTAAATGATGACCCTTTGCCCATCGGTATATATTCTTCCAATATTTATGCATGAGGGTTTTCCCAAACTATCAGAGTGTTTGGTCTACGCAAAAATCTTCCATTTCACAGAATCTACTCTACATTCTTCTTGCGTCACTAGATGGAGCTTTTTGAGGAACAGTTTGGACAACTGTCAAAACTCTTGGTACAGTCTTACTTTGGCGCAGGCATTCTTCTGATCTCACCTGGTTGTTGTTTTATCCTCACTAGAATTTTTGAATGGTTGGATCATATTTTTTCTCCCAAAATTTTATTGGTACTCAAAATATTTCAAAAGGATTCTGGTCCCCAGAAGGGTGTTTCATCGCCTCTCTCTGCTAGTAAAATGCTTGCTTTCCAGTGTGTCCGCCCACATAGAGGTGACTGTGTCTGTTCATTGATTTTTCCTGGGCATTCCCATGTCATTTTAAAACTGATTACACAAGTACTCAGTGCTTCAATAGCTGCTTCACTACCCGACTAGATGATGACCCTTCGCCTATCGGTATATATTCTTCCAATATATGTGCATGAGGTTTTTCCCAAACTATCAGTGTAGTTGGATCTACGCAAAAATCTTCCTTTTAACAGAATATACTCTACATTCTTCTTGCGTCACTAGCTGCAGATTTTTGAGGAACAGTTTGGACAACTGTCAAAACTCTTGGTACAGTCTTACTTTGGCTCAGGCATTCTTCTGATCTCACCTGGTTGTTGTTTTATCCTCACTAGAGTTTTCCAATGACTGGATTATCTTTCTTCTCCCAATATTTTATTGGTACTTATACCTCAAAAGGATTCTGGTCCCCAGAAGGGTGTTTCAGCCCCTCTCTGCTAGTTTATTTGCTTCCTTTCCAGTGTGTCCGCCCACAGAGACTGTGTCTTTGTTCATTGATTTTTCTTGGGCATTCCCATGTCATTTCAAAACTCAGTGCTTCAATAGCTGCTTCACTATCCGACTAAATGATGACCCTTTACCTATCGGTATATATTCTTCCAATATTTATGCTTGAGGGTTTTCCCTATCAGAGTGTTTGGATCTGCGCAAAAATCTTCCATTTCACAGAATCTACTCTACATTCTTCTTGCGTCACTAGCTGGAGATTTTTGGGGAACAGTTTGGACAACTGTCAAAACTCTTGGTACATTCTTACTTTGGCTCAGGCATTCTTCTGATCTCACCTGGTTGCTGTTTTATCCTCACTAGAGTTTTCCAATAGCTGGATTTTCTTTCTTCTCCCAATATTTTATTGGTACTTAAACCTCAAAAGGATTCTGGTCCCCAGAAGGGTGTTTCATCGCCTCTCTCTGCTAGTAAAATGCTTCCTTTCTAGTGTGTCCGCCCACAGAGAGGTGACTGTGTCTATGTTCATTGATTTTTCCTGGGCATTCCCATGTCATTTCAAAACTGATTACACAAGTACTCAGTGCTTCAATAGCTGCCTCACTATCCGACTAGATGATGACCCTTCGCCTATCGGTATATATTCTTCCAATATTTATGCTTGAGGTTTTTCCCAAACTATCAGAGTGTTTGGATCTACGCAAAAATCTGACTTTTAAAAGAATCTACTCTACATTCTTCTTGCGTCACTAGCTGCAGATTTTTGAGGAACAGTTTGGACAACTGTCAAAACTCTTGGTACAGTCTTACTTTGGCTCAGGCATTCTTCTGATCTCATCTGGTTGTTGTTTTATCCTCACTAGAGTTTTTGAATGGTTGGATCATATTTTTTCTCCCAAAATTTTATTGGTACTTATACCTGAAAAGGATTCTGGTCCCCAGAAGGGTGTTTTAGCGCCTCTCTCTGCTAGTTTATTTGCTTCCTTTCCAATGTGCCCGCCCCCAGAGATGTGACTGTTCCTATGTTCATTGATTTTTCCTGGGCATTCCCATGTCATTTCAAAACCGATTACACAAGTACTCAGTGCTTCAATAGCTGCTTCACTATCCGACTAGATGATGACCCTTCGCCTATCGGTATATATTCTTCCAATATTTATGCTTGAGGTTTTTCCCAAACTATCAGAGTGTTTGGATCTACGCAAAAATCTTCCTTTTAAAAGAATCTACTCTACATTCTTCTTGCGTCACTAGCTGCAGATTTTTGAGGAACAGTTTGGACAACTGTCAAAACTCTTGGTACAGTCTTACTTTGGCTCAGGCATTCTTCTGATCTCATCTGGTTGTTGTTTTATCCTCACTAGAGTTTTTGAATGGTTGGATCATATTTTTTCTCCCAAAATTTTATTGGTACTTATACCTGAAAAGGATTCTGGTCCCCAGAAGGGTGTTTTAGCGCCTCTCTCTGCTAGTTTATTTGCTTCCTTTCCAATGTGCCCGCCCCCAGAGATGTGACTGTTTCTATGTTCATTGATTTTTCCTGGGCACTCCCATGTCATTTCAAAACCGATTACACAAGTACTCAGTGCTTCAATAGCTGCTTCACTATCCGACTAAATGATGACCCGTTGCCTATGGATATATATTTTTCCAATATTTATGCTTGAGGTTTTTCCAAACTATCAGAGTGTTTGGATCTACGCAAAACTCTTCCGTTTCACAGAATCTACTTTACATTCTTCTTGCGTCACTAGCGGGAGACTTTTGAGAAGCAGTTTGGACAACTGTCAAAACTCTTGGTACAGTCTTACTTTGGCTCAGGCATTCTTCTGATCTCACCTGATTGTTGTTTTATCCTCACTAGAGTTTTCCAATGGTTGGATAATCTTGTTTCTCCCAATATTTGATTGGTACTTATACCTCAAAAGGATTCTGGACCCCAGAAGGGTGTTTCATCGCCTCTCTCTGCTAGTAAAATGCTTCCTTTCCAGTGTGTCCGCCCACAGAGAGGTGAATGTGTCTTTGTTCATTGATTTTTCCTGGGCATTCCCATGTTATTTCAAAACTGATTACACAAGTACTCAGTGCTTCAATAGCTGCTTCTCTATCCGACTAGATAATGACCCTTCGCCTATCGGTATATATTCTTCCAATATTTATTCTTGAGGTTTTTCCCAAACTTTCAGAGTGTTTGGTTCCTGACCACTTACATTTCCCAGTCCCTTACATTTCCCAGTCCCTTCTACTGTTTCAGATCCATCTGTATTCCATTGAATGCCATTATTTCAAAATCAGGTGATAATCTTGGGATCTCATTCCTTTTTATAACTGTATTTTGTATTTAATGTGTTTGAAAAGTTATACTTATTTCATCTCCGATTTCCAGGAAGGAGGAGGAAGGGTTTTGTTCCATGATTCTCCCTCTTCTCAGTCATATTTTCTACTAATTTTTTTCACTACCATAAGTGAAGACCTGAATTTGGGAACTACTTCCATATTTCCCGATGAGCATGTTTTCGTATATACAGGTTAGTCTCCTGTAGTTGATTGGCTAGTACTGCTACTCCATAAGTGAATATTGGTCTAATGGTGTATCAAGTTTGAAGTTTGTTTTTGAGATATGCTTAAAAAACTGACTGTCGTCCTCAAAGCGCGCTAGTTCCCTCATGACGAACTTTTGGATAAAGGCGATGTAGATTAGATGGACATACAACCACATCTAGTATCTGTAGATCATTTACATTCAGGTTTGAGAATATCTTTGCTAAGACAATGGGTGTGAGAGGTTTCATATGTGATGATGCAGAATACTGAGATTTGAAAGATAAAACATATTTTGCAGAAAGAATAGAGATGGAAAATTTGGACAAATTGTCGTAGTGCGGATCTGTCGTCGCAAAAGGAATTCCACGAGAAGAACCAAGAGGGCTCTAACTCACAAAAGAATTTCAAGTACGCCTTGAACAGGTGGATGGATAGATATGATTTTATTGGAAATTTGCTAT
Organism: Lochmaea crataegi; assembly: GCA_947563755.1. Classification (NCBI taxonomy): domain Eukaryota; kingdom Metazoa; phylum Arthropoda; class Insecta; order Coleoptera; family Chrysomelidae; genus Lochmaea; species Lochmaea crataegi. Next base: position 15,587,106 of record OX387430.1, read on the forward strand.
CATCTCGACCGAGCATTTTTATAACAGAAATTTCGTCTTTAAGAGCACCGATCGACTATTTTTATTGTAAAACTAAAATTATATAGTGGAACGTTTATTTTTATCCCTTCGTCTTCAATACTGATGAGATTAGAATTAGGAAGTCTGCTGTTTAGATAAAGTTCCATTTTAAATTTGCCGAGTAGTGTCGCGTCGGATGGATGAGAAGGATACAAAGTGACATTTGATTTTTACAGTAAATGAGTGGCGTATAATAAAATAAAAAATTATGTAAACTCACCTATGACAGTTAGATCTTTCATTTCGGAGTCCTTGGTAAAAATTGGTGTATCCATAGAGACGATACAAGAATATGATCCCGAGGCTGAGAAATCCAATTTCGAGAGTTGTATTTGTTTTTCGCTGTTGTTCGCTTTCTGAAACAAGTAGAAAATTGCTTTAGGATGCGTGGATGTGTGTTTGAAACAATTTTTTTAAACCTCCACTGGATACACGATGAATAATATTATACATCAGAATTTTGACTTGTGTGTGTGAAAAATGATGGATAAAAAGTAATGCTGTTAACCACGCGACTATAAAACATTGGAAAGAGTAGACTGAAAACATATTTCTGAAAGTTAACGTTTTTATCAAACTCAAGAAAATCCTTGTGAGTTCACCTTCACTATATGTCCGATTGTTCTATCAAAAACATTCATTCATTCATTCGTTTGGGTTGTGCTCAATAGCCCAGGCACTTCAACTGAATCTTTGTACTATTTCCCATGTTATATACTTCCATTCCAGAAGCTTCGTGTCTTCTACATAGGCCACTAGTTTGACTGGGGGGATTTTCAGTAGTTGTCATGGTTTTATTATTTCCTCTCCAAAGTACTTCCCTCCGCGTCCTTGTAAGTTCCCACAGAAGCAAAGTATGTGAGTAGGTGTACATTTTCTGCACTAACTTTCCCCATTTTGTACAGATGTTTCCTCAGGGTGCAGTGTCCAGTCACCAGGTCGGTAACTGTCTTCAAATGTCTCTTACTTACCCAGTTTCAACAGCCTGATTGAGAATTCCTTGTCTACTATTTTCAGAAAACTCTTTATATGGAGGTGACCTTGTGATAGCTGTAAGCAGAATCTAGCTGTCAGTGAATATTTTAACTTTTTTTCTGTTATATCCTCTGATGTTTTCATCAATCCAGGCTATAGCGACCAGGGCAAAGAACATTTTCTTTCTAGGTCAATTTATGCCAGCCCCAGTGCCATGGTTTGTTTTGGAACCATCGGTGAACCAGATGATTTCTCCAGAATTACCTGAGTGCATCACCTGTTCACCTAGATGGGATCATTATTTTCAGTATGAAGTGTTCATTATTGTACAGTTTAGCGTAGAAAATGTGGTACTTTATAGTACTTTGAACACCTTAGACTGTCTTACGCGTCTTACTGTCTTCGATAACCACGTTATCTTCTTCAGAGACTTAAAGTAAACTGAGTGAATTATTCCAAGCGGATATGAACGCTCTGCAATTGCCTGTGACGTCAAACCTTATAATCTCAGTACAGCAACGAATATTCCGCGTTGTGACGTTGTGACACACAACAACATATGCTCACTATTTGGGAAAGCTTATAATTGGGCTGCAACAATGGAGGCATCGATTAATTCATTTAGAAAAACAGGTCACTTTCCTTGTAACAGAAATGTTATTAGAGAAACTGACTTTTTGGAAGAAGAGCAAAATCTGCCTACACAAGAAAGAACTGATATTGAAAATGAAGGTGCAGATATTCCATTCAATGACAACAATATTTCAAATGTGTCATCAGATTTAGTTATGGATGTTCCTGCAGAGTCCAGAAGAACTATAGCAAATCCATCAATATCACCAGGCTCTGCCCACAACAATTGCTCTGACAAAAGTGATGAAATTTTGCTAGTTTCTCCAAAAGAAGTTTGTCCAGTGCCATCAACCTCTTCAAATCATGGTGAAAACTCTAATAAAAGAAAAGGCAAAGCATGTTTATTAACATCTACTCCATATAACTTGGAAGAATCCATTACCAAGAAACTAAAAAAAAAGATGTGAAACCAAACTCTTTGGAACAACAGATAAAAAATCCAAGACTAAAAGTACCAAAAAGGCTGAAATTACATCGAGCAGCTCAGATTCAGAAGCTTCTGTGCATTATGATGACTCGACTGATGAAGAGGAACGATGCAGAGTGTCGTTTTTGCCATGGAAGATTTTCCGAAGACACCCGTGGAGAAAAGTGGGCTAGATGTATCGTTTGTTTTCAGTGGTGCCACGAAGATAACGGCAAAGTTGATGGCACAACATTTGCTTGCCCATTTTGTTCGATTAAATTTTAGTGTTGTTACTTTTGATTCCTATTTTGATTACTTCTGAAATAAAACAATATATTATATTCTTTCAGTCCTTGTTTTTTATTTTTTGGTTTCCTATTCTTTTATTGGGAACGCTAACTATCTTATATTAGGAGACCAATCTTGAAAATGACAAGAAGTGATTTTTTTATTTATTACCACTTTACAAAAATAGTTAACATTTTTAATAAATTTGATGAGTTAGGGTGTGAAGTATACACAACGATCTACCCTTTAGAAATAGAGCCACTTCTAAAAGTTAAATTTTTGCAAAATTATTCAAAAAAAATAAAAAGGTGTCTCATATTAGGTCCCTTTAGGTATTGTTATCAATTTGTAGAGGGAGTCGGTAAATAAGGAGTTTTTTGGGTTTTATCTGAAGCTTGAATTTACAAAATGTAACAAAAAACGAACGGCCACAAAACAATAGCTCAGCAGAAAATAAATTTAACGAGCGCAAACAATACGATCTGTTTTCTGCAACCTACGGCTGGGCCAAATCATACTGAGTGACGTCAGCTAGTATGGCGCGATTTGGAGGTCGTTTGAAATGATTTTAAACTTCAAATTATGTTGGCTAGGATTTAGGTTCATGATATTATTTATTAAAAAAATTGTTCCCTATTGAACTAGTTTATTTAGTAATATTCAACCTGATGAATAATTTTAACTTCAACTATGCAGGCTGTTTCACGGCGTGCTTACACTATATATATCTTGGAGACTATTGACACGATTTCTATAAAAAATGGCGTTGATGGAGAACAAGTTATGGCGAATTTATGGAAAATATGTTGACATACATGTCACTTCCCGTTAATCCGAAAGTGAACGAGAACTTTGTCATTTTAAATGTAACACCCAGTATAGAGGAAAGGCGCCTAATTTCGGATAGGTTATCAATTTCTGATAGCTGCTTATCTAAGAATCAAATCACATAATTTCACATAAAATAACGTACAGGTATCTAAGAGACCAAAACAAATATTTACTGAAAATATTTTTCCTCATAGAGGGCAGTCGTGAAAATCTATAAACACCTGTTATTAGTATTTTGTTAAGCGGCATTCAAAGTGCGATTACTTAAATAATATTAATTGTTAATAACTGAAAATTTTACCTGGGTAAGTTAAAAGGTTAATTGAGATATATGATTAGTTAGAGTTGTATATTTTTAGAAAATTTTGTATTTATAAACACATAACCTAACATAAACAGATACATTCAAACACAAACGGAACATAGGGATTTTAAGCATTGTATCAGAACTGGTTTTGAACTAGTCGACCAACATCCTGCTTCAACAGATTAAAAACACGATTATTACAATCGTTTATTTAAGCACCTATAACATATCGTACAATTCCCACCACTCCGTATTCTCAACTGTGGGCGGTCCTTAATTAGCGTCAGACAGTCAGTAAACAGCAGTCGGTAGATGAGAGCTTTGCTTTGTTTGAATTTAAAGAATCCTATTTTGCTTTATTTACGAATTTATTTTTATTTTGAAAGCCGTTATTGCCAAAAGAAATCAAAACATATTATCTTAACTCGAAACATTATTTTTTAAAGAGAATTTAACAATTAATTTTCGATTTTAACAACATAAAACGTATCCATATTGTTTCAATATGTAGCGACGTTTACTACCCCCATCAAATAATTATTCAATACTAAATCGCAGTTCGCAGACCTCGCACATAACTAACAAATTTTGGAAGGAGAAGGGGTTTCTTACATTGGTTCTGGATCCAGCTGTCCAGATCAATACTTGATATTAATTGAAATGAACCTATAGAAATGTTTTGTTGGTGGACTATTTAGATCGGACAATACATTAAATCCCAATGTTCCGTTTGTGTTTGAATGTATCTGTAGAGTGTTGCCTAATTTCGGGCAGCTAGGGGTGCCCAATTTCGGATATCCAAAATTAGGAATCAAGATTTATTGCCCGCACTGGATTAAACATTTATAGATGTTTGACTGACACTAACTCTTTATTTTCAGAAAAATATGCCTAGACAGGTAAAAAAACAAACAGTGGGACAGTGACCAAATGGAACTGGCCATTAACGTCGTAAGGGAAAAGAAAATGGGGTACCTCAAAGCCTCAAAAACGTTGAACGTTCCAAAATCATTACTGGAAGATTATGTAAAACAAACTGACAAAACTCCAGAAGAATTAGTGGCCGTTTCAATTGGCAGAAGACCGACACTTTCCAGAGAAATGGAGGAGGATTCGGTATCTTATTGTCTGGAAATGGATAGACGTTTCTATGGTATAAGCGCTGCCGACATAAAAAAATAGCCTACCAAATTGCAATGAGAAATGGTCTCAGCCATCCTTTTTCAAGGCAAAATGAAAATGCTGGAAAAAAATGGTTACGAGGTTTCTTCAAAGGCATCCTTTCAGGAAACCTCAAGGGATATCGAAGGCGAGAATTAAGGGATTTACACCTTACAACATTGATCGTTTCTTTGATTTATTGGAACCAACAATGGAAAAAATCAATTATAACCCAGCACGAATTTATAACGTCGATGAAACCGGAATTACAATGTTACAGTCAAAAAATGAGTCATCACATTAAAGGGGAAAAGCAATAACTGCCACTGAGAGAGGAGCACTAGTGACAGTAGTGACGTGTATGAACGCTGCTGGAGGGTTTGTGACACCATTATTTGTTTTTCCGAGGAAAAATATAGAAGCGGAACTGTTAGATGGAGCACCACCGTGTTCAATTGCAGCATGCTATCCATCAGGATGGATACAGCAACACATATTTTCCGAGTGGATCCAACACTTCATCGCTTATACAAAACCATCTCGTGAGGATCCAGTTGTGCTCATCCTCGATGGTCACTACAGCCACACCAGAAATATGGATGTGATTGATGCAGGACGAAGAAACCATGTCACAATTATATGTATCCCACCAAATACAACACATAACATACAGCCATTAGATTTATCTTTTATGGCCCCCTTTAAAACGTATTACTCTCAACAAATCCAAATGTGGCTAAGTCATAATCCTGGTCGTAACATAACTGCTTTCCAGATTTGTAATCTAATGTGTCCTGCATACTTAAAAACTGCAACTGCTGAGGTTTTTGCCAACGGTTTCCGAAAATCTGGCATGTATCCATGAAACAGAAATATTTTTTCTGAACATGAAGTCTTAATTGACAGGCAACGGGAGAGAACACCACCACGGGCAACAACACCGCAGGAAATTAACGAGATAACGCCCCCAAGAGATCAGGAAAAGGCACGACAAAATAAACAAAAAGAGACACCTCCACAAACCAAAAACATCCGATTCTTCAAGATGTCGACGAAGCCGAAGGAAAAATTGTGAGGGCCATGGATGTTAGCCCGCATCCTTCGTGTAGTGTACAAGCAAATAAATCAAGGAAATCCCGACAGGGATCCAGTTGGGTAATAACTAGTACTTCCTATAAAAATCAACTTGAACAAAGCCTGAAAGAACAGGAACGTAAAAATTCACTAAAGGGGAAAACACTAAAAAAGCGGACTGAATTGGCCCAGAGCAATAAAAAAGTAATGTCAAAGAAGAAAAAGAAAGTTCAGATTAATGACGACTCATCCGATTCTGGAGAGGATCCTATCCTAGAAGATGATTCGGATATGGATGTTGATGACGATACCGTGGATGCAGATTGCATGTTTTGTGGCAGTTTATATTCCGAGGATGTGCGCGGGGAAAAGTGGAAAGTGGAAAAGTGTTTTGGATGGTGCCACGAACAGTGTTCCAATTCTGACAAGAAAAAATCGTATATATGTGACTTTTGTTTGGATTTGTCAATATTTGTTGAGGAAAGCAATTAGAAAAAAAGGGATCCTAATTTCGGATACCCTTTCCGAAATTAGGAAACCTATATATCTCTTACAAAAAATGTACCCAGTTTATATAACACGATTTCTTTTTTTATTTTATCTAATAAACGTAATATACCAATTTTGTTTACTTATCTAGACTACCATGTAAGCTTTGGATGAGGGTAAACTCCCAAAATCATTTTTTTCACCGAAATTTGATTTAATCAAATAAGCTTTCTGAAATTAGGCGCCTTTCCTCTATTGTAAACTTTTCGGATTTGACATCAAATTGTAATGTCACTTTATGTAGAATGTCAAAACATTTTCCATAAATTCGTTATAACTTGTCCTCCATCTATGCAAATTTTTATAGAAATCGTGTGAGTAGTCTCGAATATATAGATAGTGTAAGCTCGTCGTGAAACAGCCTGTATAAAGTAAATTTGACAACAATGTAAATACTACAATAAGATCGGCCGTATAACAAAATTTTCACAAACCAAAATTTAAAAAAATCGTGCAAGCTATTTCCGAGACAGTTAAGGCGTTCCATATTTAAGACTCACTCTATATAAAAGGCGCAATTAAGTCCTCTAGCATCGCTCACAGAGATGCAAAAAACAATGGAAGAATAGAGTATAGGAGACTATCTTTTGGTCATATTCCACAATTTGACATTTTTTGCTCAAAATTTTTGATTTCAAACTAAATTTCCATTCCACAAGCTCGGAAACTGTTTTAGAAAAAAACGGTAATTATTAGCATAAAGCCGGTTCTTCATCATTTCAATTACAACTAATTATAGTGTATTATAATTTCACCCTTTGATTCCAAATGTCATGTATATTTCAAAAGAAAGTTCACGTAATGTAATAATGCAGCTGTCGACATCTCCAACCGACTTCATTTTATGAAATTGTAACATAAAAAAAAACTAACAATAGCTAAATAGAGAACAGATATAGAGGAAATAACGACAAAACTTTCGTTCGTGTTGTAAGCGCGTACGTGTAGGTACATATTTACATTGTGAACAGAAACATTTGCTTACGGATTTTAGTATCACCGTTTAGCGCATTTGGGGTAAGTTGAGATTATGGTTAAGACGATAAATTCAAATAAAATTTGGACCGAAATATGTATAAATATTCAATTGAATAGTTTCAAGCGTTCATCCATATTTCAAATGGGTATGCTCTATAGGCTAGACCACAAAATTATGATTCACCCCACCAGGGAGTATTGCACTTAGTTTCGGTGAACAATTACAATTATCAGGCTATAAAAGAGAAAAATAAGGTAGACACTCAATCTGAAGATGCTGTTATGAAAAAATTGGTTAGTTGGTTGTTTTCAACAATTTGAAACAATTATAAAATTTATTAATTATTGAATTTATATTAAACGTTTCATACAATACAGAAAATTTAATTGATAAATGAGGCCTGCCTCTCCAAAACGATGTAAGTGCCATTATTAGAATTTTACAGAAGAAGCAAAAAACTGATTTTTTCAGCTAACTGTAATAATATTGCAATTCCCTTCAATGAAGTTAGAGTTTATCTCATGTTTATCAAGGATGAAATCGGGTGAACACGTATCAATAACCCAATAAAAAAAAATCTAAAATCGCTTAGTTCCAAAACGTTGTAAGTACAAAGAAAATCACAGGTCTTATCTGATTAAATGTCATAATAGAAAAACAATGTAACTTTATTAATACACGTTCGTTACAATAAAAACGAATATGTCAAACAATACTCAGATGCATTCCAGCCCAGAAGCTATGAATAGTATTCCTTTGCTTCATTTGCGAGGTAAGGAAGCATGGCTCTAATATGGGCTACCTTTTCTTCTGGAATACCATATGCTTCGTAGGCTGTTCATAAATTTCAATTGTTGCAAAGTCGTCAATAGTTACTCCTTTTCGGAGAATGTTAGTTTTTGTAGGAAACTGTAAGGCTCCATGCGACTTCCAGACTTCAGCTGTTCCAAACTGATCTGTTGATAATTTTATTTGCGCAGCTTCACTTATTTTAAGTTTTATCGTAATAAGATACAGACCTCCAGTCATGAAAACCATCAAAAACGGCTACAACGAAGGGATTTTTCTGTTTAGCTGTTGCAATGGTACGAACAACATCCATAGGAACCATACTCGTACACCTTTTTTTTTTCAATAATTCCAAAGTCTCTGTCACAGGCCAAGAATGTGTGTCCTTTTATAGGATTTCGGTGAAAATTCCTATCAAATACATGGATAAAACTATCTGGTTCTTGTTTTGCGCCCTGCAGTTATCCGACCACACTATCAGTTTTTCTTATTCATGGTAATTTGTTTTGTTAAGTAGCTATAAACACAAAGCGCTACTTCGTCCGCCAACAGTCTCAGGCCAAATGCACATGGACCCATTTTCAATGTCTGAATCATGAATTCCCAAATTACAACAAGCCAGTTGCCTGGAATAATACATTTCGGAATGTGTAAGCTGCGGCACATAAATTTGCTGTTGCATATCATACGATATAACTGAAAATCGTGTTTGGCATTTCTTACATCTGCTTGCATTGCTTGAGTAGCACACTCAACTTTTCTGTTATGAAAATCTAAGGCCATTTGAACTTCTTTTTTCTCTGCATTATCGGCTGTATTTCGTACTTTAGTGGATAAAGAGTCATATGTGGAACAGAAGTCTACACGGGGCACGCAAGCTTAGATTAAAGTCCGATAAAAAAACTTGGTTATATATATATATATATATATATATATATATATATATATATATATATATATATATATATATATATATATATATATATACCTCATATCGGCACTTTGAGTCCAATAATTTCCCTTTCAGCAGATGATTGGGTCCATTTGTGACTTTTGAGTCCATGGACCCAAAGAGACATTCCAAGAAATTTCTTTTTATCAGTTCATTGGGTCCACTACTGCAATATGATTGGTCAGAAGGTGAAGATTGGGCGTGGCGTTAATTTGTATTTAATATACACATCAAGTCCACCAATTGCTGTGTTGCCAAATACACGAAATGTTTTTTTTATTTACAACCATATATGTAAAAACGTCATTTTTGGCTGGTTTTAAAGTTGGAAAGTATACAATTATTTACTTTCACTTTAGACCCGGGAGAAAAGGTTGTATTGTCGACCTGGCAATGTCAATGGTCAGTTGATTGTAGCGCTTGACGTTTGATACATCTTATATTATCTTTATAAAACGTCATTTTTTGACACAATCGGATAAAACATGTTTTTCGTTTGAAGGAGAACACTTCACAAATGAATGGAATTCGTGTCCAGAATTCGAACGCAAAAAAAATTAAACAATATATGTCTATATCTAATTTATCATCTATTATACAATAATGAATAGTTTGATGTCAATGGAATTGTGGAACGGCTAGCTCTTATAGAGAAAACCTTCTGCATCTATTAGAAGAACAGAATTGTAATATTATCAGAAACTAGATTCAAACCTGAAAAATTTGTGAGTTTCCCAGGATTTAATATCGTTAGAGACGACTGCCAATCAGAATTCGTTGGTGGAGGTTCAGTCATTTTAATAAATTCATACTTTTATTATGAAGAAGTTACCATGAATATAGAACGTCCAAATGTCAATAAAGAAGCACATGTTTTCAACTTTAGGTCGTTGTTTTGACAAAACTACTGAATACTTGCCAAAACGGCTTAAGTATCCTATCTCAACTTTTTTCCTCTTCAATCGTAACAGGGAAAAATTATTACAGGGTGGTAAAAAAATGAGAAATTCGAAACACCCTACATAATCAAATGTCGTTGTTATATGTAGAGCATTAAAATTAAAAGTCGATGTGCCTCAGATTCTTAAGAAAAGGCTTTTCGTTTAGGAAATATCGAATTTATCCGCTAGGACCTCACTGAAAATATCTTATATCGGCACTTTGAGTCCATGGTTTTCCTTTTCAATATATCGATAAGTCCACTCGTGACTTTTAAGTGATGTACCTAAAGATTCTTCCTATGAAAAAGGCAAATGTCTCCATCGGATTAGAGAAATAGTGAAGATCTGTCCCAAACTTTGCAATTTTCCACCATAAGAGTCATGAAGAGACATCATTATTATTATATTTTGAATTATGCCACTTTCAAATATTTATCAGGAGTTCATTGTTTAATTTGAAAAATTTAACAGGATTGTCTCAATATTTTTTTTGGTTATTTTATCTAAGTACATAACATATTTTAACTATAAAGTCCTTAGTCAATGAAGAAATAAACTTTTGATAACATAATGTACCTAATTGCAAATTAAGTAAACAAAAAAGTTTATTTGTACTCTAACTCTCCCCTATGGTCACCCCTCCCAATTTTTTAAACGGAATACCCTATATTTTACTTCAAAAATAAAATCTGCTTCACTTCGCCACTAGAACAATGTGAGGTTGTAATCTGTTATAAGGGGTATCTTAAAAGTTATAACCAATTTTCTGTCAAAGTCGTAACAAGTTCAACGCCCTGTATAATTGGATAGGAGGAAAAGAATAATAATCTATTCAAGCCCAAGATTTTTAATGATTATCAAAATTTACAATATTTTGCAAATATTCATTAAATCAAATACATGGTGAGTCAAAACTCAAGTACATTATTTTCTCAGTAATTTTAAATGGATCATTGTCGAAAAGTACTATTACCATACCTTCTATTTTCATCAAGCATATTCATTTTTCTAAGCAAAGTAGTAATTAGGTATGAAATAGTTTACCAGATGTAATGTAATTAAGACATATTAATTTTTAGTGAAAATAGTGTTGATTTTTTGCGTGTTTTTTCTTATTTCCCCATAAGTATAATATTTTGTAAACTTCCAACTGTAAACTAACATCTGGTAAACTATTTCATACCTAATAACTACTTTGCTTAGAAAAATGAAAATAATATTTTAAAAACTAATTTCTTTAGATATGGGAAATGCTTGATACAAATAGGAGTATAGTAATAGTAATCTTCGACAATTATATAAAATACAATGTGATCCACTATCCAATTATACAGGATGTTGAACTAGTTACGATTTTGACAGAAAATTGGTTATAACTTTTAAAATACCCCGTATAACAGATTACAACCTTATATTGTTCTAATGGCGAAGACGAGCAGATTTCATTTTTGAAGTTAAATATAGGGTGTTCCATTTAAAAAATTCGGTAGGGTGACCATAGGGGAGAGGGGGTTAAAGTTATAACGTCTACATATGAGCAAAAAGACGTCCCCCTTTATATGATTTTTGACGTTTTTTTTTATTTTTTCATAAATATATGCCATCAGAATTGTGTGGGGTGGATAGTTTCCATTGAAATGCTCTGTATATACAGCGTGGGCCACAGAAAACAGTCCCCCCCGATATTTGGCAGTATTCCTTAGATTTTAAGGAAATTAGGAAACACGTCGATTTTTGTTCTAAGGGGGGCACATTTTTGCGATACAGGTATCTGTCATTTGTCAACCCCCTGCCTTCTACTTCACCAACCCCTTATTTTTAAATAGGGAATATACCACGTGCGCCACATAATTAGAAAGGCATTTAGAGTATTCAGACATCATGATCGTCCACGAATTTTTTCCATATTTATACCATCTTTGCATAAAAAAGTCTTAATTAATTGAAAGTACAACACCTCTTAAAAATGGAACGCAACGCCTATGGTTTGCTAATGTGTAATTTTTTCTGTCACATTTACTTTTGTCGTGTTTCCTAATTTCCTTAAAATCTAAGGTATACTGCAAAATATCGGGGTGGACTGTTTTCTGTGTCCTACTCTGTATATATGTTACAGTCAATTTGTGAAAAGACGCCGTATATATACCGCGCAGACCGTTTATATACAGACTGCCCATATCAGACCGTTTATATAAAAAATATTTATTTCATAAATCGACTAGTTATTATATAAACAGCGTCGGCCGTATTGTACTTATTTTTAGGCAGTTTGTGAAACAATTCAATATTTACATCTACAAACAAGACCCTAATAGAATTTTGTACTATATCCAAATATTCCTAATCTATGGCAAATTAAATAATTATTTCGATGTCCCCCACTATTTAGAATTTATGTCTTGGTTAAAACAGATCATTGATTAATTTATCGAGAAGGGTCAGGAAAATTATTGAAGAAGCGATTTTTTCAACACTGTATAGCTTTTTCAATGATTTTCCTTGCCCTTATCGATAAAAACTACAACTATAAAATCTCCTGGCGGTTAAAAACAATGAACAAAATAAACTGAGTAACTTTTTATGCGCGTTTAATGTAATGCCTAGTCAGTTTATAATTTGTGCCTTATTTCATATATAGCGGAGCAGTTCATGCAATATATATACCGGCTAGACAGTATATGTATAATGCCTAATTTCATATATTGACTGTAACATAAATGTTAGACATAAATATCTTATATTGACACTTTCGGTCAATTCTTATTCTTTATAGTCCATTATTTGTGACTTTCGAGTCCATGGGCCTAAAGATACTTCTTATGTTATAAAACTTATTTGTACTCTGTAACATATGATATATATAAGACATGAATATCTTATATCGACACTTTCAGTCAATTCTTACCCTTATTAAGTCCATTATTTGTGACTTTCGAGTCCACGGACCTAAAGATACTCCTTATATTATAAAACTTATTTGTACTCTGTAAAATATACAGGGTGTTTTCAAATGACACTCACAACGTTTGCATGTAGATACCTCTCGTAAAATTGGACAAAATGATATAAAGTCTAAACGTCTGGCATAATATAGACGTCTAAAGCTCTTCTTGCTGTGGTATATAGTGTTTGTTTGGCAAAGCTTATTGCGATGCCAGTTGTAGGTTCTGGTCCGATAAAAACGCGTGCGGCTCCCTCCCTTGCAAAAGAGTCCGCCTTCTCATTACCATCCATGCCAGAATGGCCAGAGATCCAGACCAGCGATATTCTATCGAGGAGAGCCTTTTTTTGGCAATATAAAACTAGTTTCGACGTGACACGGTACGAGCTAAGTGCTTTCAAAGCCGCTTGGCTGTCCGTGAAAACTTTTATTAATTTATGTGTGAGATTGGTTTGCTCCAATCTCTTCACACATGAAGCAATGGCGTAAATTTCCGACTGAAATACGGTTGTATAGGATCCTAGAGAGATTGAAATTTCTGTCCTAGGTCTGCGCCCGTATTCACCTGCACCAGAGCCTGAGGGTGTTATTGATCCAGCTGTGTACCAACAGCTGCCTGCTCTAAATAATTAATCCTTACGGAGGACCCATTCGTCTCTATTTGAAATTAGGACGGTATAAGGCAGGTCGTAGTTTACTGTTGGAGGCATTATGTCAGAGGTCAGTCCCGGAATTGTGACTTTCAGTGTCCACTTGTGTATACTTATAAGGATACAACTGCTGTTCATTTGAAATATTCCACATAGATGAGTTACTTGCATTTAAAGATTTGCCAATGGTGCGAGTGGTTGAATCGGGTCTATTTTCAATACGGTTTAGAACAGTCTCCTCTAATTGCACAGTTCTTACAGTTCGTTTTCTACCGCTACCTTGTAATTTTGAATTAAAATGTCCAAATTTTCGCAATCTCCTGTCAATTTCAGCAAAAGTGTGACATGGAAATCTAGGTCGATTTGGATATATTTCTCTATATAAGCGCTCGGAACGTCTACCATTTTTTCTGGCTTCCCCGTATATTAGCTGCATATCAGCAATTTCTTCAAAAGTAGAATCGATCATAACAAAAAGTTTATGAAAGTTGCACAAACAAATTTAATTGTGAATAATTTATTTTGGTTTTGACGTTAAACAAAATGACATCCACAGCTATACATTATTAGAAACGGAGGAGGAACTGATATTAAGAATCCATGCAGCTACAGAAATTATTTCCGGCAATCATTTTTTGATATGTAAAGGTTATGCGTTTTTAACGTGAAAACCATTGAGGGATACAAAATAAAATAAAAATAGCTCCAAATGCCAGTGGCGTAACAAATGGGAGGGGAAAGGTGACATATTCTTCAAAATGTACACCACTGGATCAAGAATTGAAACATGTTTTTCCATAAAAATATGCCCTTTTAAATTTAAAAACAACATGCCAAATGTCAAATCAATATATTCATCCATTTTAAAGTTATCAAATTAAAACACTTAATTTTTCATAACTTTAACACCCTGTACCTCGACTATTTACTTTTCTGGACCCCTCAATTCTTCTATCATTTTGTCAAATTTCACGAGAGGTATCTACATGCAAACGTTGTAAGTGTCATTTGAAAACACCCTGTATATAAGACATAAATATCTTATATCGACACTTCCAGTCCATTAAGTATTATTCTTTTTAAGTCCATTTTTTGTGACTTTCGAGTCCATGGACCTGAAGATACTTATGAAATAAGCTGAAGTTTATTCAGTCTTTATTAAATAGCACTACATTCTTTAAACAATGAATCTACACTGGAACACATTTTATTAAGAAAATATATACCTTATTCAAAAACCAGGAGGAGTAGTTTGATTTTAAGTTGGCAATTCTGTAGACCTCTGATTAGTCAGATTGCACCCAGTTTCAAAAATACTTCAAATATCGAATTTTTATTAATATGTATATAATTCCAAATAAATTTATTGAAGAAATCACCTGAAATCATGTTTGGCAAATCATCAAATTTTATCTTTGGGATACCAGCATTACTATGCGTACTTATGATTGATATGATATTTTGTTATTGGTAAACAAAAAAATCAAACATTTTTAATTCTCGCTACGAATTTTCTAGAAAATTCTGAAAATCCGTTTTTTGCACTTATGGGTGGACAACTTATTAATTCCAGGAAAATATCAATAACAAAATTATTTGGTAGCAAAACTAATATTAAAAGGGTCCAAACAGTAAATTCAAACTAGCACGAAATTTCGTGCTAGTTTACAACACAGATAACCAAAATAATCTGGAGCCAAGTCGAGCAAAAACAGAAAAAATGCAAAATCGAGAAAAAAATCGCTGTACTATACTTTTCTCGAAGCGATTCAGGACATTTTCGACCCCCCTGTAACTTCGTTATGGATGGAGCTAGAAGCCTGAGTTGTCTGTGATGAAGAGGGAACAATATAACTAGGTCTATTCCCAAATTCTAGTCAATTTGATTCTGTGGATTAAGAACTATTGCTATTAAGTCAAAGTTTTTCAGTGACTCACTCACTCACCGCTCATCAAAATTCTAAGGTAGGTACTTCTAGCAGACATACAAGCTTCAAATTTGGAACATAATTATTGCTTAGCCTATTAAGCAAGGGAGAACTGAAACATACCGCAATATCATTCCCGTTTTCTAGATATACACATACTAATTCCGCCTAGATTTTTCTTATAACCGAATAAAATCATATGAGTGGGACAAACGATTCTCACGTTTTCTAAATACTATCTGGCATCACATCAAATACACGACTTTGACTGTGATGGAAAAATTTAAAATAAATTCATCCACTCAGAGTTTCGTCAAATATATTACCAAACATAATTATTATTGGTGGCTGGGGGCATGTTTCCAATTATGCAATAATGGAAGACTTTTTCATTTACCAAATGCACAAAATAATAATTGCAATTGAATTTATAACAATGAAATAACTTCTGTCACCATCGGGCCACTGAGTGGGTAACGTTCTAATAACGTGATGAATACCAATTTGCTAGATACGTAAGCATCGTGGCTGATGTTGATTTTTTTTGGAACATTATGATAATGTATATTTTTCTGATGTTCCACGTAACATTTTTCCATTGTTTAGCTAATGTTGAGATCATGGTGATAAAGTTTGCAAATTAAAAAGTATTTCCATAATTCTCTCCTGGTCACTTATCTAAATACATTTATCATTTCATCTTTATTGAAAACAGTTTCCTAGGTATGGCTGGCATTCCATTTGATTTTGACACCCGACCTAAGCAAAACCCCCGAGGTTAAAATATCTTGTAAATAAGCATCAAGAGATTGAGGTGTAATCCGTTGAAAACTTACCAATAAGTCATCAAGTTAACAACTTTTTATAGTAACGTTCCGACTGTTTGCATTTTTGTGATTAGCCGAAATATGGTTTTTTTAATTTTTTTCCAATACAAGACAACTTGTAAACCATTTATTTCGGCATCTTTAAACTTGTTTATTGCCAAACATACCTCCTCTTTTGTAGTCACATTAAGCATAATTATTCTCAGTCAAGCTGCATAAACATTCTACATCATTCCATAAAAGTTAAATTTCAATCGCAGACATAAGAATATCCGTTTAACCATTTGTGCAAGTCGGTCAACGAATAGAACTTCAACCGTACCACGAATTATAGCAGATTTTCGCGTGAATATTTTCACATTTCAATAATCAAGTGGAAAATATTTTTGGAATTCATATGAAACACCAATACTATACAAGTATACCCATTTTTATAATCCCAAAACTAATTGTAGAGTTAACTTTGTGGAAAGACCTGCCTAAAAGCTGTCCTTATTTTCGATAGTTGTTTTTATTAATTGAGATATGCAATAGGCACATTCAGACCACTGTACATGTGGCAACATCGCGTGGACCGAAACTGTAGATGTTATGAGTAAAGAAATATATAACTCCTCCCATTTTTAAAAGGACTCAAAAATCCGGTATGAGGTATATATATATATATATATATATATATATATATATATATATATATATATATATATATATATATATATATATACCATTGTCTAGAAACTGGCTTCTGCAGCAATTCTTGACAGTATTTTTCCAGAAGAGCCTCATACATTTTGCTCACACTCAAATCTGGAGATAGGTATTTAGATTCCGTCTTACTTCGACTGTAATGGCTAATTTTTGACGGAAAATGGGAAATATGCTCTCTAATTTTATCTCTCCACTCTTGTGCATGTTCTGTGTAGTTCTAAATCCTCCTCTTTTGTGACTGTGGTTCATTGTTCCCGCCAAGATTTTCTCATATACAATCTGAACTTTGCGAGGTATTATTCCGAAAGTATTGCAGAATAGTTTTAGGCAATCTCTTACCTCACAACCTCCAGGTAGTATCACATAATAATGAAAGGTGTGCTGCCTTCTGCTTTGTCCTGGGTGATCGTACGTTCCATGTCTGCGTCTGCGGATATATTGAGGATGAATTAATATCTGCAGATTTGTCATATGAAGCCAAATCGTTGAAGTTTTCGAAAAGTCTAATCCTATATTCCAGCCTTAACGATGAGCAAGAGAGATTGCACTTGCAATTGACCTCAAATAAATTGGTACCATTAAATAATTATTCAAGATTAATCAAAACTTATCAATTTATCTTACCTCAGTAAGTGGAACCCTTGCAGGAACCACTAGGAGACGTGTATTCTTGACTACTACTTCTTGAGACTTTTTACGGTTGTTTTTTTATGTTTCTAATTGCACTAAACACTAAATGGTTTAT